>CAWUFW010003038.1:1800000-1954689 GCA_963921515.1 Calotriton arnoldi
AGGCACGAGGGGACGCAGAAAGAAGCAAGAGTGGTGCAGAAAGAAGCAAGAGAGGTGCAGAAAGAAGGAACAGAGGTGCAGAAAGAGGCAAGAGGAGTGCAGAAAGAAGCAACAGAGGTGCAGAAAGAGGCAAGAGGGGTACAGAAAGAGGGAAGAGAGGTGCAGAAAGAGGCACTAGGGGTGCAGAAAGAGGCAAAAGGGGTGAAGAAAGAAACAAAAGAAGTGCAGAAAAAAGGAAAAGAGGTGCAGAAAGAGGCAACAGGGGTAAAGAAAGAGGGAAGAAGGGTGCAGAAAATAGCACGAGTGGTGCAGAAAAAAGCAAAGAGGTGCAGAAAGAAGCAAGAGTAGTGCAGAAAGAAGCAACAGAAAGAGGCAAGAGGGGTGCAGAAAGAGGCAAGAGGGGTGCAGAAAGAAAGAAGAGAGGTACAGAAAGAAGCAAAGAAGAACATGAAAGAAGGAACAGAGGTGCAGAAAGAGGCAAGAGGTGCAGAAAGAGGGAAGAGAGGTGCAGAAAGAAGCAAGAGTGGTGCAGAAAGAAGCAAGAGAGGTGCAGAAAGAAGCAAGAGAGGTGCAGAAAGAAGCAACAGAGGTGCAGAAAGAGGCAAGAGGGGTGCAGAAAGAGGGAAGAGGGGTACAGAAAGAGGGCAAGAGGGTGCAGAAAGAAGCAAGAGAGCTGCAGAAAGAGACAAGAGAAGTACAGAAAGAAGGAACAGAGGTGCAGAAAGAGGCAACAGAGGTGCAGAAAGAGAGAAGAGAGTGGAGAAAGAGGCAGAGAGGTGCAGAAAGAAGCAAGAGAGCTGCAGAAAGAAACACAAGAAGTGCAGAAAGAAGGAACAGAGGTGCAGAAAGAGACAAGAGAGGTGCAGAAAGAGACAAGAGAGGTGCAGAAAGAAGCGAGAGGTGCAGAAAGAAACAAAAGAAGTGCAGAAAGAAGCAACAGAGGTGCAGAAAGAGGCAAGAGGAGTGCAGAAAGAGGGAAGAGAGGTGCAGAAAGAGGCACGAGGGTGCAGAAAGAAGCAAGAGAGATGCAGAAAGAAGCAAGAGAAGTGCAGAAAGAAGCAACAGAGATGCAGAAAGAGGAAGATGGGGTGGAGAAAGAGGCAAGAGGGATACAGAAAGAAGCAAGAGAGGTGCAGAAAGAAACAAAAGAAGTGCAGAAAGAAGGAACAGAGGTGCAGAAAGAGGCAAGAGGAGTACAGAAAGAGCCAAGAGAGGTGCAGAAAAAGGCAACAGAGGTACAGAAAGAAGCAAGAGGGTGCAGAAAGAGGCAAGAGAGTTGCAGAAAGAAGCAAGAGAAGTGCAGAAAGAAGGAACAGAGGTGCAGAAAGAGGCAAGAGGGGTGCAGAAAGAGGCACAGAGGGTTGCAGAAAGAAGCGACAGAGGTGCAGAAAGAAGCAAGAGAGTGCAGAAAGAAGCAAGAGAAGTGCAGAAAGAGGCAACAGAGGTGCAGAAAGAGGCAAGAGGGATGCAGAAAGAGGCAAGAGAAGTGCAGAAAGAAGCAACAGAGATGCAGAAAGAGGGACGAGGGATGCAGAAAGAGGCAAGAGGGTGCAGAAAGAAGCAAGAGAGTGCAGAAAGAAAGAAAAGAAGTGCAGAAAGAAGGGACAGAGGTGCAGAAAGAAGCAAGAGAAGTGCAGAAAGAAGTAACAGAGGTGCAGAAAGAGGCGAGAGGGGTGCAGAAAGAGACAAGAGAAGTGCAGAAAGAAGCAACAGAGGTGCAGAAAGGGGAACAGAGGGTGCAGAAAGAGGCAAGAGAGGTGCAGAAAGAAGCAAGAGAGGTGCAGAAAGAGGGAAGAGGAGTGCAGAAAGCAGCACAAGGGAGCAGAAAGAAGCAAAGAGGTGCAGAAAGAAGCAAGAGAAGTGCAGAAAGAAGCAACAGAGGTGCAGAAAGAGGCAAGAGAGGTAGAAGAGAGGTGCAGAAAGAGGCAAGAGGGGTGCAGAAAGAAGCAAGAGAGGTGCAGAAAGAAGCAAAAGAAGTGCAGAAAGAAGGAACAGAGGTGCAGAAAGAGGCAACAGGGGTGAAGAAAGAGGGAAGAGGCTGAGAAAGAGGCAAGAGGTGCAGAAAGAAGCAAGAGAGCTGCAGAAAGAAGCAAGAGAGGTGCAGAAAGAGGCAAGAGAGGTGCAGAAAGAGGGAAGAGGTGCAGAAAGAAGCAAGAGAGGTGCAGAAAGAAACATAGAGAACTGCAGAAAGAAGCAACAGAGGTGCAGAAAGAGGCAAGAGGGGTGCAGAAAGAAACAAGAGAAGTGCAGAAAGAAGCAACAGAGGTGCAGAAAGAGGCAAGAGAGGTGCAGAAAGAGGGAAGAGGGGTGCAGAAAGAGGGCACGAGGGTGCAGAAAGAAGCAAGAGAGGTGCAGAAAGAAGCAAGAGAAGTGCAGAAAGAAGCAACAGAGATGCAGAAAGAGGCAAGTGGGGTGCAGAAAGAGGCAAGAGTGATACAGAAAGAGGCAAGCAGAGGTACAGCAAGAGGCAAGAGAGGTGCAGAAAGAAGCACGAGAGGTGCAGAAAGAAGCAAGAGAAGGCAGAAAGAGCAACAGAGGTGCAGAAAGAGGCAACAGAGGTGCAGAAAGAAGCAAGAGAGTTGCAGAAAGAGACAAAAGAAGTGCAGAAAGAAGGAACAGAGGTGCAGAAAGAGGCAAGAGAGGTGCAGAAAGAGGCAAGAGGGATGCAGAAAGAGGCAACAGAGGTGCAGAAAGAGGCAAGAGGGGTGCAGAAAGAGGCAAGAGGGTGCAGAAAGAAGCAAGAGAGCTGCAGAAAGAAGCAAGAGAAGTGCAGAAAGAAGGAACAGAGGTGCAGAAAGAGGCAAGAGGGTGCAGAAAGAGGCAAGAGAGTGCAGAAAGAGGCAACAGAGGTGCAGAAAGAGGGCAAGAGGAGTGCAGAAAGAGGCAAGAGAAGTGCAGAAAGAAGCAACAGAGATGCAGAAAGGGGCAACAGGGTGCAGAAAGAGGCAAGAGAGGTACAGAAAGAAGCAAGAGAGGTGCAGAAAGAAGCAAGAGAGTGCAGAAAGAAGCAACAGAGGTGCAGAAAGAGGCAAGAGGGGTGCAAGAAAGAGGGAAGAGAGGTGCAGAAATGAGGCAAGAGGGGTGCAGAAAGAAGCAAGAGAGGTGACAGAAAGAAACAAAAGAAGTGCAGAAAGAAGGAACAGAGGTGCAGAAAGAGGCAAGAGGGTGCAGAAAGAAGCAAGAGAGGTGCAGAAAGAAGCAAGAGAGGTGCAAAAAAAGGGAAGAGGGGTGGAGAAAGAGGCAAGAAGGTGCATAAAGAAGCAATAGAGATGCAGAAAGAAGCAAAAGAAGTGCAGAAAGAAGCAACAGAGGTGCAGAAAGAGGCAAGAGGGGTGCAGAAAGAGGCAAGAGGGGTGCAGAAAGATAGCAAGAGTAGTGCAGAAAGAAGCAAGAGAGGTGCAGAAAGAAGCAAGAGAGGTGCAGAAAGAAGCAACAGAGGTGCAGAAAGAGGCAAGAGGGGTACAGAAAGAGGCAAGAGGGTGCAGAAAGAGAGCAAGAGAGGTGCAGAAAGAAACAAAAGAAGTGCAGAAAGAAGGAACAGAGGTGCAGAAAGAGGCAAGAGGGGTGCAGAAAGAGGCAAGAGAGGTGCAGAAAGAAGCAAGAGAGGTGCAGAAAGAAGCAAAGAGGTGCAGAAAGAAGCAAGAGTAGTGCAGAAAGAAGCAAGAGAGGTGCAGAAAGAGGCAAGAGGGATGCAGAAAGAGGGAAGAGGGGTGCAGAAAGAGGCAAGAGGGGTGCAGAAAGAAGCAAGAGAGGTGCAGAAAGAGACAAAAGAAGTGCAGAAAGAAGGAACAGAGGTGCAGAAAGAGGCAAGAGGAGTGCAGAAAGAGAGAAGAGAGTGCAGAAAGAGGCAAGAGAGGTGCAGAAAGAAGCAAGAGAGGTGCAGAAAGAAACAAGAGAAGTGCAGAAAGAAGCGAACAGAGGTGCAGAAAGAGGCAAGAGGGGTGCAGAAAGAGGCAAGAGAGGTGCAGAAAGAAGCAAGAGAGGTGCAGAAAGAAACAAGAGAAGTGCAGAAAGAAGGAACAGAGGTGCAGAAAGAGGCAAGAGGGTTGCAGAAAGAAGCAAGAGAAGTGCAGAAAGAAGCAACAGAGGTGCAGAAAGAGGCAAGAGGAGTGCAGAAAGAGGCATGAGGGGTGCAGAAAGAGAGCACAGAGGTGCAGAAAGATGCAAGAGAGATGCAGAAAGAAGCAAGAGAAGTGCAGAAAGAAGCAACAGAGATGCAGAAAGGGGTAAGAGGGTGGAGAAAGAGGCAAGAGGGATACAGAAAGAAGCAAGAGAGGTGCAGAAAGAAGCAAAAGAAGTGCAGAAAGAAGGAACAGAGGTGCAGAAAGAGGCAAGAGGGGTGCAGAAAGAGGGAAGAGGGGTGCAAAGAGGCACGAGGGTGCAGAAAGAAGCAAGAGAGGTGCAGAAAGAAGCAAGAGAGGTGCAGAAAGAAACAAAAGAGAGTGCAGAAAGAAGGAACAGAGGTGCAGAAAGAGGCAAGAGAGGTGCAGAAAGAGGCAAGAGGGGTGCAGAAAGAGGCACGAGAGGTGCAGAAAGAAGCAAGAGAGGTGCAGAAAGAAGCAAGAGAAGTGCAGAAAGAAGCAACAGAGGTGCAGAAAGAGGCAAGAGGCATGGAGAAAGAGGCAAGAGAGGTACAGAAATAAGCAACAGAGATGCAGAAAGGCGACGAGAGATGCAGAAAGAGGCAAGAGGGGTGCAGAAAGAAGCAAGAGAGGTGCAGAAAGAAGCAAGAGAAGTGCAGAAAGAAAGGACAGAGGTGCAGAAAGAAGCAAGAGAAGTGCAGAAAGAAGCAACAGAGGTGCAGAAAGAGGCATGAGGGTGCAGAAAGAGGCAAGAGAAGTGCAGAAAGAAGCAACAGAGATGCAGAAAGAGGCAACAGAGGTGCAGAAAGAGGCAAGAGGGTGCAGAAAGAAGCAAGAGAGGTGCAGAAAGAAACAAGAGAAGTGCAGAAAGAAGGAACAGAGGTGCAGAAAGAGGCAAGAGGGGTGCAGAAAGAGGGAAGAAGGATGCAGAAAGAAGCACAGAGGGTGCAGAAAGAAGCAAGAGAGGTGCAGAAAGAAGCAAGAGAGTTGCAGAAAGAAGCAACAGAGGTGCAGAAAGAGGCAAGAGAGGTGCAGAAAGAGGCAAGAGAGGTGCAGAAAGAAGCAAGAGAGGTGCAGAAAGAAGCAAGAGAGGTACAGAAAGAGGCAAGAGAGGTGCAGAAAGAGGCAACAGGGTGCAGAAAGAGGGAAGAGGGTGCAGAAAGAGGCAAGAGAGTGCAGAAAGAAGCAAGAGAGGTGCAGAAAGAAGCAAGAGAGGTGCAGAAAGAGGCAAGAGAGTGCAGAAAGAGGAAGAGGAGCAGAAAGGAGAAGTGCAGAAAGAAACATGAGAACTGCAGAAAGAAGCAACAGAGGTGCAGAAAGAGGCAAGAGAGGTGCAGAAAGAAACAAGAGAAGTGCAGAAAAAGCAACAGAGGTGCAGAAAGAGGCAAGAGCGGTACAGAAAGAGGGAAGAGGGGTGCGAAAAGAGGCAAGGGTGCAGAAAGAAGCAAGAGCAGTGCAGAAAGAAGCAAGAGAAGTGCAGAAAGAAGCAACAGAGATGCAGAAAGAGGGAAGTGGGTGCAGAAAGAGGAAGAGAGGTGCAGAAAGAGGCAAGCGAACTGCAGAGAGAGGCAAGAGGGGTATAGAAAGAAGTAATAGAGGTGCAGAAAGAAGCAAGAGGAGTGCATAAAGCAAAGAGGTGCAGAAAGAGGCAAGAGGGGTGCAGAAAGAAGCAAGAGAGGTGCAGAAAGAAGCAAGAGAAGTGCAGAAAGAAGCAACAGAGGTGCAGAAAGAGGCAAGAGGGGTGCAGAAAGAGGCAAGAGAGGTGCAGAAAGAGCAACAGAGGTGCAGAAAGAGGCAAGAGGGGTGCAGAAAGAGGCAAGAGAGGTGCAGAAAGAAGCAAGAGAGGTGCAGAAAGAAGCAAAAGAAGTGCAGAAAGAAGGAACGGGGTGTAGAAAGAGGCTAGAGGGGTGCAGAAAGAGGCAAGAGAAGTGCAGAAAGAAGCAACGGGGTGCAGAAAGAGGCATGAGGGATGCAGAAAGAGGCAAGAGAAGTGCAGAAAGAAGCAAGCAGAGATGCAGAAAGAGGCAACAGAGGTGGAGAAAGAGGCAAGAGAGGTACAGAAAGAAGCAAGAGAGGTGCAGAAAGAAGCAAGAGAAGTGCAGAAAGAAGCAACAGAGGTGCAGAAAGAGGCAAGAGAGGTGCAGAAAGAGGCAAGAGAGGTGCAGAAAGAGGCAAGAGGTGCAGAAAGAAGGAAGAGAGGGACAGAAAGAAACAAGAGAAGTGCAGAAAGAAGGAACAGAGGTGCAGAAAGAGGCAAGAGAGGTGCAGAAAGAAGCAACAGAGGTGCAGAAAGAGGCAAGAGAGGTGCAGAAAGAGGGAAGAGGGGTGCAGAAAGAGGCAAGAGAGTGCAGAAAGAAGCAAGAGATGTGCAGAAAGAAGCAAAAGAAGTGCAGAAAGAAGGCAACAGAGGTGCAGAAAGAGGCAACAGAGGTACAGAAAGAGGCAAGAGAGGTGCAGAAAGTAGCACAGAGTGGTGCAGAAAGAAGCAAGAGAGGTGCAGAAAGAAGCAAGAGAAGTGCAGAAAGAAGCAACAGAGGCAGAAAGAGGCAAGAGGGGTGAAGAAAGGGGTAAGAGGGGTGCAGAAAGAAGCAGGAGAGGTGCAGAAAGAAACAAGAGAAGAGCAGAAAGATGCAACAGAGGTGCAGAAAGAGGCAAGAGGGGTGCAGAAAGAGGCAAGAGGGGTGCAGAAAGAAGCAAGAGTGGTGCAGAAAGAAGCAAGAGAGGTGCAGAAAGAAGCAAGAGAAGTGCAGAAAGAAGCAACAGAGGTGCAGAAAGAGGCAAGAGGGGTGCAGAAAGAGGGAAGAGAGGTGCAGAAAGAGGCAAGAGGGGTGCAGAAAGAAGCAAGAGAGGTGCAGAAAGAGGCAAGAGAAGTGCAGAAAGAAGCAACAGAGGTGCAGAAAGAGGCAACAGAGGTGCAGAAAGAGGGAATAGGGGTGCAGAAAGAGGCAAGAGGGGTGCAGAAAGAAGCAAGAGAGGTGCAGAAAGAAACAAAAGAAGTGCAGAAAGAAGGAACAGAGGTGCAGAAAGAGACAAGAGGGGTGCAGAAAGAGGCAAGAGGGGTGCAGAAAGAAGCAAGAGAGGTGCAGAAAGAAACAAAAGAAGTGCAGAAAGAAGGAACAGAGGTGCAGAAAGAGGCAAGAGGGGTGCAGAAAGAAGCAAGAGAAGTGCAGAAAGAAGCAACAGAGGTGCAGAAAGAGGCAAGAGGAGTGCAGAAAGAGGCAAGAGAGTTGCAGAAACAGGCAAAAGAGGTGCAGAAAGGGGCAACAGAAGTGCAGAAAGAAACAAGAGAAGTGCATAAAGCAGCAACAGAGGTGCAGAAAGAGGGAAGAGGGGTGCAGAAAGAGGCAAGAGAGGTGCAGAAAGAACCAAGAGAGGTGTAGAAAGAAGCAAGAGAAGTGCAGAAAGAAGCAACAGAGGTGCAGAAAGAGGCAAGAGAGGTGCAGAAAGAGGCAAGAGAGGTGCAGAAAGAGGCAAGCGGGGTGCAGAAAGAGGCAAGAGAGGTGCAGAAAGAAGCAAGAGAGGTGCAGAAAGAAGCAAAAGAAGTGCAGAAAGAAGGAAAAGAGGTGCAGAAAGAGGCAAGAGGGGTGCAGAAAGAGGCAAGAGAGGTGCAGAAAGAAGCAACAGAAGTGCAGAAAGAAGCAAGAGAGGTGGAGAGAGAGGCAAGAGAAGTGCAGAAATAGTCAAGAGAGGTACAGAAATAGGCAAGAGGGGTGTAGAAAGAAGCAAGAGAGGTGCAGAAAGAAGCAAGAGAGATGCAGAAAGAAGCAAGTGAGGTGCAGAAAGAGGCAAGAGAGGTGCAGAAAAAAGCAAGAGAGTGCAGAAAGAAGCAAGAGAGGTGCAGAAAGAGAGCAAGAGAAGTGCAGAAAGAAGCAACAGAGGTGCAGAAAGAGGCAAGAGGGGTACAGAAAGAGGCAAGAGAAGTGCAGAAAGAAGCAACAGAGGTGCAGAAAGAGGGAAGAGGGGTGCATAAAGAGGCAAGAGGGGTGCAGAAAGAAGCAAGAGAGGTGCAGAAAGAAGCAAGAGAAGTGCAGAAAGAAGGCAACAGAGGTGCAGAAAGAGGCAAGAGAGGTGCAGAAAGAGGGAAGAGGGTGCAGAAAGAGGCAAGAGGTGCAGAAAGAAGCAAGAGAGTGCAGAAAGAAGCAAGAGAAGTGCAGAAAGAAGCAACAGAGGTAGCAAGAGCAAAGAGGCAAGAGAGGTGCAGAAAGAGGCAAGAGGGGTGCAGAAAGAAGCAAGAGAGGTGCAGAAAGAAACAAAAGAAGTGCAGAAAGAAGGAACAGAGGTGCAGAAAGAGGCAAGAGGGGTGCAGAAAGAAGCAAGCAGAGGTGCAGAAAGAGGCAAGAGAAGTGCAGAAAGAAGCAACAGAGGTGCAGAAAGAGGCAAGAGAGGTGCAGAAAGAGGGAAGAAGGTGCAGAAAGAAGCAAGAGAGTGCAGAAAGAAGCAAGAGAGGTGCAGAAAGAGGCAAGAGAGGTGCAGAAAGAGGCAAGAGAGGTGCAGAAAGAAGCAAGAGAAGTGCAGAAAGAAGCAACAGAGGTGCAGAAAGAGGCAAGAGGAGTGCAGAAAGAGGGAAGAGGGGTGCAGAAAGAGGCAAGAGAGGTGCAGAAAGAAGCAAGAGAGTGCAGAAAGAAGCAAGAGAAGTGCAGAAAGAAGCAACAGAGGTGCAGAAAGAGGCAAGAGAGGTGCAGAAAGAGGCAAGAGGAGTGCAGAAGAGGCAAGAGGCAAAGAGGAAGAGTGCAGAAAGAGGCAAGAGAGGTGCAGAAAGAAGCAAGAGAGGTGCAGAAAGAAGCAAGAGAGGTGCAGAAAGAGGCAAGAGGGTGCAGAAAGAAGCAAGAGAGGTGCAGAAAGAAGCAAGAGAAGTGCAGAAAGAAGGAACAGAGGTACAGAAAGAGGCAAGAGGGGTGCAGAAAGAGGCAAGAGAGGTGCAGAAAGAGGCAAGAGGGTGCAGAAAGAGGCAAGAGGGGTGCAGAAAGAGGCAACAGAGGTGCAGAAAGAAGCAAGAGAGGTGCAGAAAGAAGCAAAAGAGGTGCAGAAAGAAGGAACAGAGGTGCAGAAAGAGGCAAGAGGGGTGCAGAAAGAGGCAAGAGAGGTGCAGAAAGAAGCAACAGAGGTGCAGAAAGAGGGCAAGAGGGGTGCAGAAAGAGGCAAGAGAAGTGCAGAAAGAAGCAAGAGAGATGCAGAAAGAGGCAAGAGGGGTGCAGAAAGAGGCAAGAGAGGTGCAGAAAGAAGCAAGAGAGGTGCAGAAAGAAGCAAGAGAAGTACAGAAAGAAGGAACAGAGGTGCAGAAAGAGGCAAGAGGGTGCAGAAAGCGAGGAAGAGAGGTGCAGAAAGAGGCAAGAGAGGTGCAGAAAGAAGCAAGAGAAGTGCAGAAAGAAGCAACAGAGGTGCAGAAAGAGGCAAGAGAAGTGCAGAAAGAGGCAAGAGGGGTGCAGAAAGAGGCAAGAGGGGTACAGAAAGAAGCAAGAGAGGTGCAGAAAGAAACAAGAGAAGTGTAGAAAGAAGCAACAGAGGTGCAGAAAGAGGCAAGAGAGGTGCAGAAAGAGTGAGAGGGGTTCAGAAAGAGTCAAGAGGGGTGCAGAAAGAAGCAAGAGAGGTGCAGAAAGAAACAAAAGAAGTGCAGAAAGAAGGAACAGAGGTGCAGAAAGAGGCAAGAGGGTGCAGAAAGAGGCAAGAGGGGTGCAGAAAGAGGCAAGAGGTGCAGAAAGAAGCAAGAGAGTGCAGAAAGAAGCAAGAGAAGTGCAGAAAGAAGGAACAGAGGTGCAGAAAGAGGCAAGAGGGAGTGCGAGAAGAGAGGTGGAAAGAGGCAAGAGGGTGCAGAAAGAAGCAAGAGAGGTGCAGAAAGAAGCAAGAGAGGTGCAGAAAGAGGCAAGAGAAGTGCAGAAAGAGGCAACAGAGGTGCAGAAAGGGGAAGAGGGTGCAGAAAGAGGCAAGAGAGGTGCAGAAAGAAGCAAGAGAGGTGCAGAAAGAAGCAAGAGAAGTGCAGAAAGAAGCAACAGAGGTGCAGAAAGAGGCAAGAGAGGTGCAGAAAGAAGCAAGAGTGAGGTGCAGAAAGAAGCAAGAGAGTGCAGAAAGAAGCAAGAGAAGTGCAGAAAGAAGGAAGAGAGGTGCAGAAAGAGGCAAGAGGGGTGCAGAAAGAGGCAAGAGAGGTGCAGAAAGAAGCAACAGAGGTGCAGAAAGAAGCAAGAGAGGTGCAGAAAGAAGCAAGAGAGGTGCAGAAAGAAGCAAGCAGAGGTGCAGAAAGAGGCAAGAGGCATGCAGAAAGAGGCAAGAGAGGTGCAGAAAGAAGCAAGAGAGATGCAGAAAGAAGCAAGAGAGGTGCAGAAAGAGGCAAGAGAGGTGCAGAAAGAGGCAAGAGAGGTGCAGAAAGAGGCAAGAGAAGTGCAGAAAGAAGCAACAGAGGTGCAGAAAGAAGCAAGAGAAGTGCAGAAAGAAGCAACAGAGGTGCAGAAAGAGGCAAGAGGGTTACAGGAAGAGGCAAGAGAAGTGCAAACAGAAGCAACAGAAATGCAGAAAGAGGCAAGACAAGTGCAGAAAGAGGCAAGAGAAGTGCAGAAAGATATAAGAGAGGTGCAGAAAGAAGCAAGAGAAGTGCAGAAAGAGGAAGCAACAGAGGTGCAGAAAGAGGCAAGAGAGGTGCAGAAAGAGGTAAGAAGGATGCAGAAAGAAGCAACAAGTGGCAGAGGGAAGAAAGACAGAAGCAGAGAGTGCAGAAAGAAGCAACAGAGGTGCAGAAAGAAGCAAGAGAGGTGCAGAAAGAGGCAAGAGAGGTGCAGAAAGAGGCAAGAGGTGCAGAAAGAAGCAACAGAGGTGCAGAAAGAGGCAAGAGAGGTGCAGAAAGAGGGAAGAGGTGCAGAAAGAGGCACGAGAGGTGCAGAAAGAAGCAAGAGAGGTGCAGAAAGAGGCAAGAGAGGTGCAGAAAGAAGCAACAGAGGTGCAGAAAGAGGCAAGAGGGTGCAGAAAGAGAGCAAGAGGGTGCAGAAAGAGGCAAGAGGGTGCAGAAAGAAGCAAGAGAGGTGCAGAAAGAAGCAAGAGAAGTGCAGAAAGAAGGAACAGAGGTGCAGAAAGAGGCAAGAGGGGTGCAGAAAGAGGCAAGAGGGGTGCAGAAAGAAGCAAGAGAGGTGCAGAAAGAAACAAGAGAAGTGCAGAAAGAGGCAACAGAGGTGCAGAAAGAGGCAAGAGAGGTGCAGAAAGAGGCAAGATAAGTGCAGAAAGAAGCAAGAGAGGTGCAGAAAGAGGGAAGAGGGGTGCAGAAAGAGGCAAGATAGGTGCAGAAAGAGGCAAGAGAGGTGCAGAAAGAAGCATCAGAGGTACAGAAGGAGGAAAGAGAAGTGCAGAAAGAAGCAACAGAGATGCAGAAAGAGGTAAGAGGGGTGCAGAAAGAGGCAAGAGGGTGCAGAAAGAAGCAAGAGGGGTGCAGAAAGAGGCAAGAGAGGTGCAGAAAGAAGCAACAGAGGTGCAGAAAGAGGCAAGAGGGGTGCAGAAAGAGGCAAGAGAAGTGCAGAAAGAAGCAAGAGGTGCAGAAAGAGGCAAGAGTGGTGCAGAAATATGCAAGAGAGGTGCAGAAAGTAGCAAGAGAGGTGCAGAAAGAAGCAAGAGGGGTGCAGAAAGAGGCAAGAGGGGTGCAGAAAGAGGCAAGAGAGGTGCAGAAAGAGGCAAGCAGAAAGAAGCAAGAGAGGTGCAGAAAGAAGCAAGAGAAGTGCAGAAAGAAGCAACAGAGTTGCAGAAAGAGGCAAGGGAACTGCAGAAAGAGGCAAGAGAAGTGCAGAAAGAATCAAGTGAGGTGCAGAAAGGGGCAACAGAGGTGCAGAAAGAGGCAAGAGGGGTGCAGAAAGAGGCAAGAGAGGTGCAGAAAGAAGCAAGAGAGGTGCAGAAAGAAGCAAGAGAGGTGCAGAAAGAAGCAAGAGAAGTGCAGAAAGAAGCAACAGAGGTGCAGAAAGAGGCAAGAGAGGTGCAGAAAGAGGCAAGAGAGGTGCAGAAAGAAGCAACAGAGGTGCAGAAAGAGGCAAGAGAAGTGCAGAAAGAGGCAAGAGAGGTGCAGAAAGAAGCAAGAGAGGTGCAGAAAGAAGCAAGAGAAGTGCAGAAAGAAGCAACAGAGGTGCAGAAAGAGGCAAGAGAGTGCAGAAAGAGGCAAGAGAGGTGCAGAAAGAAGCAAGAGAAGTGCAGAAAGAGGCAAGAGAGGTGCAGAAAGAGGCAAGAGAGGTGCAGAAAGAGGCAAGAGGGTGCAGAAAGAGGCAAGAGGAGTGCAGAAAGAAGCAAGAGAGGTGCAGAAAGAAGCAAGCAGAGGTGCAGAAAGAGGCAAGAGAGGTGCAGAAAGAGGCAAGAGAGAGCAGAAAGAGGCAACAGAGGTGCAGAAAGAGGCAAGAGAGGTGCAGAAAGAAGCAAGAGAAGTGCAGAAAGAAGCAACAGAGGTGCAGAAAGAGGCAAGAGAGGTGCAGAAAGAGGCAGAGGAGTGCAGAAAGAGGCAACAGAGGTGCAGAAAGAAGCAAGAGAGGTGCAGAAAGAAGCAAGAGAAGTGCAGAAAGAAGCAACAGAGGTGCAGGAAGAGGCAAGAGAAGTGCAGAGAGAGGCAAGAGAGGTGCAGAAAGAAGCAAGAGAGGTGCAGAAAGAAACAAAAGAAGTGCAGAAAGAAGGAACAGAGGTGCAGAAAGAGGCAAGAGAGGTGCAGAAAGAGGCAAGAGAGGTGCAGAAAGAGGCAAGAGAGGTGCAGAAAGAAGCAAGAGAGGTGCAGAAAGAGGCAAGAGAGGTGCAGAAAGAAGCAAGAGAAGTGCAGAAAGAGGCAACAGAGGTGCAGAAAAGGGAAGAGGGGTGCAGAAAGAGGCAAGAGAGGTGCAGAAAGAAGCAAGAGAGGTGCAGAAAGAAACAAGAGAAGTGCAGAAAGAAGGAACAGAGGTGCAGAAAGAGGCAAGAGGGTGCAGAAAGAGGCAAGAGAGGTGCAGAAAGAAGCAAGAGGTGCAGAAAGAAACAAGAGAAGTGCAGAAAGAAGGCAACAGAGGTGCAGAAAGAGGCAAGAGGGGTGCAGAAAGAGGCAAGAGAGGTGCAGAAAGAAGCAACAGAGGTGCAGAAAGAAGCAAGAGAGGTGCAGAAAGAGGCAAGAGAGGTGCAGAAAGAAGCAAACAGAGGTGCAGAAAGAGGCAAGAGGCTGGAGAAAGAGGCAAGAGAAGTGCAGAAAGAAGCAACAGAGATGCAGAAAGAGGCAGAGAGGTGCAGAAAGAGGCAAGAGGAGTGCAGAAAGAAGCAAGAGAGGTGCAGAAAGAAGCAAAGAGAAGTGCAGAAAGAAGCAACAGAGGTGCAGAAAGAGGCAAGAGAAGTGCAGAAAGAAGCAACAGAGGTGCAGAAAGAGGCAAGAGGGTGCAGAAAGAGGCAAGAGAAGTGCAGAAAGAAGCAACAGAGATGCAGAAAGAGGGAAGAGGGTGCAGAAAGAGGCAAGAGGGTGCAGAAAGAAGCAAGAGAGGTGCAGAAAGAAGCAAAAGAAGTGCAGAAAGAAGGCAACAGAGGTGCAGAAAGAGGCAAGAGGGGTGCAGAAAGAGGGAAGAGGGATGCAGAAAGAGGCAACAGAGGGTGCAGAAAGAAGCAAGAGAGGTGCAGAAAGAAGCAAGAGAGTGCAGAAAGAAGCAAGAGAGGTGCAGAAAGAGGCAACAGAGGTGCAGAAAGAGGCAAGAGAGGTGCAGAAAGAGCAAGAGAGTGCAGAAAGAAGCAAGAGAGGTGCAGAAAGAAGCAAGAGAAGTGCAGAAAGAAGGCAAGAGAGGTGCAGAAAGAGGCAAGAGAGGTGCAGAAAGAGAGCAACAGAGGTGCAGAAAGAGGCAAGAGAGGTGCAGAAAGAGGGAAGAGGGGTGCAGAAAGAGGCAAGAGAGGTGCAGAAAGAAGCAAGAGATGCAGAAAGAAGCAAGAGAAGTGCAGAAAGAAGCAACAGAGGTGCAGAAAGAGGCAAGAGAGGTGCAGAAAGAGGCAAGAGAGGTGCAGAAAGAAGCACAGAGGTGCAGAAAGAAGCAAGAGAGGTAGCAGAAAGAGGCAAGAGAAGTGCAGAAAGAAGCAACAGAGGTGCAGAAAGAGGCAAGAGGGGTGCAGAAAGAGGCAAGAGGTGCAGAAAGAAGCAAGAGAGGTGCAGAAAGAAACAAGAGAAGTGCAGAAAGAAGGAACAGAGGTGCAGAAAGAGGCAAGAGAGTGCAGAAAGAGGGAAGAGGTGCAGAAAGAGGCAAGAGGAGTGCAGAAAGAAGCAAGAGAGGTGCAGAAAGAAGCAAGAGAAGTGCAGAAAGAAGCAACAGAGGTACAGAAAGAGGCAAGAGGGTGCAGAAAGAGGCAAGAGAGGTACAGAAAGAGGCAAGAGGTGCAGAAAGAAGCAAGAGAGGTGCAGAAAGAGGCAAGAGAGGTGCAGAAAGAGGCAACAGAGGTGCAGAAAGAGGCAACAGAGGTGCAGAAAGAGGGCAAGAGAGGTGCAGAAAGAGGCAAGAGGGTGCAGAAAGAAGCAAGAGAGGTGCAGAAAGAAACAAGAGAAGTGCAGAAAGAAGGAACAGAGGTGCAGAAAGAGGCAAGAGGGTGCAGAAAGAGGCAAGAGAAGTGCAGAAAGAAGCAGAGGTGCAGAAAGAAGCAAGAGAAGTGCAGAAAGAAGCGAACAGAGGTGCAGAAAGAGGCAAGAGGGGTGCAGAAAGAAGCAAGAGAAGTGCAGAAAGAAGCAACAGAGATGCAGAAAGAAAGAGGTGCAGAAAGAGGCAAGAGAGGTGCAGAAAGAGGCAAGAGAGGTGCAGAAAGAGGCAAGAGAGGTGCAGAAAGAAGCAAGAGAGGTGCAGAAAGAGGCAAGAGAGGTGCAGAAAGAGGCAAGAGGGGTGCAGAAAGAGGCAAGATGGGTACAGAGAGAAGCAAGAGAGGTGCAGAAAGAAGCAAGAGAGGTGCAGAAAGAAGCAAGAGAGGTGCACAAAGAGGCAAGAGAGTTGCACAAAGAGGAAGAAAGGCACAGAAAGATGCAAGTGAGGTGCAGAAAGAAGCAAGAGGTGCAGAAAGAAGCAAGAGGTGCAGAAAGAAGCAAGAGAAGTGCAGAAAGAAGGAACAGAGGTGCAGAAAGAGGCAAGAGGGGTGCAGAAAGAGGCAAGAGAGGTGCAGAAAGAAGCAAGAGAGGTGCAGAAAGAAGCAAGAGGTGCAGAAAGAAGTAACAGGGGTGCAGAAAGAAGCAACAGAGGTGCAGAAAGAAGGAAGAGAGGTGCAGAAAGAGGCAAGAGAAGTGCAGAAAGAAGCAACAGAGATGCAGAAAGAGGCAAGAGGAGTGCAGAAAGAGGCAAGAGAGGTGCAGAAAGAAGCAAGAGAAGTGCAGAAAGAAGCAAAAGAGGTGCAGAAAGAAGGCAAGAGAGGTGCAGAAAGAGGCAAGAGAGGTGCAGAAAGAAGCAACAGAGGTGCAGAAAGAGGCAAGAGGTGCAGAAAGAGGCAAGAGAGTGCAGAAAGAGGCAAGAGAGGTGCAGAAAGAGGCAAGAGGAGTGCAGAAAGAGGCAAGAGAGGTGCAGAAAGAAGCAAGAGAGGTGCAGAAAGAGGGAAGAAGGGTGCAGAAAGAGGCAAGAGGGTGCAGAAAGAAGCAAGAGAGGTGCAGAAAGAAGCAAGAGAAGTGCAGAAAGAAGCAACAGAGGTGCAGAAAGAGGCAAAGAGGGAAGAGAGGTGCAAAGAGGCAAGAGAGGTGCAGAAAGAAGCAAGAGAGGTGCAGAAAGAAGCAAGAGAAGTGCAGAAAGAAGGCAACAGAGGTGCAGAAAGAGGCAAGAGGGGTGCAGAAAGAGGGAAGAGAGGTGCAGAAAGAGGCAAGAGAGGTGCAGAAAGAGGCAAGAGAGGTGCAGAAAGAAGGAAGAGGGGTACCGAAAGAGGCCAGAGGGGTGCAGAAAGAAGCAATAGTGGTGCAGAAAGAGGCAAGAGAAGTGCAGAAAGAAGCAACAGAGGTGCAGAAAGAGGCAAGAGAGGTGCAGAAAGAGGCAAAGAGGTGCAGAAAGAGGCAACAGAGGTGCAGAAAGAGGCAAGAGGAGTGCAGAAAGAGGCAAAGAGGTGCAGAAAGAGGCAAGAGATGCAGAAAGAAGCAAGAGAGGTGCAGAAAGAAGCAAACAGAGGTGCAGAAAGAAGGAAGAGGGGTGCAGAAAGAGGCAAGAGGTGCAGAAAGTAGAAGCAGAGAGAAGAGAGGTGCAGAAAGAAGGCAAGAGAGGTGCAGAAAGAGGCAAGAGAGGTGCAGAAAGAAGCAAGAGAGGTGCAGAAAGAGGCAAGAGAGGTGCAGAAAGAGGCAAGAGAGGTGCAGAAAGAAGCAAAAGAGAGTGCAGAAAGAGGCAACAGAGGTGCAGAAAGAGGCAAGAGAGGTGCAGAAAGAGGCAAGAGAGAGTGCAGAAAGAAGCAAGAGAGTGCAGAAAGAGGAAGAGAGGTGCAGAAAGAGGCAAGAGAGGGTGCAGAAAGAAGCAAGAGAGGTGCAGAAAGAAGCAAGAGAAGTGCAGAAAGAGGCAACAGAGGTGCAGAAAGAGGCAAGAGAGGTGCAGAAAGAGGCAAGAGAGGTGCAGAAAGAAGCAACAGAGGTGCAGAAAGAAGCAAGAGAGGTGCAGAAAGAGGCAAGAGAGAGTGCAGAAAGAAGCAAGAGAGGTGCAGAAAGAGGCAAGAGAGGGTGCAGAAAGAGGCAAGAGAGTGCAGAAAGAAGCAAGAGAGGTGCAGAAAGAAGCAAGAGAAGTGCAGAAAGAAGCAAACAGAGGTGCAGAAAGAGGCAAGAGGGTGCAGAAAGAGGCAAGAGGGGTGCAGAAAGAGGCAAGAGAGGTGCAGAAAGAGGCAAGAGAGGTGCAGAAAGAAGCAAGAGAGGTGCAGAAAGAAGCAAGAGAGGTGCAGAAAGAGGCAAGAGAGGTGCAGAAAGAGGCAAGAGAGGTGCAGAAAGAAGCAAGAGAGGTACAGAAAGAGGCAAGAGAGTTGCATAAAGAGGCAAGAGAGGTGCAGAAAGAAGCAAGAGAGGTGCAGAAAGAGGCAAGAGAAGTGCAGAAAGAAGGAACAGAGGTGCAGAAAGAGGCAAGAGAGGTGCAGAAAGAGGAAGAGAGGTGCAGAAAGAGAGCAAGAGAGGTGCAGAAAGAAGCAAGAGAGGTGCAGAAAGAAGCAAGAGAAGTGCAGAAAGAAGCAACAGAGGTGCAGAAAGAGGCAAGAGAGGTGCAGAAAGAGGCAAGAGAGGTGCAGAAAGAAGCAAGAGAGGTGCAGAAAGAAGCAAGAGAAGTGCAGAAAGAAGGAACAGAGGTGCAGAAAGAGGCAAGAGGGGTGCAGAAAGAGGCAAGAGAGGTGCAGAAAGAAGCAAGAGAGGTGCAGAAAGAGGCAAGAGAGGTGCAGAAAGAAGCAAGAGAAGTGCAGAAAGAAGCAAGAGAGGTGCAGAAAGAGGCAAGAGAGGTGCAGAAAGAGGCAAGAGGGTGCAGAAAGAGGCAAGAGGGTGCAGAAAGAAGCAAGAGAGGTGCAGAAAGAAGCAAGAGAAGTGCAGAAAGAAGCAACAGAGGTGCAGAAAGAGGCAAGAGGGTGCAGAAAGAGGAAGAGAGTGCAGAAAGAGGCAAGAGAGGTGCAGAAAGAAGCAAGAGAGGTGCAGAAAGAAGCAAGAGAGGTGCAGAAAGAGGCAAGAGAGGTGCAGAAAGAAGGCAAGAGAGGTGCAGAAAGAGGCAAGAGAGGTGCAGAAAGAAGCAAGAGAGGTGCAGAAAGAAGCAAGAGAAGTGCAGAAAGAAGCAACAGAGGTGCAGAAAGAGGCAAGAGAGGTGCAGAAAGAAGCAAGAGAGTGCAGAAAGAAGCAAGCAGAGGTGCAGAAAGAGGCAAGAGGAGTGCAGAAAGAGGCAAGAGAGTGCAGAAAGAGGCAAGAGAGGTGCAGAAAGAAGCAAGAGAGGTGCAGAAAGAAGCAAGAGAAGTGCAGAAAGAAGCAACAGAGGTGCAGAAAGAGGCAAGAGAGGTGCAGAAAGAGGCAAGAGAGGTGCAGAAAGAAGCAAGAGAAGTGCAGAAAGAAGCAAAAGAAGTGCAGAAAGAGGAACAGAGGTGCAGAAAGAGGCAAGAGAGGTGCAGAAAGAGGGAAGAGAGGTGCAGAAAGAGCAAGAGGATGCAGAAAGAAGCAAGAGAGGTGCAGAAAGAAGCAAGAGAGGTGCAGAAAGAAGCAACAGAAGTGCAGAAAGAAGCAAGAGAGGTGCAGAAAGAGGCAAGAGAGGTGCAGAAAGAGAGAGGCAAAGAGCAGAGGTGCAGAAAGAAGCAAGAGAGGTGCAGAAAGAGGCAAGAGAAGTGCAGAAAGAAGCAACAGAGGTGCAAAAAGAGGCAAGAGGGGTGCAGAAAGAGGCAAGAGAAGTGCAGAAAGAGGCAAGAGAGGTGCAGAAAGAGGCAAGAGAGGTGCAGAAAGAGGCAAGAGAGAGTGCAGAAAGAGGCAAGAGGGTGCAGAAAGAAGCAAGAGAGGTGCAGAAAGAAGCAACAGAGGTGCAGAAAGAGGCAAGAGAGGTGCAGAAAGAGGCAAGAGAAGTGCAGAAAGAAGCAACAGAGATGCAGAAAGAGGGAAGCAGAGGTGCAGAAAGAGGCAAGAGGGTGCAGAAAGAAGCAAGAGAGGTGCAGAAAGAAGCAACAGAGGTGCAGAAAGAAGGAACAGAGGTGCAGAAAGAGGCAAGAGGGGTGCAGAAAGAGGGAAGAGAGGTGCAGAAAGAAGCAAGAGGGTAGCAGAAAGAAGCAAGAGAGGTGCAGAAAGAAGCAAGAGAGGTGCAGAAAGAGGCAAAAGAGGCAGAAAGAGAGCAGAAAGAGGAAGAGGGTGCAGAAAGAGGCAAGAGAGGTGCAGAAAGAAGCAAGAGAGGTGCAGAAAGAAGCAAGAGAAGTGCAGAAAGAAGCAAGAGAGGTGCAGAAAGAGGCAAGAGAGGTGCAGAAAGAGGCAAGAGAGGTGCAGAAAGAGGCAAGAGAGGTGCAGAAAGAAGCAAGAGAGGTGCAGAAAGAAGCAAGAGAGGTGCAGAAAGAGGCAAGAGAGGTGCAGAAAGAGGCAAGAGAGGTGCAGAAAGAAGCAAGAGAGTGCAGAAAGAGGCAAGAGAGGTGCAGAAAGAAGCAAGAGAGGTGCAGAAAGAGGCAAGAGAGGTGCAGAAAGAAGCAAGAGAAGTGCAGAAAGAGGCAAGAGAGGTGCAGAAAGAGGCAAGAGAGAGTGCAGAAAGAGGCAAGAGAGGTGCAGAAAGAGGCAAGAGAGGTGCAGAAAGAAGAAAGAGAGGTGCAGAAAGAAGCAATAAAAGTGCAGAGTGAAGCAACAGAGGTGCAGAAAGAGGCAAGAGGGTGCAGAAAGAGGCAAGAGAGGTGCAGAAAGAGGCAAGAGAGGTGCAGAAAGAGGCAAGAGAGAGTGCAGAAAGAGGCAAGAGAGGTGCAGAAAGAGGCAAGAGAGGTGCAGAAAGAGGCAACAGAGGTGCAGAAAGAGGCAAGAGGGGTGCAGAAAGAAGCAAGAGGGGTGCAGAAAGAAGCAAGAGAAGTGCAGAAAGAGGCAACAGAGGTGCAGAAAGAGGCAAGAGAGGTGCAGAAAGAGGCAAGAGAGGTGCAGAAAGAGGCAACAGAGGTGCAGAAAGAGGCGAAGAGGGGTGCAGAAAGAGGCAAGAGAGGTACAGAAAGAAGCAAGAGAGGGCAGAAAGAAACAAAAGAAGTGCAGAAAGAAGGAACAGAGGTGCAGAAAGAGGCAAGAGAGGTGCAGAAAGAGGCAAGAGAGGTGCAGAAAGAGGCAACAGAGGTGCAGAAAGAGGCAAGAGAGGTGCAGAAAGAGGCAAGAGAAGTGCAGAAAGAAGCAACAGAGGTGCAGAAAGAGGCAAGAGGGGTGCAGAAAGAGGCAAGAGAGGTGCAGAAAGAAGCAAGAGAGGTGCAGAAAGAAGCAAGAGAGTGCAGAAAGAAGGAACAGAGGTGCAGAAAGAGGCAAGAGGGGTGCAGAAAGAGGCAAGAGAGTGCAGAAAGAAGCAAGAGAGGTGCAGAAAGAAGCAAGAGAGAGTGCAGAAAGAAGCAAGAGAGGTGCAGAAAGAGGCAAGAGAGGTGCAGAAAGAGGCAAGAGAGGTGCAGAAAGAGGCAAGAGAGGTGCAGAAAGAAGCAAGAGAGTGCAGAAAGAGACAAGAGAGGTGCAGAAAGAGGCAAGAGAGGTGCAGAAAGAAGCAAGAGAGGTGCAGAAAGAGGCAAGAGGGGTGCAGAAAGAGGCAAGAGAGGTGCAGAAAGAAGCAAGAGAGGTGCAGAAAGAAACAAAAGAAGTGCAGAAAGAAGGCAACAGAGGTGCAGAAAGAGGCAAGAGGGTGCAGAAAGAGGCAAGAGAAGTGCAGAAAGAGGCAAGCAGAGGTGCAGAAAGAAGCAAGAGAAGTGCAGAAAGAAGCAAGAGAGAGTGCAGAAAGAGGCAAGAGAGGTGCAGAAAGAGGCAAGAGGAGGTGCAGAAAGAAGGCAAGAGAGGTGCAGAAAGAGGCAAGAGAGGTGCAGAAAGAGGCAAGAGAAGTGCAGAAAGAAGCAACAGAGGTGCAGAAAGAGGCAAGAGGGGTGCAGAAAGAGGCAAGAGAGGTGCAGAAAGAAGCAAGAGAGGTGCAGAAAGAAGCAAGAGAGTGCAGAAAGAAGCAAGAGAGGTGCAGAAAGAGGCAAGAGAGGTGCAGAAAGAGGCAAGAGAGGTGCAGAAAGAAGCAAGAGAGGTGCAGAAAGAAGCAAGAGAGGTGCAGAAAGAAGCAAGAGAGGTGCAGAAAGAGGCAAGAGAGGTGCAGAAAGAGAGCAAGAGAAGTGCAGAAAGAGGCAACAGAGGTGCAGAAAGAAGCAAGAGAGAGTGCAGAAAGAAGCAACAGAGGTGCAGAAAGAGGCAAGAGGGGTGCAGAAAGAGGCAAGAGAAGTGCAGAAAGAAGCAACAGAGATGCAGAAAGAGGCAAGAGAGGTGCAGAAAGAGGCAAGAGGGGTGCAGAAAGAAGCAAGAGAGGTGCAGAAAGAAGCAAGAGAAGTGCAGAAAGAAGGCAAGAGAGGCAGAAAGAGGCAAGAGAGGTGCAGAAAGAGGCAAGAGAGGTGCAGAAAGAAGCAACAGAGGTGCAGAAAGAAGCAAGAGAGGTGCAGAAAGAGGCAAGAGAAGTGCAGAAAGAGGCAACAGAGGTGCAGAAAGAGGCAAGAGAGGTGCAGAAAGAGGCAAGAGAGGTGCAGAAAGAGGCAAGAGAGGTGCAGAAAGAAGCAACAGAGGTGCAGAAAGAGGCAAGAGAGGTGCAGAAAGAAGCAAGAGAGGTGCAGAAAGAGGCAAGAGAGGTGCAGAAAGAAGCAAGAGAGGTGCAGAAAGAGGCAAGAGAAGTGCAGAAAGAAGGCAACAGAGGTGCAGAAAGAGGCAAGAGAGGTGCAGAAAGAGGCAAGAGAGTGCAGAAAGAGGCAAGAGGGTGCAGAAAGAAGCAAGAGAGGTGCAGAAAGAAGCAAGAGAAGTGCAGAAAGAAGGCAACAGAGGTGCAGAAAGAGGCAAGAGGGGTGCAGAAAGAGGCAAGAGGGGTGCAGAAAGAAGCAAGAGAGGTGCAGAAAGAAGCAAGAGAAGTGCAGAAAGAAGCAACAGAGGTGCAGAAAGAGGCAAGAGGGGTGCAGAAAGAGGCAAGAGAGGTGCAGAAAGAAGCAGAGAGGTGCAGAAAGAAGCAAGAGAGGTGCAGAAAGAAGCAAGAGAAGTGCAGAAAGAAGCAAGAGAGTGCAGAAAGAGGCAAGAGGGGTGCAGAAAGAAGCAAGAGAGGTGCAGAAAGAAGCAAAGAGGTGCAGAAAGAGGAACAGAGGTGCAGAAAGAAGCAAGAGAGGTGCAGAAAGAAACAAAAGAAGTGCAGAAAGAAGCAACAGAGGTGCAGAAAGAGGCAAGAGGGGTGCAGAAAGAGGCAAGAGAGGTGCAGAAAGAGGCAAGAGAGGTGCAGAAAGAAGCAAGAGAGGTGCAGAAAGAAGCAAGAGAGGTGCAGAAAGAAGCAAGCAGAGGTGCAGAAAGAGGGCAAGAGAGGTGCAGAAAGAGGCAAGAGGGGTGCAGAAAGAAGCAAGAGAGGTGCAGAAAGAAGCAAAAGAAGTGCAGAAAGAAGGCAACAGAGGTGCAGAAAGAGGCAAGAGGGTGCAGAAAGAGGCAAGAGAGGTGCAGAAAGAGGCAAGAGAGGTGCAGAAAGAAGCAAGAGAGGTGCAGAAAGAGGCAAGAGAGTTGCAGAAAGAAGCAAGAGAAGTGCAGAAAGAAGCAACAGAGGTGCAGAAAGAGGCAAGAGGGGTGCAGAAAGAGGCAAAGAGGGTGCAGAAAGAAGGCAAGAGAGGTGCAGAAAGAAGCAAGAGAGGTGCAGAAAGAAGCAAGAGAAGTGCAGAAAGAAGCAACAGAGGTGCAGAAAGAGGGAAGAGGGATGCAGAAAGAGGCAAGAGAAGTGCAGAAAGAAGCAACAGAGGTGCAGAAAGAGGGAAGAGAGGTGCAGAAAGAGGGAAGAGGGGTGCAGAAAGAGACAAGCGGGGTACAGAAAGAAACAAGAGAAGTGCTGAAAGAGGCAAGAGAGGTGCAGAAAGAAGCAAGAGAAGTGCAGAAAGAAGTAACAGAGGTGCAGAAAGAGGCAAGAGAACTGCAGAAGAGGCAAGAGAGGTGCAGAAAGAAGCAACAGAGGTGCAGAAAGAGGCAAGAGAGGTGCAGAAAGAGGCAAGAGGGTGCAGAAAGAAGCAAGAGAGGTGCAGAAAGAAGCAAAGAGAGTGCAGAAAGAAGGAACAGAGGTGCAGAAAGAGGCAAGAGGGGTGCAGAAAGAAGCAAGAGAGGTGCAGAAAGAAGCAAGAGAAGTGCAGAAAGAAGCAACAGAGGTGCAGAAAGAGGCAAGAGAGGTGCAGAAAGAGGCAAGAGAGGTGCAGAAAGAGGCAAGAGAGGTGCAGAAAGAAGCAAGAGAGGTGAAGAAAGAAGCAAGAGAGGTGCAGAAAGCGGAAAGAGGGGTGCAGAAAGAGGCAAGAGAGGTGCAGAAAGAGGCAAGAGAGGTGCAGAAAGAGGCAAGAGAAGTGCAGAAAGAAGCAAGAGAAGTGCAGAAAGAAGGCAAGAGAGGTGCAGAAAGAGGCAAGAGAGGTGCAGAAAGAGGCAAGAGAGGTGCAGAAAGAGGCAAGAGAGGTGCAGAAAGAGGCAAGAGAGGTGCAGAAAGAAACAAGAGAAGTGCAGAAAGAAGGAACAGAGGTGCAGAAAGAGGCAAGAGAGGTGCAGAAAGAGGGAAGAGAGGTGCAGAAAGAGGGAAGAGGGGTGCAGAAAGAGGCAAGAGGGGTGCAGAAAGAAGCAAGAGAAGTGCAGAAAGAAGGCAACAGAGGTGCAGAAAGAGGCAAGAGAGGTGCAGAAAGAGGCAAGAGAGGTGCAGAAAGAGGCAAGCAGAGGTGCAGAAAGAGGCAAGAGAGGTGCAGAAAGAGGCAAGAGAGGTGCAGAAAGAAGCAAGAGAGGTGCAGAAAGAAGCAAGAGAAGTGCAGAAAGAAGCAACAGAGGTGCAGAAAGAGGCAAGAGGGGTGCAGAAAGAGGCAAGAGGGGTGCAGAAAGAAGCAAGAGAGGTGCAGAAAGAAGCAAGAGAAGTGCAGAAAGAAAGAACAGAGGTGCAGAAAGAGGCAAGAGAGGTACAGAAAGAGGCAAGAGAGGTGCAGAAAGAGGGCAAGAGGGGTGCAGAAAGAGGCAAGAGAGGTGCAGAAAGAAGCAAGAGAAGTGCAGAAAGAAGCAACAGAGGTGCAGAAAGAGGCAAGAGGGATGCAGAAAGAGGCAAGAGAGGTGCAGAAAGAAGCAAGAGAGGTGCAGAAAGAGGGAAGAGAGGTGCAGAAAGAGGCAAGAGAGGTGCAGAAAGAGGCAAGAGAGGTGCAGAAAGAAGCAAGAGAAGTGCAGAAAGAAGCAAGAGAGGTGCAGAAAGAAGCAAGAGAGGTGCAGAAAGAAGCAAGAGAGGTGCAGAAAGAGGCAAGAGAGGTGCAGAAAGAGGCAAGAGAAGTGCAGAAAGAAGCAAGAGAGATGCAGAAAGAGGAACAGAGAGTGCAGAAAGATGGCAAGAGAGTGCAGAAAGAAGCAAGAGAGGTGCAGAAAGAAGCAAGAGAAGAGCAGAAAGAAGGAACAGAGGTGCAGAAAGAGGAAGAGGGTGCAGAAAGAGGGAAGAGAGGTGCAGAAAGAAGCAAGAGAGGTGCAGAAAGAAGCAAGAGAGGTGCAGAAAGAAGCAAGAGAAGTGCAGAAAGAAGCAAGAGAGGTGCAGAAAGAGGCAAGAGAGGTGCAGAAAGAGGCAAGAGAGGTGCAGAAAGAGGCAAGAGAGGTGCAGAAAGAAGCAAGAGAGGTGCAGAAAGAAGCAAGAGAAGTGCAGAAAGAAGCAACAGAGGTGCAGAAAGAGGCAAGAGAGGTGCAGAAAGAGGCAAGAGAGGTGCAGAAAGAGGCAAGAGAGTGCAGAAAGAGGCAAGAGGAGTGCAGAAAGAGGCAAGAGGGGTGCAGAAAGAGGCAAGAGAGGTGCAGAAAGAAGCAAGAGAAGTGCAGAAAGAAGGAACAGAGGTGCAGAAAGAGGCAAGAGAGGTGCAGAAAGAGGCAAGAGAGGTGCAGAAAGAGGCAAGAGAGGTGCAGAAAGAAGCAAGAGAGGTGCAGAAAGAAGCAAGAGAAGTGCAGAAAGAAGCAACAGAGGTGCAGAAAGAGGCAAGAGGGGTGCAGAAAGAGGCAAGAGGGGTGCAGAAAGAAGCAAGAGAGGTGCAGAAAGAAGCAAAAGAAGTGCAGAAAGAAGGAACAGAGGTGCAGAAAGAGGCAAGAGAGGTGCAGAAAGAGGGAAGAGAGGTGCAGAAAGAAGCAAGAGAGGTGCAGAAAGAAGCAAGAGAGGTGCAGAAAGAAGCAAGAGAAGTGCAGAAAGAAGCAACAGAGGTACAGAAAGAGGAAGAGGTGCAGAAAGGGAAGAGGGTGCAGAAAGAGGCAAGAGAGGTGCAGAAAGAAGCAAGAGAGGTGCAGAAAGAAGCAAGAGAAGTGCAGAAAGAAGGCAACAGAGGTGCAGAAAGAGGCAAGAGAGGTGCAGAAAGAGGGAAGAGAGGTGCAGAAAGAGGCAAGAGAGGTGCAGAAAGAAGCAAGAGAGGTGCAGAAAGAAGCAGGAGAAGTGCAGAAAGAAGCAACAGAGGTGCAGAAAGAGGCAAGAGGGGTGCAGAAAGAGAGGCAGAAAGAAGCAAGAGGTGCAGAAAGAAGCAAGAGAAGTGCAGAAAGAAGGAACAGAGGTGCAGAAAGAGGCAAGAGAGGTGCAGAAAGAAGCAAGAGAAGTGCAGAAAGAAGCAACAGAGGTGCAGAAAGAGGCAAGAGGAGTGCAGAAAGAGGGAAGAGAGGTGCAGAAAGAGGCAAGAGAGTGCAGAAAGAAGCAAGAGAGGTGCAGAAAGAAGCAAGAGAGATGCAGAAAGAAGCAACAGAGGAGCAGAAAGAGGCAACGGGGTGCAAAAAGAAGCAAGAGAGGTGCAGAAAGAAGCAAGGGAGGTGCAGAAAGAAGCAAGAGAAGTGCAGAAAGAAGGAAGAGAGGTGCAGAAAGAGGCAAGAGAGGTGCAGAAAGAGGCAAGAGAGGTGCAGAAAGAGCAGAGGTGCAGAAAGAAGCAAGAGAGGTGCAGAAAGAAGCAAGAGAAGTGCAGAAAGAAGCAACAGAGGTGCAGAAAGAGGCAAGAGAGGTGCAGAAAGAGGCAAGAGAGGTGCAGAAAGAAGGCAACAGAGGTGCAGAAAGAGGCAAGAGAAGTGCAGAAAGGAGCAACAAAGGTGCAGAAAGGAGCAACAGAGGTGCAGAAAGAGGCAAGAGGAGTGCAGAAAGAGGCAAGAGAAGTGCAGTAAGAAGCACCAGAGGTGCAGAGAGAGGCAAGAGCGGTGCAGAAAGAGGGAAGACGGGTGCAGAAAGAGGCAAGAGAGGTGCAGAAAGAAGCAAGAGAAGTGCAGAAAGAAGCAACAGAGGTGCAGAAAGAGGCAAGAGAGGTGCAGAAAGAGGCAAGAGAGGTGCAGAAAGAGGCAAGAGAGGTGCAGAAAGAGGCAAGAGAAGTGCAGAAAGAAGCAAGAGAGGTGCAAAGAGGAGCAGAAGAGGCAAGAGAGGTGCAGAAAGAGGCAAGAGAGGTGCAGAAAGAGGCAAGAGAGGTGCAGAAAGAAGCAAGAGAGGTGCAGAAAGAAGCAAGAGAGGTGCAGAAAGAAGCAAGAGAGGTGCAGAAAGAAGCAAGAGAGGTGCAGAAAGAGGCAAGAGAGGTGCAGAAAGAGGCAAGAGAGGTGCAGAAAGAAGCAAGAGAGGTGCAGAAAGAGGCAAGAGAGGTGCAGAAAGAGGCAAGAGAGGTGCAGAAAGAAGCAACAGAGGTGCAGAAAGAGGCAAGAGAGGTGCAGAAAGAGGCAAGAGGGTGCAGAAAGAAGCAAGAGAGGTGCAGAAAGAAGCAAGAGAAGTGCAGAAAGAAGCAACAGAGGTGCAGAAAGAGGCAAGAGAGGTGCAGAAAGAGGCAAGAGAGGTGCAGAAAGAGGCAAGAGAGGTGCAGAAAGAAGCAAGAGAGGTGCAGAAAGAAACAAAAGAAGTGCAGAAAGAAGGAACAGAGGTGCAGAAAGAGGCAAGAGAGGTGCAGAAAGAAGCAAGAGAGGTGCAGAAAGAGGCAAGAGAGGTGCAGAAAGAGGCAAGAGAGGTGCAGAAAGAGGCAAGAGAGGTGCAGAAAGAAGCAAGAGAGGTGCAGAAAGAAGCAAGAGAAGTGCAGAAAGAAGGAACAGAGGTGCAGAAAGAGGCAAGAGGGGTGCAGAAAGAGGCAAGAGGGTGCAGAAAGAAGCACGAGAGGTGCAGAAAGAAGCAAGAGAGGTGCAGAAAGAAGCAAGAGAAGTGCAGAAAGAAGCAACAGAGGTGCAGAAAGAGGCAAGAGAGGTGCAGAAAGAGGCAAGAGAGGTGCAGAAAGAAGCAAGAGAGGTGCAGAAAGAAGCAAGAGAAGTGCAGAAAGAAGCAACAGAGGTGCAGAAAGAGGCAAGAGAGGTGCAGAAAGAGGCAAGAGAGGTGCAGAAAGAAGCAAGAGAGGTGCAGAAAGAAGCAACAGAGGTGCAGAAAGAGGCAAGAGAAGTGCAGAAAGAAGCAAGAGAGGTGCAGAAAGAGGCAAGAGAGGTGCAGAAAGAGGCAAGAGGGGTGCAGAAAGAGGCAAGAGAGGTGCAGAAAGAAGCAAGAGAGGTGCAGAAAGAGACAAGAGAAGTGCAGAAAGAAGGCAAGAGAGGTGCAGAAAGAGGCAAGAGAGGTGCAGAAAGAGAGAAGAGGGTGCAGAAAGAGGCAGAGAGTGCAGAAAGAAGCAAGAGAGGTGCAGAAAGAAGCAAGAGAAGTGCAGAAAGAAGCAACAGAGGTGCAGAAAGAGGCAAGAGGGGTGCAGAAAGAGGCAAGAGAGGTGCAGAAAGAAGCAAGAGGTGCAGAAAGAAGCAAAAGAAGTGCAGAAAGAAGGCAACAGAGGTGCAGAAAGAGGCAAGAGAGGTGCAGAAAGAGGCAAGAGAGGTGCAGAAAGAGGCAAGAGGTGCAGAAAGAGGCAGGGGAGGAGCAGAAAGAATGTACAGGGGTGCAGAAAGAGGCAAGAGAGGTGCAGAAAGAGGCAAGAGAGGTGCAGAAAGAAGCAAGAGAAGTGCAGAAAGAAGCAACAGAGATGCAGAAAGAGGCAAGAGAGGTGCAGAAAGAGGCAAGAGAGGTGCAGAAAGAGGCAAGAGAGGTGCAGAAAGAAGCAAGAGAAGTGCAGAAAGAAGAAAAAGAGGTGCAGAAAGAGGCAAGAGGGTGCAGAAAGAGGCAAGAGAGGTGCAGAAAGAGGCAGAGAGGTGCAGAAAGAAGCAAGAGAGGTGCAGAAAGAAGCAAGAGAGGTGCAGAAAGAAGCAAGAGAAGTGCAGAAAGAAGGAACAGAGGTGCAGAAAGAGGCAAGAGGGTGCAGAAAGAGGCAAAGAGGTGCAGAAAGAAGCAAGAGAGGTGCAGAAAGAAGCAAGAGAAGTGCAGAAAGAAGCAACAGAGGTGCAGAAAGAGGCAAGAGAGATGCAGAAAGAGGCAAGAGAGGTGCAGAAAGAAGCAAGAGAGGTGCAGAAAGAGGCAAGAGAGGTGCAGAAAGAGGCAAGAGAGGTGCAGAAAGAAGCAAGAGAGGTGCAGAAAGAAACAAAAGAAGTGCAGAAAGAAGGAACAGAGGTGCAGAAAGAGGCAAGAGAGGTGCAGAAAGAGGCAAGAGGGGTGCAGAAAGAAGCAAGAGAGGTCCAGAAAGAAGCAAGAGAAGTGCAGAAAGAAGCAAGAGAGGTGCAGAAAGAGGCAAGAGGAGGTGCAGAAAGAGGCAAGAGAGGTGCAGAAAGAAGCAAGAGAGGTGCAGAAAGAAGCAAGAGAAGTGCAGAAAGAAGCAACAGAGGTGCAGAAAGAGGCAAGAGAGGTGCAGAAAGAGGCAAGAGAGGTGCAGAAAGAAGCAAGAGAGGTGCAGAAAGAGGCAAGAGAGGTGCAGAAAGAAGCAAGAGAGTTGCAGAAAGAGCAACTAGAGGTGCAGAAAGAGGAGAGTGAGGTGCAGAAAGAGGCAAGAGGGGTGCAGAAAGCCGCAAGAGAGGTGCCAAAAGAAGCAAGAGACGTGCAGAAGGAAGCAACAGAGGTGCAGAAAGAGGCAAGAGGGGTGCAGAAAGAGGCAAGAGGAGTGCAGAAAGAGGCAAGAGAGTGCAGAAAGAAGCAAGAGAGGTGCAGAAAGAAGCAAAAGAGGTGCAGAAAGAAGCAAGAGAGGTGCAGAAAGAGGCAAAGAGGTGCAGAAAGAAGCAAGAGAGGTGCAGAAAGAAGCAAGAGAAGTGCAGAAAGAAGCAACAGAGGTGCAGAAAGAGGCAAGAGGGGTGCAGAAAGAAGCAAGAGAAGTACAGAAAGAAGCAACAGAGGTGCAGAAAGAGGCAAGAGAGGTGCAGAAAGAGGCAAGAGGGGTGCAGAAAGAGGCAAGAGAGGTGCAGAAAGAGGCAAGAGAGGTGCAGAAAGAGGCAAGAGAGGTGCAGAAAGAAGCAAAGAGATGCAGAAAGAGGCAAGAGAGGTGCAGAAAGAGGCAAGAGAGGTGCAGAAAGAGGAAAGAGGGTGCAGAAAGAGGCAAGAGAAGTGCAGAACGAAGCAAGAGAGGTGCAGAAAGAAGCAACAAAGGAGCAGAAACAGGCAAGAGGGGTGCAGAAAGAGGCAAGAGAGGTGCAGAAAGAAGCAAGAGAGTGCAGAAAGAAGCAACAGAGGTACAGAAAGAGGCAAGAGAGGTGCAGAAAGAGGCAAGAGAGTGCAGAAAGAGGCAAGAGAGGTGCAGAAAGAAGGAAGAGAGGTGGCAGAAAGAGGCAAGAGGGTGCAGAAAGAAGCAAGAGAGGTGCAGAAAGAAACAAGAGAAGTGCAGAAAGAAGCAACAGAGGTGCAGAAAGAGGCAAGAGAGGTGCAGAAAGAGGCAAGAGAGTGCAGAAAGAAGCAACAGAGGTGCAGAAAGAGGCAAGAGAGGTGCAGAAAGAGAGCAAGAGAGGTGCAGAAAGAAGCAAGAGAGGTGCAGAAAGAGGCAACAGAGGTGCAGAAAGAGGCAAGAGAGGTGCAGAAAGAAGCAAGAGAGGTGCAGAAAGAAGCAAGAGAAGTGCAGAAAGAAGGCAAGAGAGGTGCAGAAAGAGGCAAGAGAGGTGCAGAAAGAGGCAAGAGAGGTGCAGAAACAGGCATGAGAGGTGCAGAAAGAAGCAAGAGAGGTTCAGAAAGAAGCAAGAGAGGTGCAGAAAGAGGCAAGAAAGGTGCAGAAAAAGGGAACAGGGGTGCAGAAAGAGGCAAGAGGGAACAGAAAGAAGCAAGAGAGGTGCAGAAAGAAACAAGAGAAGTGCAGAAAGAAGCAACAGAGGTGCAGAAAGAGGCAAGAGAGGTGCAGAACGAGGCATGAGGAGTGCAGAAAGAGGCAAGAGAGGTGCAGAAAGAGGCATGAGGGGTGCAGAAATAGGCAGGAGAAGTGCAGAAAGAGGCAAGAGAGGTGCAGAAAGAGGCAAGAGAGGTGCAGAAAGAGGCAAGAGGGGTGCAGAAAGAAGCAAGAGAGGTGCAGAAAGAAGCAAGAGAGGTGCAGAAAGAAGCAAGAGAAGTGCAGAAAGAAGCAACAGAGGTGCAGAAAGAGGCAAGAGGGGCAGAAGAGGAAGAGAGGTCAGAAAGAGGCAAGAGGTGCAGAAAGAGGCAAGAGGGGTGCAGAAAAAAAGCAACAGAGGTGCAGAAAGAGGTAAGAGAAGTGCAGAAAGAGGCAAGAGAGGTGCAAAAAGAGGCAAGAGAGGTACAGAAAGAGGCAAGAGAGGTGCAAAAGAAGAAAGAGAGGTGCAGAAAGAGGCAAGAGACGTGCAGAAAGAGACGAGAGGTGCAGAAAGAGGCAAGAGAGGTGCAGAAAGAGGGAAGAGGTGCAGAAAGAAGCAAGAGAGGTGCAGAAAGAAGCAAGAGAGGTGCAGAAAGAAGCAAGAGAAGTGCAGAAAGAATCAACAGAGGTGCAGAAAGAGGCAAGAGGGGTGCAGAAAGAGGCAAGAGAGGTGCAGAAAGAAGCAAGAGAGGTGCAGAAAGAAGCAAGAGAAGGGCAGAAAGAAGCAAGAGAGGTGCAGAAAGAGGCAAGAGAGGTGCAGAAAGAGGCAAGAGAGGTGCAGAAAGAGGCAAGAGAGATGCAGAAAGAGGCAAGAGAGGTGCAGAAAGAGGCAAGAGGGTGCAGAAAGAAGCAAGAGAGGTGCAGAAAGAAGCAAGAGAGGTGCAGAAAGAAGCAAGAGAGGTGCAGAAAGAGGCAAGAGAAGTGCAGAAAGAAGCAAGAGAGGTGCAGAAAGAGGCAAGAGAGGTGCAGAAAGAGGCAAGAGAAGTGCAGAAAGAAGCAACAGAGGTGCAGAAAGAGGGAAGAGAGTGCAGAAAGAGGCAAGAGAGGTGCAGAAAGAAGCAAGAGAGGTGCAGAAAGAAGAAAGAGAAGCACAGAAATAAGCAACAGAGGTGAAGAAAGAGGCAAGAGGGGTGCAGAAAGAGGGAAGAGAGGTGCAGAAAGAGGCACAGAGGTGCAGAAAGAAGCAAGAGAGGTGCAGAAAGAAGCAAGAGAAGTGCAGAAAGAAGCAACAGAGGTGCAGAAAGAGGCAAGAGGGTGCAGAAAGAGGAAGAGAGGTGCAGAAAGAGGCAAGAGGTGCAGAAAGAAGCAAGAGAGGTGCAGAAAGAAGCAAAAGAAGTGCAGAAAGAAGGCAACAGAGGTGCAGAAAGAGGCAAGAGGGGTGCAGAAAGAGGGAAGAGGGGTGCAGAAAGAGGCAAGAGAGGTGCAGAAAGAAGCAAGAGAGGTGCAGAAAGAAGCAAGAGAGGTGCAGAAAGAAGCAAGAGAAGTGCAGAAAGAAGCAACAGAGGTGCAGAAAGAGGCAAGAGGTGTGCAGAAAGAGGCAAGAGAGGTGCAGAAAGAGGCAAGTGAGGTGCAGAAAGAAGCAAGAGAGAGTGCAGAAAGAAGCAAGAGAGGTGCAGAAAGAGGCAAGAGGGTGCAGAAAGAGGCAAGAGAGGTACAGAAAGAAGCAAGAGGGGTGCAGAAAGAGGGAAGAGGATGCAGAAAGAGGCAAGAGGGGTGCAGAAAGAAGCAAGAGAGGTGCAGAAAGAAGCAACAGAAGTGCAGAAAGAAGGAACAGAGGTGCAGAAAGAGGCAAGAGAGGTGCAGAAAGAGGCAAGAGAGGTACAGAAAGAGGGAAGAGGGTGCAGAAAGAGGCAAGAGATGTGCAGAAAGAATCAACAGAGGTGCAGAAAGAGGCAAGAGAGGTGCAGAAATTTGCAAGAGAGGTACAGAAAGAAGCCAGCGATGTGCAGAAAGAAGCAAGAGAAGTGCAGAAAGAAGGAACAGAGGTGCAGAAAGAGGCAAGAGAGGTGCAGAAAGAGGCAAGAGAGGTGCAGAAAGAGCACAAGAGGTGCAGAAAGAAGCAAGAGAGGTGCAGAAAGAAGCAAGAGAGGTGCAGAAAGAAGCAACAGAGGTGCAGAAAGAGGCAAGAGAGGTGCAGAAAGAGGCAAGAGGGGTGCAGAAAAAGGAAGAGGGGTGCAGAAAGAAGAGACAAGAGAAGTACAGAAAGAAGCAACAGAGGTGCAGAAAGAGGCAAGAGAGGTGCAGAAAGAGGCAAGAGAGTTGCAGAAAAAGGGAAGAAGGGTGCAGAAATAAGCAAGAGAGTTGCAGAAAGAAGCAAGAGAGGTGCAGAAAGAGGCAAGAGAGGTGCAGAAAGAGGAAAGGCAGAGAGAGGTGCAGAAAGAAAGCAAGAGAGGTGCAGAAAGAGGCAACAGAGGTGCAGAAAGAGGCAAGAGAGGTGCAGAAAGAAGCAAAAGAAGTGCAGAAAGAGGCAACAGAGGTGCAGAAAGAGGCAAGTGAAGTGCAGGAATGGGAAAGAGAGGTGCAGAAAGAGGCAAGGGAAGTGCATAAAGAAGCAAGAGAGTTGCAGAAAGAAGCAAGAGAAGTGCAGAAAGAAGCAACAGAGGTGCAGAAAGAGGCAAGAGAGGTGCAGAAAGAGGCAAGAGAGTTGCAGAAAGAGGCAAGAGAGGTGCAGAAAGAGGCAAGAGAGGTGCAGAAAGAAGCAAGAGAGGTGCAGAAAGAAGCAAGAGAAGTGCAGAAAGAAGCAACAGAGGTGCAGAAAGAGGCAAGAGGGGTGCAGAAAGAGGCAAGAGAGGTGCAGAAAGAAGCAAGAGAAGTGCAGAAAGAAGCAAGAGAGGTGCAGAAAGAGGCAAGAGAGTGCAGAAAGAGGCAAGAGAGGTGCAGAAAGAAGCAAGAGAGGTGCAGAAAGAGGCAAGAGGGGTGCAGAAAGAGGCAAGAGGGTGCAGAAAGAAGCAAGAGAGGTGCAGAAAGAAACAAGAGAAGTGCAGAAAGAAGGAACAGAGGTGCAGAAAGAGGCAAGAGGGTGCAGAAAGAGGCAAGAGAGGTGCAGAAAGAAGCAACAGAGGTGCAGAAAGAAGCGAAGAGAGGTGCAGAAAGAAGCAAGAGAGGTGCAGAAAGAAGCAAGAGAGGTGCAGAAAGAGGCAAGAGAGGTGCAGAAAGAGGCAAGAGGGGTACAGAAAAAAGCAAGTGAGGTGCAAAAAGAAGCAAGATATCTGCAGAAAGAAGCAACAGAGGTGCAGAAAGAGGCAAGAGAGGTGCAGAAAGAGGGAAGAGGGGTGTAGAAAGAGGCAAGAGGGTGCAGAAAGAAGCAAGAGAGTGCAGAAAGAAGCAACAGAGGTGCAGAAAGAGGCAAGAGAGTGCAGAAAGAGGCAAGAGGTGCAGAAAGAGGCAAGAGGTGCAGAAAGAAGCAAGAGAGTGCAGAAAGAAACAAGAGAAGTGCAGAAAGAAGGAACAGAGGTGCAGAAAGAGGCAAGAGGGTGCAGAAAGAGGAAGAGGGTGCAGAAAGAGGCAAGAGAGGTGCAGAAAGAAGCAAGAGAGGTGCAGAAAGAAACAAAAGAAGTGCAGAAAGAAGCAACAGAGGTGCAGAAAGAGGCAAGAGAGGTGCAGAAAGAGGGAAGAGGGTGCAGAAAGAGGCAAGAGAGGGTGCAGAAAGAAGCAAGAGAGGTGCAGAAAGAAGCAAGAGAAGTGCAGAAAGAAGCAACAGAGAGTGCAGAAAGAGGCAAGAGGGGTGCAGAAAGAGGCAAGAGAAGTGCAGAAAGAAGCAAGAGAGGTGCAGAAAGAGGCAAGAGTGGTGCAGACAAAGGCAAGAGAAGTGCAGAAAGAAGCAAGAGAGGTGCAGAAAGAGGCAAGAGAGGTGCAGAAAGAGGCAAGAGAGGTACAGAAAGAAGCAAAGAGAGGTGCAGAAAGAAGCAAGAGAAGTGCAGAAAGAAGGCAACAGAGGTGCAGAAAGAGGGCAAGAGGGGTGCAGAAAGAGGCAAGAGGGTGCAGAAAGAAGCAAGAGAGGTGCAGAAAGAAACAAGAGAAGTGCAGAAAGAAGGCAACAGAGGTGCAGAAAGAGGCAAGAGGGGTGCAGAAAGAGGCAAGAGGGGTGCATAAAGAAGCAACAGAGGTGCAGAAAGAAGCAAGAGAGGTGCAGAAAGAAGCAAGAGAGGTGCAGAAAGAAGCAAGAGAGGTGCAGAAAGAGGCAAGAGGGGTGCAGAAAGAGGCAAGAGAGTGCAGAAAGAAGCAACAGAGGTGCAGAAAGGAGACAGAGGTGCAGAAAGAGGCAAGAGAGGTGCAGAAAGAAGCAAGAGAGGCAGAAAGAAAGCAAAAGAAGTGCAGAAAGAAGGCAAGAGAGGTGCAGAAAGAAGCAAGAGAAGTGCAGAAAGAAGGAACAGAGGTGCAGAAAGAGGCAAGAGGTGCAGAAAGAGGCAAGAGAAGTGCAAAAGGAGGAAAAAAGGTGCAGAAAGAGGCAAGAGAAGTGCAGAAAGAGGCAAGAGGGGTGCAGAAAGAGGCAAGAGAGGTGCAGAAAGAAGCAAGAGAAGTGCAGAAAGAAGCAAGTGAGGTGCAGAAAGAGGCAAGAGGGGTGCAGAAAGAGGCAAGAAAGGTGCAGAAAGAAGCAAGAGGGGTGCAGAAAGAAGCAAGAGAGTGCAGAAAGAAGCAAGAGAAGTGCAGAAAGAAGCAACAGAGGTGCAGAAAGAGGCAAGAGAGGTGCAGAAAGAGGGAAGAGGGGTGCAGAAAGAGGCAAGAGAGGTGCAGAAAGAAGCAAAAGAGGTGCAGAAAGAAGCAAGAGAAGTGCAGAAAGAAGCAACAGAGGTGCAGAAAGAGGCAAGAGGGTGCAGAAAGAGGCAAGAGAGGTGCAGAAAGAGGCAAGAGAGTGCAGAAAGAAGCAAGAGAAGTGCAGAAAGAAGCAAAAGAGGTGCAGAAAGAAGGAAGAGAGGTGCAGAAAGAGGCAAGAGAGGCAGAAAGAAGCAAGAGAGGTGCAGAAAGAAGCAACAGAAGTGCAGAAAGAAGCAAGAGAGGTGCAGAAAGAGGCAAGAAGGTGCAGAAAGAAGCAAGAGAGGTGCAGAAAGAGGCAACAGAGGTGCAGAAAGAGGCAAGAGAAGTGCAGAAAGAGGCAAGAGGGATGCAGAAAAAGGCAAGAGGGGTGCAGAAAGAGGAAGAAAGATGCAGAAAGAAGCAAGAGAAGTGCAGAAAGAAGGAACAGAGGTGCAGAAAGAGGCAAGAGAAGTGCAGAAAGAGGGCAAGAGAGGTGCAGAAAGAGGCAAGAGGGGTGCAGAAAGAAGCAAGAGAGGTGCAGAAAGAAGCAAGAGAAGTGCAGAAAGAAGCAACAGAGGTGCAGAAAGAGGCAAGAGAGGTGCAGAAAGAGAGCAAGAGAGGTGCAGAAAGAAGCAGAGAGGCAGAAAGAGAACAGAGTGCAGAAAGAAGCAAGAGAGGTGCAGAAAGAGGCAAGAGAGGTGCAGAAAGAGGCAAGAGAGGTGCAGAAAGAGGAAGAGAGGTGCAGAAAGAGGCAAACGAGGTGCAGAAAGAAGCAAGAGAGGTGCAGAAAGAAACAAGAGAAGTGCAGAAAGAAGGAACAGAGGTGCAGAAAGAGGCAAGAGAGGTACAGAAAGAGGCAGAGAGAGGGTGCAGAAAGAGGCAAGAGAGGTGCAGAAAGAAGCAAAAGAGGTGCAGAAAGAGGGAACAGAGAGTGCAGAAAGAGGCAAGAGGGGTGCAGAAAGAGGCAAGAGAGGTGCAGAAAGAGGCACAGAAGGATGCAGAAAGAAGCAAGAGAAGTGCAGAAAGAAGCAAGAGAGGTGCAGAAAGAAGCAAGAGAAGTGCAGAAAGAGGCAAGAGAGGTGCAGAAAGAAGGCAAGGAGAGGTGCAGAAAGAGGCAAGAGAGGTGCAGAAAGAAGCAACAGAGGTGCAGAAAGAGGCAAGAGGGTAGAAAGAGCAAGAGAAGTGCAGAAAGAAGCAACAGAGATGCAGAAAGAGGGCAAGAGGAGTGCAGAAAGAGGCAAGAGGGGTGCAGAAAGAAGCAAGAGAGGTGCAGAAAGAAGCAAGAGAAGTGCAGAAAGAAGGAACAGAGGTGCAGAAAGAGGCAAGAGGGGTGCAGAAAGAGGCAAGAGGGTGCAGAAAGAGGCAAGAGAGGTGCAGAAAGAAGCAAGAGAGGTGCAGAAAGAAGCAAGAGAAGTGCAGAAAGAAGCAAGAGAGGTGCAGAAAGAGGCAAGAGGGGTGCAGAAAGAGCAAGAGAGGTGCAGAAAGAGGCAAGAGAGGTGCAGAAAGAGGGAAGAGGGGTGCAGAAAGAGGCAAGAGGTGCAGAAAGAAGCAAGAGAGGTGCAGAAAGAAACAAGAGAAGTGCAGAAAGAAGGAACAGAGGTGCAGAAAGAGGCAAGAGGGGTGCAGAAAGAGGGAAGAGGGGTGCAGAAAGAGGCAAGAGGGTGCAGAAAGAAGCAAAGAGGTGCAGAAAGAAGCAAGAGAAGTGCAGAAAGAAGCAACAGAGGTGCAGAAAGAGGCAAGAGAGGTGCAGAAAGAGGCAAGAGGAGTGCAGAAAGAAGCAAGAGAGGTGCAGAAAGAAGCAAGAGAAGTAGCAGAAAGAAGCAGAGATGCAGAGGATGCAGATAGAAAGAGGGAAGAAGGTGCAGAAAGAGGCAAGAGGGTGCAGAAAGAAGCAAGAGAGGTGCAGAAAGAAGCAAGAGAAGTGCAGAAAGAAGCAACAGAGGTGCAGAAAGAGGCAAGAGGGGTGCAGAAAGAGGGAAGAGGGTGTGCAGAAAGAGGCAAGAGAGGTGCAGAAAGAAGCAAGAGAGGTGCAGAAAGAAGCAAGAGAAGTGCAGAAAGAAGGCAACAGAGGTGCAGAAAGAGGCAAGAGAGGTGCAGAAAGAGGCAAGAGAGGTGCAGAAAGAGGCAAGAGGGGTGCAGAAAGAAGCAAGAGAGTGCAGAAAGAAGCAAGAGAAGTGCAGAAAGAAGGCAACAGAGGTGCAGAAAGAGGCAAGAGGGGTGCAGAAAGAGGCAAGAGGAGTGCAGAAAGAAGCAAGAGAGATGTTGAAAGAAGTAAGAGAAGTGCAGAAAGAAGAGACAGAGGTGCAGAAAGAGGCAAGAGAGTTGCAGACAGAGGCAAGAGAAGTGCAGAAAGAAGCAACAGAGGTGCAGAAAGAGGCAAGAGGAGTGCAGAAAGAGGGAGAGAGGTGCAGAAAGAGGCAAGAGGGATGCAGAAAGAAGCAAGAGAGGTGCAGAAAGAAGCAAGAGAAGTGCAGAAAGAAGCAACAGAGGTGCAGAAAGAGGCAAGAGAGGTGCAGAAAGAGGCAAGAGGGTGCAGAAAGAAGCAAGAGAGGTGCAGAAAGAACAAAAGAAGGCAGAAAGAGGCAGAGGTGCAGAAAGAGAGTGCAGAAAGAGGCAAGAGGGGTGCAGAAAGAGGCAAGAGAGGTGCAGAAAGAGGCAAGAGAGGTGCAGAAAGAGGCAAGAGAGAGTGCAGAAAGAGGCAAGAGAGGTGCAGAAAGAAGCAAGAGAGGTGCAGAAAGAAGCAAGAGAGGTGCAAAAAGAAGCAAGAGAAGTGCAGAAAGATCCAACATAGGTGCTGAAAGAGGCAAGAGGGGTGCAGAAAGAAGCAAGAGAGGTGCAGAAAGAAGCAACAGAGGTGCAGAAAGAGGCAAGAGATATGCAGAAAGAGGCAAGAAGGGTGCAGAAAGAAGCAAGAGAAGTGCAGAAAGAAGGAACAGAGGTGCAGAAAGAGGCAAGAGGTGCAGACAGAAGCAAGAGAAGTGCAGAAAGAAGCAACAGAGGTGCAGAAAGAGGCATGAGGGGTGCAGAAAGAGGCAAGAGAAGTGCAGAAAGAAGCAACAGAGATGCAGAAAGAGAGCAAGAGGAGTGTGAGAAAGAGGCAAGAGGGTGCAGAAAGAAGCAAGAGAGGTGCAGAAAGAAGCAAAGAGAAGTGCAGAAAGAAGCAACAGAGGTGCAGAAAGAGGCAAGAGGGGTGCAGAAAGAGGGAAGAGGGGTGCAGAAAGAGGCACGAGAGTGACAGAAAGAAGCAAGAGAGGTGCAGAAAGAAGCAAGAGAAGTGCAGAAAGAAGCAACAGAGGTGCAGAAAGAGGCAAGAGAGTGCAGAAGAGGAAGAGGGTGCAGAAAGAGGCAAGAGGGTGCAGAAAGAAGCAAGAGAGGTGCAGAAAGAAGCAAAAGAAGTGCAGAAAGAAGCAACAGAGGTGCAGAAAGAGGCAAGAGGGGTGCAGAAAGAGGGAAGAGGGTGCAGAAAGAGGCAAGAGAAGTGCAGAAAGAAGCAAGAGAGGTGCAGAAAGAAGCAAGAGAGGTGCAGAAAGAGGCAAGAGAGGTGCAGAAAGAGGGAAGAGAGGTGCAGAAAGAGGCAAGAGAGGTGCAGAAAGAAGCAAGAGAGGTACAGAAAGAAGCAACAGAGGTGCAGAAAGAGGAAGAGGGTGCAGAAAGAAGCAAGAGAAGTGCAGAAAGAAGCAACAGAGGTGCAGAAAGAGGCAAGAGGAGTGCAGAAAGAGGGAAGAGAGGTGCAGAAAGAAGCAAGAGAGGTGCAGAAAGAAGCAAGAGAAGTGCAATAGAAGCAACAGAGAGGCAGAAAGAGGGAAGTAGGGTAGAAAGAGGCAAGAGGGATGCAGAAAGAAGCAAGAGGGGTGCAGAAAGAGGCAAGAGGGGTGCAGAAAGAAGGCAAGAGAGGTGCAGAAAGAAGCAAGAGAGGTGCAGAAAGAAGCAACAGAGGTGCAGAAAGAGGCAAGAGGGGTGCAGAAAGAAGCAAGAGAAGTGCAGAAAGAAGCAAGAGAAGTGCAGAAAGAAGGCAACAGAGGTACAGAAAGAGGCAAGAGAGGTGCAGAAAGAGGCAAGAGAAGATGCAGAAAGAAGGCAACAGAGGTGCAGAAAGAGGGAAGAGAGGTGCAGAAAGAGGCAACAGAGGTGCAGAAAGAAGCAAGAGAGGTGCAGAAAGAAGCAAGAGAAGTGCAGAAAGAAGGAACAGAGGTGCAGAAAGAGGCAAGAGGGTGCAGAAAGAGGCAAGAGGGGTGCAGAAAGAAGCAACAGAGGTGCAGAAAGAGGCATAGAGGGATGGAGAAAGAAGCAAGAGAGAGTGCAGAAAGAAGCAACAGAGAGTGCAGAAAGAGGGAACAGGGGTGGAGAAAGAGGCAAGAGAGGTGCAGAAAGAAGCAAGAGAGGTGCAGAAAGAAACAAGAGAAGTGCAGAAAGAAGGAACAGAGGTGCAATGGAGGCAAGAGAGGTGCAGATAGAGGGAAGAGGGGGGCAGAAAGAGGCAAAGAGGAGTGCAGAAAGAAGCAAGAGAGGTGCAGATAGAAGCAACAGAGGTGCAGAAAGAGGCAAGAGGGGTGCAGAAAGAGGGAAGAGGGGTGCATAAAGAGGCAAAAGGGGTGCAGAAAGAAGCAAGAGAGGTGCAGAAAGAAACAAAAGAAGTGCAGAAAGAAAGAACAGAGGTGCAGAAAGAGGCAACAGAGGTGCAGAAAGAGGAGTGGAGGGTGCAGAAAGAGGCAAGAGGGTGCAGAAAGAAGCAAGAGAGGTGCAGAAAGAAACAGAAGAAGTGCAGAAAGAAGGAACAGAGGTGCAGAAAGAGGCAAGAGGGGTGCAGAAAGAGGGAAGAGGGGTGCAGAAAGAGGCAAGAGGGGTGCAGAAAGAAGCAAGAGAGGTGCAGAAAGAAACAAAAGAAGTGCAGAAAGAAGGAACAGAGATGCAGAAAGAGGCAAGAGGTGCAGAAAGAGGGAAGAGGGGTGTAGAAAGAGGCATGAGGGGTGCAGAAAGAAGCAAGAGAGGTGCAGAAAGAGAGCAAGAGGGGTGCAGAAAGAGACAAGAGAAGTGAGCAGAAAGAGGCAAGAGAGGTGCAGAAAGAGGAAGAGAGGTGCAGAAAGAGGCAAGAGGGGTGCAGAAAGAAGCAAGAGAGGTGCAGAAAGAAACAAAAGAAGTAGCAGAAAGAAGGAACAGAGGTGCAGAAAGAGGCAAGAGAGTGCAGAAAGAGGCAAGAGGTGCAGAAAGAGGCAAGAGAGGTGCAGAAAGAAGCAAGAGAGATGCAGAAAGAAACAAAAGAAGTGCAGAAAGAAGGAAACAGAGGTGCAGAAAGAGGCAAGAGGGGTGCAGAAAGAGGCAAGAGGGGTGCAGAAAGAAGCAAGAGAGGTGCAGAAAGAAGCAAGAGGTACAGAAAGAAGCAAGAGAAGTGCAGAAAGAAGCAACAGAGGTGCAGAAAGAGGAAAGAGGCAGAAAGAAGCAAGAGAAGTGCAGAAAGAAGCAACAGAGATGCAGAAAGAGGGAACGAGGGTGGAGAAAGAGGCAAGAGGGGTGCAGAAAGAAGCAAGAGAGGTGCAGAAAGAAACAAAAGAAGTGCAGAAAGAAGGAACAGAGGTGCAGAAAGGCAAGAGATGCAGAGAGGGAACAGAGATCAGAAAGAGGGAAGAGAGGTGGAGAAAGAGGCACAGAGGGGTGCAGAAAGAAGCAAGAGAGGTGCAGAAAGAAACAAGAGAAGTGCAGAAAGAAGCAGAACAGAGGTGCAGAAAGAGGCAAGAGGGGTGCAGAAAGAGGGAAGAGGGTGCAGAAAGAGGCACGAGGGGTGCAGAAAGAAGCAAGAGAGGTGCAGAAAGAAGCAAGAGAAGTGCAGAAAGAAGCAACAGAGGTGCAGAAAGAGGCAAGAGAGGTGCAGAAAGAGGGAAGAGGAGTGCAGAAAGAGGCAAGAGGGTGCAGAAAGAAGGCAAGAGAGGTGCAGAAAGAAACAAAAGAAGTGCAGAAAGAAGGAACAGAGGTGCAGAAAGAGGCAAGAGGGTGCAGAAAGAGGGAAGAGGGGTGCAGAAAGAGGCAAGAGGGTGCAGAAAGAAGCAAGAGAGGTGCAGAAAGAAGCAAGAGAGGTGCAGAAAGAAACAAAAGAAGTGCAGAAAGAAGGAACAGAGGTGCAGAAAGAGGCAAGAGGGTGCAGAAAGAGGCACAGAGGGTGCAGAAAGAAGCAACAGAGGTGCAGAAAGAGGCAAGAGAGTGTAGCAGAAAGAGAAGTGCAGAACAGAGAGTGCAGAAAGAGGCAAGAGAAGTGCAGAAAGAAGCAAACAGAGATGCAGAAAGAGGAAGAGGGGTGGAGAAAGAGGCAAGAGGGGTGCAGAAAGAAGCAAGAGAGGTGCAGAAAGAAAGAAAAGAAGTGCAGAAAGAAGGAACAGAGGTGCAGAAAGAGGCAAGAGGGGTGCAGAAAGAGGTGCAAGAGAGATAGGGTGCAGAAAGAGAGCAAGAGAAGTGCAGAAAGAAGCAACAGAGATGCAGAAAGGGGAAGAGGAGTGCAGAAAGAGGCAAGAGGGGTGCAGAAAGAAGCAAGAGAGGTGCAGAAAGAAACAAAAGAAGTGCAGAAAGAAGGAACAGAGGTGCAGAAAGAGGCAAGAGGGGTGCAGAAAGAGGGAAGAAGGATGCAGAAAGAGGCACGAGGGGTGCAGAAAGAAACAATAGAGGTGCAGAAAGAAGCAAGAGAAGTGCAGAAAGAAGCAACAGAGGTGCAGAAAGAGGCAGAAAGGGAAGAGGGGTGCAGAAAGAGGCAAGAGGTGCAGAAAGAAGCAAGAGAGGTGCAGAAAGAAACAAAAGAAGTGCAGAAAGAAGGAACAGAGGTGCAGAAAGAGGCAAGAGGGTGCAGAAAGAGGGAAGAGAGGTGCAGAAAGAGGCAAGAGGGGTGCAGAAAGAAGCAAGAGAGGTGCAGAAAGAAGCAAGAGAGGTGCAGAAAGAGGCAAGAGAGGTGCAGAAAGAGGCAAGAGGGGTGCAGAAAGAAGCAAGAGAGTGCAGAAAGAAACAAGAGAAGTGCAGAAAGAAGAACAGAGGTGCAGAAAGAGGCAAGAGAGGTGCAGAAAGAAACAAAAGAAGTGCAGAAAGAAGCAACAGAGGTGCAGAAAGAGGCAAGAGGAGTGCAGAAAGAGGAATGAGGGGTGCAGAAAGATGCATGAAGGGTGCAGAAACAAGCAAGAGAGGTGCAGAAAGAGGCAAGAGAAGTGCAGAAAGAAGCAACAGAGATGCAGAAAGAGGCAAGAGAGGTGAAGAAAGAGGGAAGAGAGGTGCAGAAAGAGCGAACAGTTGTGCAGAAAGAGGCAAGAGAGGTGCAGAAAGAGGCAAGAGAGGTGCAGAAAGAAGCAAGAGAAGTGCAGAAAGAAGCAACAGAGGTGCAGAAAGAGGCAAGAGAGGTGCAGAAAGAGGCAAGAGAGGTGCAGAAAGAACAAGAGAAGTGCAGAAAGAAGCAACAGAGGTGCAGAAAGAGGCAAGAGAGGTGCAGGAAGAGGGAAGCAGAGGTGCAGAAAGAGGCAACAGAGGTGCAGAAAGAGGGAAGAGAGGTGCAGAAAGAGGCAAGAGGAGTGCAGAAAGAAGCAAGAGAGGTGCAGAAAGAAGCAAGAGAAGTGCAGAAAGAAGCAAGAGAGGTGCAGAAAGAGGCAAGAGGGGTGCAGAAAGAGGCAAGAGAGGTGCAGAAAGAAGCAACAGAGGTGCAGAAAGAAGCAAGAGAGGTGCAGAAAGAGGCAAGAGAAGTGCAGAAAGAAGCAACAGAGATGCAGAAAGAGGGAAACAGAGGTGCAGAAAGAGGCAAGAGGGGTGCAGAAAGAAGCAAGAGAGGTGCAGAAAGAAGCAAGAGAGGTGCAGAAAGAGGGAACAGAGGTGCAGAAAGAGGCAAGAGAGGTGCACAAAGAGGAAGAAGGGTGTGAAAGAGGCAAGAGGAGTGCAGAAAGAAGCAAGAGAAGTGCAGAAAGAAGCAACAGAGGTGCAGAAAGAGGCAAGAGGGTGCAGAAAGAGGAAGAGGGGTGCAGAAAGAGGCACGAGGGTGCAGAAAGAAGCAAGAGAGTGCAGAAAGAAACAAAAGAAGTGCAGAAAGAAGGAACAGAGGTGCAGAAAGAGGCAAGCAGGGTGCAGAAAGAGGGAAGAGGGGTGGAGAAAGAGGCAAGGAGGTGCAGAAAGAAGCAAGAGAGCTGCAGAAAGAAGCAGAAGAAGTGCAGAAAGAAGCGAACAGAGGTGCAGAAAGAGGCAAGAGAGGTGCAGAAAGAGGCAAGAGAAGTGCAGAAGAGAAGAGGCAAGAAAGGGGTGCAGAAAGAAGCAAGAGAGGTGCAGAAAGAAACAAAAGAAGTGCAGAAAGAAGGAACAGAGGTGCAGAAAGAGGCAAGAGGGGTGCAGAAAGAGGCAGAGGTGAAAGAGGCACGAGGGTGCAGAAAGAAGCAAGAGAGGTGCAGAAAGAAGGAAGAGGAGTGCAGAAAGAGGCAAGAGAAGTGCAGAAAGAGGCAACAGAGGCACAGAGAGAGTAAGAGGGTGCAGAAAGAGGCAAGAGGGGTGCAGAAAGAAGCAAGAGAGGTGCAGAAAGAAACAAAAGAAGTGCAGAAAGAAGGAACAGAGGTGCAGAAAGAGGCAAGAGGGGTGCAGAAAGAGGGAAGAGAGGTGCAGATAGAGGCAAGAGGGGTGCAGAAAGAAGCAAGAGAGGTGCAGAAAGAAACAAGAGAAGTGCAGAAAGAAGGAACAGAGGTGCAGAAAGAGGCAAGAGGGGTGCAGAAAGAGGCAAGAGGGTGCAGAAAGAAGGGACAGAGGTGCAGAAAGAAGCAAGAGAAGTGCAGAAAGAAGCAAGGAAGTGCAGAAAGAAGCAACAGAGGTGCAGAAAGAGGGAAGAGGCATGGAGAAAGAGGCAAGAGAAGTGCAGAAAGAAGCAACAGAGGTGCAGAAAGAGGGAAGATGGGTGGAGAGAGAGGCAAGAGGGGTGCAAAAAGAAGCAAGAGAGGTGCAGCAAGTAACAAATGAAGTGCAGAAAGAAGGAACAGAGGTGCAGAAAGAGGCAAGAGAGGTGCAGAAAGAAGGTAACAGAGGTGCAGAAAGAGGCAAGAGAGGTGCAGAAAGAGACAAGAGAAGTGCAGAAAGAAGCAAGAGAGATGCAGAAAGAGGGAAGAGAAGTGCAGAAAGAGGCAAGAGGGGTGCAGAAAGAGACAAGAGAGGTGCAGAAAGAAACAAAAGAAGTGCAGAAAGAAGCAACAGAGGTGCAGAAAGAGGCAAGAGTAGTACAGAAAGAGGGAAGAAGGATGCAGAAAGAGGCATGAGGGGTGCAGAGAGAAGCAAGAGAGGTGCAGAAAGAAGCAAGAGAAGTGCAGAAAGAAGCAACAGAGGTACAGAAAGAGGCAAGAGGGGTGCAGAAAGAGGGAAGAGCGGTGCAGTAAGAAGCACGAGGGGTGCAGAAAGAAGCAAGAGAGGTGCAGAAAGAAACAAAAGAAGTGCAGAAAGAGGCAACAGAGGTGCAGAAAGAGGCAAGAGGGTGCAGAAAGAGGCAAGAGGCAGAGTGCAGAAAGAAGCAAGAGAGGTGCAGAAAGAAGCAAGAGAAGTGCAGAAAGAAGCAACAGAGATGCAGAAAGAGGGTAGAGGGGTGGAGAAAGAGGCAAGAGGGATACAGAAAGAAGCAAGAGAGGTGCAGAAAGAACAAAAGAAGTGCAGAAAGAAGGAACAGAGGTGCAGAAAGAGGCAAGAGAGGTACAGAAAGAGGGAAGAGGGGTGCTGAAAGAGGCACGAGAGGTGCAGAAAGAAGCAAGAGAGGTGCAGAAAGAAGCAAGAGAGGTGCAGAAAGAAACAAAAGAAGTGCAGAAAGAAGGAACAGAGGTGCAGAAAGAGGCAAGAAGGGTGCAGAAAGAAGGAACAGAGGTACAGAAAGAGGCCAGAGGGGTGCAGAAAGAGGCAAGAGAAGTGCAGAAAGAAGCAACAGAGGTGCAGAACGAGGCAAGAGGGTGCAGAAAGAGGCAAAGAAGCACAGAAAGAAGCAACAGAGATGCAGAAAGAGGACAGAGGGATGGAGAAAGAGGCAAGAGGGGTGCAGAAAGAAGCAAGAAAGTTGTAGAAAGAAATAAAAGAAGTGCAGAAAGAAGGGACAGAGGTGCAGAAAGAAGCAAGAGAAGTGCAGAAAGAAGTAACAGAGGTGCAGAAAGAGGGATGAGGGGTGGAGAAAGAGACAAGAGAAGTGCAGAAAGAAGCAACAGAGATGCAGAAAGAGGGAAGCAGGAGTGGAGAAAGTGGCAAGAGGGGTGCAGAAAGAAGCAAGAGAGGTGCAGAAAGAAACAAAAGAAGAGCAGAAAGAAGGAACTGAGGTGCAGAAAGAGGCAAGAGGGTGCAGAAAGAGGGAAGAGGATGCAGAAATCAGCACAAGAGGTGCAGAGAGAAGCAAAGAGGTGCAGAAAGAAGCAAGAGTAGTTGCAGAAAGAAGCAACAGAGGTGCAGAAAGAGGCAAAGAGGGAAGAGGGGTGCAGAAAGAGGCACGAGGGGTGCAGAAAGAAGCAAGAGATGTGCAGAAAGAAACAAAAGAAGTACAGAAAGAAGGAACAGAGGTGCAGAAAGAGGCAACAGGGGTGAAGAAAGAGGGAAGAGGCTGGAGAAAGAGGCAAGAGCGTGCAGAAAGAAGCAAGAGAGCTGCAGAAAGAAACAAAAGAGGTGCAGAAAGAGGCAAGAGAGGTGCAGAAAGAGGAAAAAGGGGCGCAGAAAGAAGCGAGAAGTGCAGAAAGAAACATAAGAACTACAGAAAGAACGAACATAGGTGCAGAAAGAGGCAAGAAGGGTGCAGAAGTAAACAAAAGAAGTGCAGAAAAAAGCAACAGAGGTGCAGAAAGAGGCAAGAGGAGTGCAGCAAGAGGGATGAGGGGTGCAGAAAGAGGGACGAGGGGTGCATAAAGAAGCAAGAGAAATGCAGAAAGAAGCAAGAGAAATGCATAAAGAAGCAACAGAGATGCAGAAAGGGGGAAGAGGGGTGGAGAAAGAGGCAAGAGTGATACAGATAGAGGGAAGTGGGGTACAGCAAGAGGGAAGAGGGGTGCAGAAAGAGGCACGAGTGGTGCAGAAAGAAGCAAGAGAGGTGCAGAAAGAAGCAACAGAGGTGCAGAAAGAGGCACGAGGGGTGCAGAAAGAAGCAAGAGATGTGCAGAAAGAACAAAAGAAGTTCAGAAAGAAGGAACAGAGGTACAGAAAGGGGCAACAGAGGTGCAGGAAGAGGGAAGAGGGATGCAGAAAGGGGCAACAGGGGTGCAGAAAGAGGGAAGAGGGGTGGCGAAAGAGGCAACAGGGTACAGAAAGAAGCATGAGAGCTGCAGAAAGAAACAAAAGAAGTGCAGAAAGAAGGAACAGAGGTGCAGAAAGAGGCAAGAGGGGTGCAGAAAGAGGCAAGAGAAGTGCAGAAAGAAGCAACAGAGGTGCAGAAAGAGGGCTGAGGGATGGAGAAAGAGGCAAGAGAAGTGCAGAAAGAAGCAGCAGAGATGCAGAAAGGGGGAACAGGGGTGGAGAAAGTGGCAAGAGGGGTACAGAAAGAAGCAAGAGAGGTGCAGAAAGAAACAAGAGAAATGCAGAAAGAAGGAACAGAGGTGGAGAAAGAGGCAATAGGGCTGCACAGCGAGGAAGAGGGTGTAGAAAGAGGCATGAGGAGTGCAGAAAGAAGCAAGAGGAGTGCAGAAAGAAGCAACAGAGGTGCAGAAAGAGGCAAGAGGGGTGCAGAAAGAGGGAAGAATGGTGCAGAAAGAGGCACGTGGGGTACAGAAAGAAGCAAAAGATGTGCAGAAAGAAACAAAAGAAGTGCAGAAAGAAAGAACAGAGGTGCAGAAAGAGGCAACAGGGGTGCAGAAAGAGGGTGGATGGGTGGAGAAAGAGGCAAGGAGGTGCAGAAAGAAGGAAGAGAGCTGCAGAAAGAAACAGAAGAAGTGCAGAAAGAAGGAACAGAGGTGCAGAAAGAGGCAAGAGGGGTGCAGAAAGTGGGAAGAGGGGTGGAGAATGAGGCAAAAGGGGTGCATAAAGAAGTGAGAGGTGCAGAAAGAAACAAAAGAAGTACAGAAAGAAGGAACAGAGGTGCAGAAAGAGGCAAGAGGGGTGTGGGAAGAGGGGTGTGAAAGAGGCATGAGGGGTGCAGAAAGAAGCAAGAGAGGTGCAGAAAGAGGGAAGAGGTGTTGAGAAAGAGACAAGAGAAGTACAGAAAGAGGCAACAGAGCTGCACACAGGGAGACGAGGGGTGGAGAAAGAGGCAAGAGGGGTGCAGAAAGAAGCAAGAGAGGTGCAGAAAGAAACAAAAGAAGAGCAGAAAGAAGGAACAGAGGTGCAGAAAGAGTCAGGAGGGTGCAGAAAGAGGGAAGAGGGGTGCAGAAAGAAGCAAGAGGCGTGCAGAAAGAAGCAAGGGAGTTGCAGAAAGAAACAAAAGAAGTGCAGAAAGAAGGAACAGAGGTGCAGAAAGAGGCAAGAGGGGTGCAGAAAGAGGCACAAGGGTTGCAGAAAGAAGGGACAGAGGTGCAGAAAGAAGCAAGAGATGTGTAGAAAGAAGCAAGGGAAGTGCAGAAAGAAGCAACAGAGGTGCAGAACGAGGGAAGAGGCATGGAGAAAGAGGCAAAAGAAGCATAGAAATAAGCAACAGAGATGCAGAAAGGGGGACGAGGGATGGAGAAAGAGGCAAGAGGGGTGCAGAAAGAAGCAAGAGAGTTGGCGAAAGAAAGAAAAGAAGTGCAGAAAGAAGGGACAGAGGTGCAGAAAGAAGCAAGAGAAGTGCAGAAAGAAGTAACACAGGTGCAGAAAGAGGGCTGAGGGGTGGAGAAAGAGACAAGAGAAGTGCAGAAAGAAGCAACAGAGATTCAAAAAGGGGGAACAGAAGTGGAGAAAGTGGCAAGAGGGGTGCAGAAAGAAACAAGAGAGGTGCAGAAAGAAACAAAAGAAGAGAAGAAAGAAGAAGGAACTGAGGTGCAGAAAGAGGCAAGAGGGGTGCAGAAAGAGGGAAGAAGGATGCAGAAATCAGCACAAGTGGTGCAGAGGGAAGCAAAGAGGTGCAGAAAGAAGCAAGAGTATTGCAGAAAGAAGCAACAGAGGTGCAGAAAGAGGCAAGAGGGGTGCAAAAAGAGGGAAGAGGGGTGCAAAAAGAGGCACGAGGGGTGCAGAAAGAAGGAAGAGAGGGACAGAAAGAAACAAAAGAAGAACAGAAAGAAGGAATAGAGGTGCAGAAAGAGGCAAGAGGGGTACAGAAAGAGGGAAGAGGGGTGTGAAAAAGGCACGAGGGGTACAGAAAGAAGCAAGAGGCGTGCAGAAAGAAGCAAGGGAGTTGCAGAAAGAAACAAAAGAAGTGCAGAAAGAAGGAACAGAGGTGCAGAAAGAGGCACAAGGGTTGCAGAAAGAAGGGACAGAGGTGTAGAAAGAAGCAAGAGATGTGTAGAAAGAAGCAAGGGAAGTGCAGAAAGAAGCAACAGAGGTGCAGAACGAGGGAAGAGGCATGGAGAAAGAGGCAAAAGAAGCATAGAAATAAGCAACAGAGATGCAGAAAGGGGACGAGGGATGGAGAAAGAGGCAAGAGGGGTGCAGAAAGAAGCAAGAAAGTTGGTGAAAGAAAGAAAAGAAGTGCAGAAAGAAGGGACAGAGGTGCAGAAAGAAGCAAGAGAAGTGCAGAAAGAAGTAACACAGGTGCAGAAAGAGGGATGAGGGGTGGAGAAAGAGACAAGAGAAGTGCAGAAAGAAGCAACATAGATTCAAAAAGGGGGAACAGGAGTGGAGAAAGTGGCAAGAGGGGTGCAGAAAGAAACAAGAGAGGTGCAGAAAGAAACAAAAGAAGAGAAGAAAGAAGGAACTGAGGTGCAGAAAGAGGCAAGAGGGGTGCAGAAAGAGGGAAGAAGGATGCAGAAATCAGCACAAGTGGTGCAGAGGGAAGCAAAGAGGTGCAGAAAGAAGCAAGAGTATTGCAGAAAGAAGCAACAGAGGTGCAGAAAGAGGCAAAGAGGGAAGAGGGGTGCAGAAAGAGGCACGAGGGGTGCAGAAAGAAGCAAGAGATGTGCAGAAAGAAACAAAAGAAGTACAGAAAGAAGGAACAGAGGTGCAGAAAGAGGCAACAGGGGTGAAGAAAGAGGGAAGAGGCTGGAGAAAGAGGCAAGAGCGTGCAGAAAGAAGCAAGAGAGCTGCAGAAAGAAACAAAAGAGGTGCAGAAAGAGGCAAGAGAGGTGCAGAAAGAGGAAAAAGGGGCGCAGAAAGAAGCGAGAAGTGCAGAAAGAAACATAAGAACTACAGAAAGAACGAACATAGGTGCAGAAAGAGGCAAGAAGGGTGCAGAAGTAAACAAAAGAAGTGCAGAAAAAAGCAACAGAGGTGCAGAAAGAGGCAAGAGGAGTGCAGCAAGAGGGATGAGGGGTGCAGAAAGAGGGACGAGGGGTGCATAAAGAAGCAAGAGAAATGCAGAAAGAAGCAAGAGAAATGCATATAGAAGCAACAGAGATGCAGAAAGGGGGAAGTGGGGTGGAGAAAGAGGCAAGAGTGATACAGATAGAGGGAAGTGGGGTACAGCAAGAGGGAAGAGGGGTGCAGAAAGAGGCACGAGTGGTGCAGAAAGAAGCAAGAGAGGTGCAGAAAGAAGCAACAGAGGTGCAGAAAGAGGCACGAGGGGTGCAGAAAGAAGCAAGAGATGTGCAGAAAGAACAAAAGAAGTTCAGAAAGAAGGAACAGAGGTACAGAAAGGGGCAACAGAGGTGCAGGAAGAGGGAAGAGGGATGCAGAAAGGGGCAACAGGGGTGCAGAAAGAGGGAAGAGGGGTGGCGAAAGAGGCAACAGGGTACAGAAAGAAGCATGAGAGCTGCAGAAAGAAACAAAAGAAGTGCAGAAAGAAGGAACAGAGGTGCAGAAAGAGGCAAGAGGGGTGCAGAAAGAGGCAAGAGATGTGCAGAAAGAAGCAACAGAGGTGCCGAAAGAGGGCTGAGGGATGGAGAAAGAGGCAAGAAAAGTGCAGAACGAAGCAGCAGAGATGCAAAAGGGGGAACAGGGGTGGAGAAAGTGGCAAGAGGGGTACAGAAAGAAGCAAGAGAGGTGCAGAAAGAAACAAGAGAAATACAGAAAGAAGGAACAGAGGTGGAGAAAGAGGCAATAGGGCTGCACAGCGAGGGAAGAGGGGTGTGAAAGAGGCATGAGGAGTGCAGAAAGAAGCAAGAGGAGTGCAGAAAGAAGCAACAGAGGTGCAGAAAGAGGCAAGAGGGGTGCAAAAAGAAGGAAGAATGGTGCAGAAAGAGGCACGTGGGGTACAGAAAGAAGCAAGAGATGTGCAAAAAGAAACAAAAAAAGTGCAGAAAGAAAGAACAGAGGTGCAGAAAGAGGCAACAGGGGTGCAGAAAGAGGGTGGATGGGTGGAGAAAGAGGCAAGGAGGTGCAGAAAGAAGGAAGAGAGCTGCAGAAAGAAACAGAAGAAGTGCAGAAAGAAGGAACAGAGGTGCAGAAAGAGGCAAGAGGGGTGCAGAAAGTGGGAAGAGGGGTGGAGAATGAGGCAAAAGGGGTGCATAAAGAAGTGAGAGTTGCAGAAAGAAACAAAAGAAGTACAGAAAGAAGGAACAGAGGTGCAGAAAGAGGCAAGAGGGGTGTGGGAAGAGGGGTGTGAAAGAGGCATGAGGGGTGCAGAAAGAAGCAAGAGAGGTGCAGAAAGAGGGAAGAGGTGTTGAGAAAGAGACAAGAGAAGTACAGAAAGAGGCAACAGAGCTGCACACAGGGAGACGAGGGGTGGAGAAAGAGGCAAGAGGGGTGCAGAAAGAAGCAAGAGAGGTGCAGAAAGAAACAAAAGAAGAGCAGAAAGAAGGAACAGAGGTGCAGAAAGAGTCAGGAGGGTGCAGAAAGAGGGAAGAGGGGTGCAGAAAGAAGCAAGAAGAAAGGCGTTGCAGAAAGAAACAAAAGAAGTGCAGAAAGAAGGAACAGAGGTGCAGAAAGAGGCAAGAGGGGTGCAGAAAGAGGCACAAGGGTTGCAGAAAGAAGGGACAGAGGTGTAGAAAGAAGCAAGAGATGTGTAGAAAGAAGCAAGGGAAGTGCAGAAAGAAGCAACAGAGGTGCAGAACGAGGGAAGAGGCATGGAGAAAGAGGCAAAAGAAGCATAGAAATAAGCAACAGAGATGCAGAAAGGGGGACGAGGGATGGAGAAAGAGGCAAGAGGGGTGCAGAAAGAAGCAAGAGAGTTGGCGAAAGAAAGAAAAGAAGTGCAGAAAGAAGGGACAGAGGTGCAGAAAGAAGCAAGAGAAGTGCAGAAAGAAGTAACACAGGTGCAGAAAGAGGGCTGAGGGGTGGAGAAAGAGACAAGAGAAGTGCAGAAAGAAGCAACAGAGATTCAAAAAGGGGGAACAGAAGTGGAGAAAGTGGCAAGAGGGGTGCAGAAAGAAACAAGAGAGGTGCAGAAAGAAACAAAAGAAGAGAAGAAAGAAGGAACTGAGGTGCAGAAAGAGGCAAGAGGGGTGCAGAAAGAGGGAAGAAGGATGCAGAAATCAGCACAAGTGGTGCAGAGGGAAGCAAAGAGGTACAGAAAGAAGCAAGAGTATTGCAGAAAGAAGCAACAGAGGTGCAGAAAGAGGCAAGAGGGGTGCAAAAAGAGGGAAGAGGGGTGCAGAAAGAGGCACGAGGGGTGCAGAAAGAAGCAAGAGATGTGCAGAAAGAAACAAAAGAAGTGCAGAAAGAGGCAACAGGGGTGAAGAAAGAGGGAAGAGGCTGGAGAAAGAGGCAAGGGCGAGCAGAAAGAAGCAAGAGAGCTGCAGAAAGAAACAAAAGAGGTGCAGAAAGAGGCAAGAGAGGTGCAGAAAGAGGAAAAAGGGCGCAGAAAGAAGCGAGAAGTGCAGAAAGAAACATAAGAACTACAGAAAGAACGAACATAGGTGCAGAAAGAGGCAAGAAGGGTGCAGAAAGTAAACAAAAGAAGTGCAGAAAAAAGCAACAGAGGTGCAGAAAGAGGCAAGAGGAGAGCAGAAAGAGGGATGAGGGGTGCAGAAAGAGGCACGAGGGTGCATAAAGAAGCAAGAGAAATGCAGAAAGAAGCAAGAGAAATGCATATAGAAGCAACAGAGATGCAGAAAGGGGGAAGTGGGGTGGAGAAAGAGGCAAGAGTGATACAGATAGAGGGAAGTGGGGTACAGCAAGAGGGAAGAGGGGTGCAGAAAGAAGCACGAGTGGTGCAGAAAGAAGCAAGAGAGGTGCAGAAAGAAGCAACAGGGGTGCAGAAAGAGGCACGAGGGGTGCAGAAAGAAGCAAGAGATGTGCAGAAAGAACAAAAGAAGTTCAGAAAGAAGGAACAGAGGTACAGAAAGGGGCAACAGGGGTGCAGGAAGAGGGAAGAGGGATGCAGAAAGGGGCAACAGGGGTGCAGAAAGAGGGAAGAGGGGTGGCGAAAGAGGCAACAGGGTACAGAAAGAAGCATGAGAGCTGCAGAAAGAAACAAAAGAAGTGCAGAAAGAAGGAACAGAGGTGCAGAAAGAGGCAAGAGGGGTGCAGAAAGAGGCAAGAGATGTGCAGAAAGAAGCAACAGAGGTGCCGAAAGAGGGCTGAGGGATGGAGAAAGAGGCAAGAAAAGTGCAGAACGAAGCAGCAGAGATGCAAAAGGGGGAACAGGGGTGGAGAAAGTGGCAAGAGGGGTACAGAAAGAGGCACGAGGGGTGCAGAAAGAAGCAAGAGATGTGCAGAAAGAAACAAAAGAAGTGCAGAAAGAAGGAACAGAGGTGCAGAAAGAGGCAACAGGGGTGAAGAAAGAGGGAAGAGGCTGGAGAAAGAGGCAAGGGCGTGCAGAAAGATGCAAGAGAGCTGCAGAAAGAAACAAAAGAGGTGCAGAAAGAGGCAAGAGAGGTGCAGAAAGAGGAAAAAGGGGCGCAGAAAGAAGCGAGAAGTGCAGAAAGAAACATAAGAACTACAGAAAGAACAAACATAGGTGCAGAAAGAGGCAAGAAGGGTGCAGAAGTAAACAAAAGAAGTGCAGAAAAAAGCAACAGAGGTGCAGAAAGAGGCAAGAGGAGTGCAGAAAGAGGGATGAGGGGTGCAGAAAGAGGCACGAGGGGTGCATAAAGAAGCAAGAGAAATGCAGAAAGAAGCAAGAGAAATGCATATAGAAGCAACAGAGATGCAGAAAGGGGGAAGTGGGGTGGAGAAAGAGGCAAGAGTGATACAGATAGAGGGAAGTGGGGTACAGCAAGAGTGAAGAGGTGTGCAGAAAGAAGCACGAGTGGTGCAGAAAGAAGCAAGAGAGGTGCAGAAAGAAGGAACAGAGGTACAGAAAGGGGCAACAGGGGTGCAGGAAGAGGGAAGAGGGATGCAGAAAGGGGCAACAGGGGTGCAGAAAGAGGGAAGAGGGGTGGCGAAAGAGGCAACAGGGTACAGAAAGAAGCATGAGAGCTGCAGAAAGAAACAAAAGAAGTGCAGAAAGAAGGAACAGAGGTGCAGAAAGAGGCAAGAGGGGTGCAGAAAGAGGCAAGAGATGTGCAGAAAGAAGCAACAGAGGTGCCGAAAGAGGGCTGAGGGATGGAGAAAGAGGCAAGAAAAGTGCAGAACGAAGCAGCAGAGATGCAAAAGGGGGAACAGGGGTGGAGAAAGTGGCAAGAGGGGTACAGAAAGAAGCAAGAGAGGTGCAGAAAGAAACAAAAGAAATACAGAAAGAAGGAACAGAGGTGGAGAAAGAGGCAATAGGGCTGCACAGCGAGGGAAGAGGGGTGTGAAAGAGGCATGAGGAGTGCAGAAAGAAGCAAGAGGAGTGCAGAAAGAAGCAACAGAGGTGCAGAAAGAGGCAAGAGGGGTGCAAAAAGAAGGAAGAATGGTGCAGAAAGAGGCACGTGGGGTACAGAAAGAAGCAAAAGATGTGCAGAAAGAAACAAAAGAAGTGCAGAAAGAAAGAACAGAGGTGCAGAAAGAGGCAACAGGGGTGCAGAAAGAGGGTGGATGGGTGGAGAAAGAGGCAAGGAGGTGCAGAAAGAAGGAAGAACGCTGCAGAAAGAAACAGAAGAAGTGCAGAAAGAAGGAACAGAGGTGCAGAAAGAGGCAAGAGGGGTGCAGAAAGTGGGAAGAGGGGTGGAGAATGAGGCAAAAGGGGTGCAGAAAGAAGTGAGAGGTGCAGAAAGAAACAAAAGAAGTACAGAAAGAAGGAACAGAGGTGCAGAAAGAGGCAAGAGGGGTGTGGGAAGAGGGGTGTGAAAGAGGCATGAGGGGTGCAGAAAGAAGCAAGAGAGGTGCAGAAAGAGGGAAGAGGTGTTGAGAAAGAGACAAGAGAAGTACAGAAAGAGGCAACAGAGCTGCACACAGGGAGATGAGGGGTGGAGAAAGAGGCAAGAGGGGTGCAGAAAGAAGCAAGAGAGGTGCAGAAAGAAACAAAAGAAGTGCAGAAGGAAGGAACAGAGGTGCAGAAAGAGTCAGGAGGGTGCAGAAAGAGGGAAGAGGGGTGCAGAAAGAAGCAAGAGGCGTGCAGAAAGAAGCAAGGGAGTTGCAGAAAGAAACAAAAGAAGTGCAGAAAGAAGGAACAGAGGTGCAGAAAGAGGCAAGAGGGGTGCAGAAAGAGGCACAAGGGTTGCAGAAAGAAGGGACAGAGGTGCAGAAAGAAGCAAGAGATGTGCAGAAAGAAGCAAGGAAGTGCAGAAAGAAGCAACAGAGGTGCAGAACGAGGGAAGAGGCATGGAGAAAGAGGCAAAGAAGCATAGAAATAAGCAACAGAGATGCAGAAAGGGGGACGAGGGATGGAAAAAGAGGCAAGAGGGGTGCAGAAAGAAGCAAGAGAGTTGGCGAAAGAAAGAAAAGAAGTGCAGAAAGAAGGGACAGAGGTGCAGAAAGAAGCAAGAGAAGTGCAGAAAGAAGTAACACAGGTGCAGAAAGAGGGATGAGGGGTGGAGAAAGAGACAAGAGAAGTGCAGAAAGAAGCAACAGAGATTCAAAAAGGGGGAACAGGAGTGGAGAAAGTGGCAAGAGGGGTGCAGAAAGAAACAAGAGAGGTGCAGAAAGAAACAAAAGAAGAGAAGAAAGAAGAAACTGAGGTGCAGAAAGAGGCAAGAGGGGTGCAGAAAGAGGGAAGAAGGATGCAGAAATCAGCACAAGTGGTGCAGAGGGAAGCAAAGAGTTGCAGAAAGAAGCAAGAGTATTGCAGAAAGAAGCAACAGAGGTGCAGAAAGAGGCAAAAGGGGTGCAAAAACAGGGAAGAGGGGTGCAGAAAGAGGCACAAGGGGTGCAGAAAGAAGCAAGAGATGTGCAGAAAGAAACAAAAGAAGTGCAGAAAGAAGGAACAGAGGTGCAGAAAGAGGCAACAGGGGTGAAGAAAGAAGGAAGAGGCTGGAGAAAGAGGCAAGGGCGTGCAGAAAGAAGCAAGAGAGCTGCAGAAAGAAACAAAAGAGGTGCAGAAAGAGGCAAGAGAGGTGCAGAAAGAGGAAAAAGGGGCGCAGAAAGAAGCGAGAAGTGCAGAAAGAAACATAAGAACTACAGAAAGAACGAACATAGGTGCAGAAAGAGGCAAGAAGGGTGCAGAAGTAAACAAAAGAAGTGCAGAAAAAAGCAACAGAGGTGCAGAAAGAGGCAAGAGGAGTGCAGCAAGAGGGATGAGGGGTGCAGAAAGAGGGACGAGGGGTGCATAAAGAAGCAAGAGAAATGCAGAAAGAAGCAAGAGAAATGCATATAGAAGCAACAGAGATGCAGAAAGGGGGAAGTGGGGTGGAGAAAGAGGCAAGAGTGATACAGATAGAGGGAAGTGGGGTACAGCAAGAGGGAAGAGGGGTGCAGAAAGAAGCACGAGTGGTGCAGAAAGAAGCAAGAGAGGTGCAGAAAGAAGCAACAGAGGTGCAGAAAGAGGCACGAGGGGTGCAGAAAGAAGCAAGAGATGTGCAGAAAGAACAAAAGAAGTTCAGAAAGAAGGAACAGAGGTACAGAAAGGGGCAACAGGGGTTCAGGAAGAGGGATGCAGAAAGGGGCAACAGGGGTGCAGAAAGAGGGAAGAGGGGTGGCGAAAGAGGCAACGGGGTACAGAAAGAAGCATGAGAGCTGCAGAAAGAAACAAAAGAAGTGCAGAAAGAAGGAACAGAGGTGCAGAAAGAGGCAAGAGGGGTGCAGAAAGAGGCAAGAGATGTGCAGAAAGAAGCAACAGAGGTGCCGAAAGAGGGCTGAGGGATGGAGAAAGAGGCAAGAAAAGTGCAGAACGAAGCAGCAGAGATGCAAAAGGGGGAACAGGGGTGGAGAAAGTGGCAAGAGGGCTACAGAAAGAAGCAAGAGAGGTGCAGAAAGAAACAAAAGAAATACAGAAAGAAGGAACAGAGGTGGAGAAAGAGGCAATAGGGCTGCACAGCGAGGGAAGAGGGGTGTGAAAGAGGCATGAGGAGTCCAGAAAGAAGCAAGAGGAGTGCAGAAAGAAGCAACAGAGGTGCAGAAAGAGGCAAGAGGGGTGCAAAAGAAGGAAGAATGTTGCAGAAAGAGGCACGTGGGGTACAGAAAGAAGCAAAAGATGTGCAGAAAGAAACAAAGAAGTGCAGAAAGAAAGAACAGAGGTGCAGAAAGAGGCAACAGGGGTGCAGAAAGAGGGTGGATGGGTGGAGAAAGAGGCAAGGAGGTGCAGAAAGAAGGAAGAGAGCTGCAGAAAGAAACAGAAGAAGTGCAGAAAGAAGGAACAGAGGTGCAGAAAGAGGCAAGAGGGGTGCAGAAAGTGGGAAAAGGGGTGCAGAAAGAAGTGAGAGGTGCAGAAAGAAACAAAAGAAGTACAGAAAGAAGGAACAGAGGTGCAGAAAGAGGCAAGAGGGGTGTGGGAAGAGGGGTGTGAAAGAGGCATGAGGGGTGCAGAAAGAAGCAAGAGAGGTGCCGAAAGAGGGAAGAGGTGTGGAGAAAGAGACAAGAGAAGTACAGAAAGAGGCAACAGAGATGCACACAGGGAGACGAGGGGTGGAGAAAGAGGCAAGAGGGGTGCAGAAAGAAGCAAGAGAGGTGCAGAAAGAAACAAAAGAAGTGCAGAAAGAAGGAACAGGGGTGCAGAAAGAGTCAGGAGGGTGCAGAAAGAGGGAAGAGGGGTGCAGAAAGAGGCAAGAGAGGTGCAGAAAGAGGCAAGAGGGGTGCACAAAGAAGCAAGTGAGGTGCATATAGAGGCAACAGAGGGGCAGAAAGAGGCAAAAGAGGTGCAGAAGGTAGAATATATTTGCAGAAAGAGGCAAGAGAAGTGCGGAAAAAGAAAGAAAGGTACAGAAAGAAGCAACAGAAATGCAGAAAGAGTCAAGAGAGGTGCAGAAAGAAGCAAGAGTGGCTTGCACACCATTAGTACCAATTTAACACCCACATTTAGCAATACGTAACAGGTGACCATTCTAGGTTTGCAAAGGATCTTCCACCACTCTGTAACACTTGTCTCTGCATTTTTGGTAACGTTTGAGCCGTTTGAGCTAGAAACAAGGCTTTTTTTGTTCAAATCTGCAGAATAGGCAGCAAATGATGGATTACGTGGCTAATGCGGAAAATGTATAATTGTGCGAAAGTCAGTGCAGCCAAACAGTCACAAAATTCCAGTGGCCCTGCTCATACCTCTGAGAAGGTCCAGAAGTGCTCCTCAGTGACTCCTTCTTTTTTTTGTCTCATTGAGTTCATAGTTTAGCTTCTATGGAAACGAGGAAGACTAAACCTGAGGTCACCACTCCACAACACAGACTACCATACCACATAATTACTCTCCATAACGCATAATCCCACTCTACATAATTCCTATACACTAAATACCACATACTTTCTATCCACATAATTTCACTGCACAACATACCACTTAATTCCACTACACACAACGTACATCAACTCCACTCCAAAAAACATTAGTAAAAAACTTTTACATTTACAACGCCAATAACTCTTGCAAATGTGAGACCTATTACATTACAAATGCTTCTTTAACTGGTAGTCGCATTTGCAGTGTGGTGGAGAAAGGGGGCTGGGCCTCCAACCAGTGCTCAGGAATTATGCTGCGTAGGACTTACAGGAGGTACTAGGAGGGCTTCTTGGCCCCCAAAGTCCCTCAGGAGTAAAGTGGACTTCATCCCCAACCCATAGTGTGCCAGGAGGTGCGTTTGCAGAGTGGTGGAGAAAGGGTGGGCGTGGCTTCCGAAGACCTCTTAGCAATCCCACTGTGTGGGACTTACTGGAGGTAACAGGAGGGGTAGTTGGCCCCCAAGGACAACCTTGGGGGCCAACTACCCCTCCTATTACCTCCAGTAAGTCCCAAATAGCAGCATTGGTAAGTAATCATAGCAGGCCACACCCCCTTTGACCACCAGTCTGCAAACGTGCTCCCTGGCGCGCTCTTCGATGGGGATTAAAGTCCCTTTTGCCACTGGGGGTCCTTAGGGTCAACTAGCCTACCTGATACCACCAGTAAGCCCCAGATAGTGGGATTGCTGAGAGGTGGACACTTGCCACGCCCCCTTTCTCCACCACTCTGCAAACGCACCTCATGGTGCGCTCTTGGTTAGGGGATGAAGTCTCCTTGCCTCCTGAGGGTCCCTGGGGGCCAACTAGCCCTCCTGTTATTTCTAGTAAGCCCCACACAGCTGGATTGCTGAGAATGGTCCGAGGCCACGCCCCCTTTTTACACCACTCTGCAAACGTGCCTCCTGGCGCACTGCTGCCCAGGGATGAAGTCCACTTTAGTCCTGAGGTCCTCAGGACACAAGAGGACCTCTTTGCCCCACCAGCAATGCGCCAAGAGGCGCATTTGCAGAGTGGTGTAAAAAGGGGTGTGGCCTCAGACCACCTCTCAGCAATCCCACTATGTGGGGCTTACTGGAGGTAAGCGATGGGCTAGTTGGCCCCTAAGGACCATCAGTAGGGAAGTGGACGTCATCCCCCAACATAGAACGCAACAGGAGATGCGTTTGCAGAATAGTAGTGAAAGGGGGCGGGGCTTCCGCGAGTTGCGGTGCTTCCGTTATTTTTTTTATTTTAGGAAGGGAGGCCTTGTGGCCCACCTTCCCCTGACCCTTTTGGGCCTAAGGGACTCCATCCCCCGGGCCAGACCCACTTTTCATGTTTTTTTTATTTGAAACATATGAAGGGAGGGGAGCACGGGCCCCCCTCCTGAGGCCTTTTCTGGCCCTGGGGACCCCATCCCCCAGGGCTAGGTCTTTCATTATATTTTTTTTAAGGGCCCCCTCCCCAGGCCGACTTTGGCCCCGGGGACCCCATCCCCCGGGGCCCGCCCAAAACCTTTTTTTATGGAAGGGGTGCTGATTGCCCCCCTTCCCTGGGTATGCCCTGCTTTTTCTATTTAAAGTTTTGGAGGGGGCTGCGTGGCCCCCCTCCTGTGGCCAATTTTGGCCCCGGGGACCCCATCCCCCGGGGCCCGGCCTTATTAAAAAAAATAAAAATAAAATAAAAGAGGGAGCCCATCCCCCGGGGCCTGGCCTTATGTTGGGGACTGCAGGTGTAGCCCCAATGCTCCCGTGGTCCTTGCCAGCTCCCCACCTCCTGCGGGAGCCGGCATTGCTTTTGGGCAAAGGGAGCTGCAAACATGCAGCTCCCTTTGCCCAAAAGCAATTCTGCTTTGCTTCATGGAAGCAAGAGAAGGTTTTCTGCTCTCGCTTCCATGAAGCAAAGCAGTGTTTGCAATGGCAGGGCAGGAGCCGTGCTCCCACCCTGCCATTGCAAACTGCAATGTCTTGGGGGTAGGCACCTCGGGACATTGCTGGAGCCGGCCCTGGGGGGTGGCAGTCCCCAGGGCCATCTAGGGCTCCAGGAGGGTGGCCACGTGGCCCCCCTCCCTTCATATACAAAGCCCCGGGGAGGTGGTGGTCCCCAGGGCCGGGGGTCCGCAATGGACCCCCACCCGTAATTAAAGTTTGCCCCGGGGAGGTGGTGGTCTCTGGGGCACTGTGGGGAGGGGCAGGAGCCCACCCCACACTTTCTTTATTTATATTTAAGCCCCAGGTAGGTGTCGGTCCACAGGGCTTGGGGGGCCCACGAGGCCCCCCGCACATAATTACAGATGCCCCAGGGAGGTGGCGGTCTCCGGGCAGCATGGGGGGGCAGGAGCCCCCCATACAATTTTTTTTAAAAAGCCCCGGGAGGTAGCGGTCCCCAGGGCTGCAGGGGCCCAGCTACATAAATTTGGACTGCCCCCGGGACCTGGCCCACCCAGGGGCTTAAGGAAAATGAAGCGCGGGAGCCCGCGCTTCGTTTTAAAAAAAAAATTCTATCGGATTCGCGCACCCAGCACGACTCCGGCCGAATAATTTTTTTTTAAATGATTTTTTGGGGAGCAGGCTTAGGGGGTCAGGGTGTGTCTACCCTGCCCCCTTTTCTTTTTTTAATCTTTTTTATACTGTTTTCTTGTGACTCAGTTTTACTGGGTCACAAGATGGCTGCCAACACTTCTTGGTTTGAAGTGTTGGCAGCCAATCAAAATGAAGCTCGTGATCGGGAGGGTTCGCGAATCCTCCTCGGTCACCAGATATCAATATTTTTTATTTTTAAATTTCAGAAACTACTGAACGGATTTACACCATTTAAAGACCAAGAGCTACCTCGCTGCCAAATTTGGTGTAGTTCCGTTCAGCAGTTCGGGCTGTAGCCGAGACAAAAGTTCCTATGGAAATTAACATGGAGAAAACTTGTTTTGGAACCCCCTTTTTTCTCGGCCCCTGCTTGACAAATGAACCCGAAACTTTCAAGACAGGAGCTGACCGGAGCGGGCCATTAGTTTTGAAAATTTCGTGAAGATTCGTCAAACAGCGCCAAAGATATTGGCAAATCAAAAGACGCTTTTCCTATGGAAACTAGGTCCTAACTATGACTACCTACTGCCGACTGCCAGTAGGTAATATATATATAATATTATATCATATATATATGTATATTACGTATATTACCTATTGGCGGTTGCCAGTAGGTAGTTATAGTTAGAAACTGATTTCTATTAAAAAGCTGTTTTTGCTTTGCCAATAACTTTAGAGTCGTTTGACAAATCTTCACGAAATTTTGAAAACTAATTTGACTCTCACTTCAGCTCCTGTCTTGAAAATTTTGCGGTGATCCGTCAAGCGGGGGCTGAGAAAAAGGGGGGTCCAAAAATGCTTTTTCTCTATGTTAATTTCTATAGGAAACTTTAGACACGGCTACAGCCCGAATTGCTGAACGGAATTACACCAAATTTGCCAAAATGGAAGCTCTTGGTCCAGAAAGCACGCTTTTTGGTAAATGGTGTAAATCCGTTCAGTTGTTCCTGAAAAACCTAAAGATTTCTCAGATATACAATTGTGGCTGCAGTGGATCCGCGCACCATCCACAGGGCTAATTGATTGAAATGTGAGGGGGACGTGGCCCCTGCCACCCCGGGGACTGCCACCTCACTGGAGCTAAACACCCCAAAAATGAGTGGGGGGCACATGCCCCCCGCAGCCCCTGGGACTGCCACCTCCCCAGGGCTAATATACAGGAATGTGGGGGGGCCGCATCCTCAGCCCCGGGCACTGCAACCTCTCTGGGCCTATATTTAAAATAATACATGGGGGCCCCAGCCCTCCAGCACAGCCCCGGGGACCGCCACCTCCCTGGGGTTTATAAACTGAAATGCGGGGGGCCACACGGCTCCCCCGCAACCTGGGGGACCATCACCACCCCAGGGCTATATGTAAAAATAATGCGTGGGGGTGCTCCAGCCCCCCACGTAGCCCAAGGACCGCCACTTCCCCGGGGCACAAATGAAATAATGGCGGGGGTCTGTTGTGGACCCCCCGGGACCACCACATCCCAGGGGCCAGAAGATGGGACAGAAGATGAAGGGGACAGAAGATGAAGGGGACAGAAGATGGGAGTGGGGCCATGCAGCCCCACTCCAGGAGCCCTCCATGGCCCTGGGGACCACCACCCCCTCAGGGCTGGCTCCAGCAATGTCCCAGGGTGCCCACCCCCGGGACATTGTAGTTTGCCATGGCCAACTCTGGTCCACTTCATGGAAGCAAGAGCATAGAAAATGCTCTCGCTTCCATAAAGCAGAGCACACTTGGTTTGGACAGAGGGAGCTGCATGTTTGAAGCTCCCTCTGTCCAAAAGCAATGCCGGCTCCCGCAGGAGGTGGGGATCCGGCAGGGACTGCGTGGGTCTTGAGGCCCCATCCCAGCGGTCCCCAACAAGAGGCCATGCCCCGGGGGATGGGATCCCCGGGCAATATCTGCCTGAGGAGGGGGGCGCGCTGGCCCCCTCCCCATTTAAAAAAAAAGAGGTGAAGGCCTGGCCCTGGGGATGGGGTTCACAGGGCCAAAATAGGCCTGGGGAGGGGGGCAACACGCTCCCCCACCCTTTTTATAAAAAATAATTATAAAGGCCTGGCCCTTGGGGATGGGGTCCCCAGGGCCTAAATTGGCCTCAGGAGGGGGGCCATGCGGCCCCCTTCGTTTCCTAAAAAAATCATGAAAGGCCAGGCCCCAGGAGATGGGGAACCCATCCTTCGGGCCCGGCCTTTCATTTTTTTGTTTAATTAAAGGAAGGTTGGCTGCATGGCCCCCCCTTCCCTGGGCCATTTTTGGCCCCAGGGACACCATCCCCCGGGGCCTGCCCCTTTTTATATTATTTATATTAAATGTGGTGGCTACCATTAGAGGACTCGGAAACTCAGTCCATGTGTCCTGAAATTAGTAAAAAAACAAAACAATATAAAGGCAGAGTAGAGATAAACTGCCCCCCCCTGGAAATTCTTGAGTGGGACAGAGGGACCCCACAGGGGTCAAAAATTTTAAAATAAACTTGTGACTCCGGTACTGCGGTACTCCTGTGTGACCAATCGTGACCTTCCTGCGAGCTACTGTGTGAATTCTGCAGGATACTGGTACTATGAGACCGTACAAGGGTGACCCTTGATTGGTGGTACCGCAGGAGTACTGTTGTCATGACAGAAAAAAAGAGAAAATAAGAAAAATATGGGGTGAGGATCTGTGGGGGAGCTTGCTTGCCATGAGGCATTGGTCACCTGCAGAGGATTTGGTGCAGAGCCTGACCGCATGGCAGGTCCTGTGGCCACTGCCCTGCCACCTGTGGCAGGGAGTTGACTATTCATGGGGGGTTGCCACCGAGTAGGGTTTGGGCACAGGACCTGGCCACAGGCCATGCCCTGTGGGCATCCCCAACCACTGCCATGCCTGGTGGTTTGTTGGCCACACATGGGTGGGTTGGCAACAGGTCAGGCCCAGGCGCCAACTCCCGGAGTACATGGCCAAAGGCTGTGAGCTGTGGGGGAGCTGTGGGGGAGTTGCCCACCAGCAAGGGGCTGAGTGGAGAGCATGACCGCAGGCCAGGCCTTGTGGCCAAGCCCCACAGCGTATGGCTGGAGCTGACTGACAGCAGAGGGTTGAGTCCAGGGCCTGCAGCCAAATACTCACTGTGGCTTTGTGTGGCTGTGAGTGGCAGATATCGGCTGCCCACGGGGTTTGGGCACAGGGCCTGACTGCAGGTCAGGCCCTGTGGCCAAACCTTGCCACACTCACAGGCAGAGACTGTGCATGGTAGGGTGAGTTGGCTTCCCGTGGAGATTGGGCGCATGGCCTTACTACAGGCCAGGCCCTGCTGCCAAACTCGACTGTGTATGGCAGAAGGATGTGCTTGATGTTGAGTTGGCCAATCATGGCAGGTTTGGAGATGGTCCTGCTGTCAACCCTCTCTTGTGCATACCTAAAGACCGTGTAGAGCGAGAGTTTGGCCCCACAGGTGGTTCAGTGCAGGGCCTGGTGGGTTAGACACAAAACCTGGTGGTGTAACCTGCTATGGTGGATATAGGGGCATTCTGTCATCATAGAGGAGAATGTTTTATAGCTTTATGTATGCTGCAGAAAGCAATTGCAGTCATTAACTGTCACTCTCTTGTTATAGGCCTTCACTTTTTGTTTGAACCGATAACAGTAGTGTGTGCCTTTAATTGCCAGCATGGCCTGCTATAGCAGGCTATTTGGGTTTAGTAACATAAGTAGAAACACATAACAAACAACATAAATTGTTTTTCTATCTTTTAACTAAGAATTTCAAATTTTTTATTTTTATAGAGTTTTATATAGCGTGAACTTGACCCGAATCGGGTATCAGAGCGCTTTACATAGCACCAGTTGCGTTACATTAGGACACATTCATTTTTTTTGTTAGGCCCGGGGAGATTAAGTGATTTGCCTAGAATCACAGGATGTTCAGCGTCATTGCCGAGACCCGCACCCAGTTCCCCAGATTCGAGGTCGACCGCCCTAGCCATTAGGCCAACTCCTCTCCCCAACATTTGTATTTCATTTCTGCAATGGTTTACTTTTTAGGGATTCAACTAAAAAACAGAAATGAGGGCCTCCATACTTGGATGAACTTTTTTTTTTAAAAGAAAACATATTTTTTACATTTTAGTTAGTAGCGTACTGCTAGCCTCCTCCCCAAGTGTAAGCAACTTCCTTTGGAAGAGTATCACCAGGCTAGATGTTTTGTAAGGCAGCAGATGACGTAGATGTTTCCTCTTCTTCAATATGCCTTCTCTTTGCAAATGAGTATTTCGTACTTGTCCCTCTAGATAATTTGTGCTGGCTCAGGTTACATCTTACCAACTTTGCTAAAACGTTCTTCTTTCCTGGAGAGATTAAATAAAAGTGCCAAACAATATACTCTTCTAGTCTGTTCTTGTGCTTCCTGGTGCTCTTCTGCTTCCATGCGGTCTTCTCCAGATGCCATTTTCTTTCTTTTTGCAGTTGAACCCCAAATAAAGTTGAAGATTGCAGAAGAAAACAGAGCAGGGAGTGCATAGAACACCAACACACTCAAGCGCCACTACCTAATAATAATAATAGTGGGGTGGGACTTCCTCTAATATAAATGGATTCAATAAGATGTGGTGTCACACGTAGAACTGCAGAATCCTCATAAAACACAAACACATATTTCTTTCTTTTGCCTGTGAGAAGACCTCTAGTCTCAAAGTAAAAAAACAATGACGCCTTCATAGTGAACAGAACATTTTATCAAAACAATTCCTGTTCCACGGTACTCAGGGAGAAAAAAGAATTAATGTGGTTGCAAAAAACAGAGAGAGGTTAAAGTGACATTATAATTATGTAAGGTAATAAAATCTTATTTTATTTGAAAAAATTCCTAGAAACTTACTGAAAAAACAAAGAAAACAAACGTTAAAGTGACATTATAGTTAGGTAAGATAGTAAGAGCTTAACTTACATTAAAAAGAACCTAGAAATTCACTGAAAATAAAGAGAGGTTAAAGTAACGTTATAGTTATGTGCTGAAATAAGATAAAAAATATAAAAACACTGAAATTCACCAGTTATAGTTTACCAAGCTAACTATATTTTGTGCTTCTGCCATGCCCTGCTTACTATCTCCCATTCTACACATTAGCACTTGTCACTGTATAGTTATAGTTAGGTCAGGGTTTCTATCTGAGGAATATTTTTAGTTTCACTGATAATTTTGGTGCAGTACCATGAATCTGCACAAAATTGTAATTAAAAAAGTTCATTCAAAGTGACTGTTTCATGGTATGTTTTGCGCTGATCCATCAAGCAGGATCGAAGAACAAGAGGTTGGTCCTAAAAGTGCGATTTGCCATGTTAATTCTTGCAAGAAACTTTGCTATCTGGTACAGAAAAAATGGCTGAACAAAATCGCGACAAATTTAGCAAAATGTTAGAACTTCATTCAGAAAGCATGATTTTTGTAATTTGATATAAATCCTTTCAGCTTAGATTCAAGCAATTTGAGAAGTTAGTGCTTAAGGTATTGCTAGGGTTGGAAATGATGGGGCTAATGCTCAGAAAAAGTTGGCTGTATCTGGAGCATAGATGTCCAGATATGCTCTGACTGGTTCATTGAAAGGGGGCTAGTCAATCCTGATTGGCTAACTGGTTGGCAACAGCATGAACTATATGTTGTGGCAGCCATTACAGAGCTCATGGGCATGGCGCAGTAAAAATAGATTATATATATATATATATATATATATATATATATATATATATATATATATATATATATATATATATATATATATATATATATATAGATATATATATATATATATATATATATAGATATAGATATATATATATATATATATATATATATATATATATATATATATATATATATATATATATATATATAGATAGATATATAGTTAAAAGTAGGCCCGGGCGGAGGTTTCTAATCCGCCAGCAGAATCAAAGGAATTGTGGTAATTCCGCATTACTCTTGCAACTCGGAATTACTGATTAACTAAAATTCTGCAGCTCCGTTGACATATTTAAATTATGCAGTGATTTCTAAACTTTGAAAGCCACTGTATACCACTCTGCATCCTTGCATACTCTGCAGTGAATAAACTTTAGAAACCACTGCATATACCACCCCCCTGTGCCCTTGCACACACTGCACATGTGCCGAGTGATATGCTAAGCTTTAGACACCACTGCATACCAACCACTCGGCGACGTTACATATTCTGCAGTGATTAAAACTTCAGATGATGCAAGGGCACCAAGTGGTATTTGACTACACTATTTTCATAGTGCAAAATGTACCCTCACATCCATTGTTTGACAACAGAGTGCATTTTGTGCTATGAAAATAGTGGCAAATGCCGACTCTGCCCCATCAAAGAATTCTATGTATCACTAAACTAGCCTATACACTGACACATGTGCCCTGCTGATGTATGTGTATGGTAGTGCTTTGCGACAGTCTAAGTAGTTCATTGAAATTTCACTCAACGTTGATGACTAAATATAGTTCTGTTTTATGACATAATGACCAGTGTCATTAGACCTCTCTCCTTGTGATGAATGCCTGTAGTAGTAGATTGCAATAAATTCATCTGTTCACTAACACCTTTCTCTTGAGTGATGGCTCAGTGTAGTAGACTTTTACAACAGACTCAACTCAAGGCTCATACCTTTGCCCAGGATGAAGAGTAATTTGACTAATGGGTTGTGACAAAGGGGCCTGTCTGCTAAGACATCTCTACTATTTGCATGTTGTAGTGGTTTGTGTAAATCTGACATTTGCAGTTAAACTTCTTTCCAAGTTCATGATTGGTGGTGTAGTGGTTTGCAATAGACTAGCCTATACGATGAGATGTTTTACTTTGGTCATTAGTGTTTAGAGTAGTGGTCCAGAAGAGACAGGACTATCTGCTGAGAACTGTCTTTTAGGTGATAAGTGAATGTAGTAGTTGATAAGATTACGGTGAGATCTGTGCTGTACTTTTCTCACCTGTGTCTTCTTCTTAGTTTTTATGAAGTATATTTAAGTTTACTTTGCTGGATGATGTCATCAGTGATGTCATTTGAGATGTTATCAGTGATGTCATAAGTGATGTCATTGACCATGTCATGAGTAATGTAATATGTGAGGTCAAAAGCAGTGCCTTGCGCGAGCATAAGTTATAGTTAGCTCAGGTAACTATAACTGCTGAATTTCTTTGGTTTTGTGTGTGTAAAGACTGAACCTAAATATAGCATCCCTTTAACCTCTGGTCTCTCCAATGAACTTCAACATTTTGTTATTGCTATTTCCTAACTATAACGCCCCTGTAACCTCCATTTTTTCAGGGAATTTCATTTCCCCCATGAAATAGCATACATTGTTTAAATGCATATGTCAATGTTCCCCATTATGTACCAGGTTTTCCTGGTACAGGCCTAATCATTTTTAGAAATCCTCTAATCAATTATTCCTGCATGTGCCTAAGGCCTACTCCTTAATGTTATTGATAGGGCCTTTTCTGTGGCAGCAGCCAAGCACTGGAATGCTCTTCTTTTATCTGTCGGCCTGAGCCTAAACTGTTCATATTTTGAAAATACCTTTCCTCTTCCCTAAAGTGTTTGAATCTGTTGCTTTTTGTGTGTGGCTCTGTCCCCTTAAGACCCTGTCCAGTAGCTGATAAACCCTGTTTGGGTGATGTACCACTATACAAAACTCACACATAAAAAAAAAACTTTGGTCAAGGGAGGCCAAAGCTGTTAAGGGTAAACAAATCATATTTTCCTGAGGAGTGTGGTGTCACCTCTCTTAAACATATATACAATATTCAACAATTGGAGCACAGGTGTAAAAATGAGTAGTGAGTGGTTTGCCCTTAAGATCAGATTTGCATCTGTCATAAATCAAACCCTAAGCGGTGACATGGATGACGGCAGCTGTAACTTAACCAGGGACAGCTGTGGGGAGGTATTGAAAACATCTCTGCTCCTGACATTCAGTGATCCCTTTTGGTGAAAGCTGCACTGTTGTTTCTCATTTCTTCAAGTGATCTGGAAAGAAGATACCAAATGGAGCCTGCACTTAACACTTTCTTTGTGATTCTCATGTCATTAGTGAATGTGTTTGGAATACTCACTAGTGGCTTCATTGTGGTAGTTAATCTACTAGACCTGTCTAAAGGCAGTTGCCTGAACACTTGTGATCTGATCTTAGTGGTACAAGGGATCTCATGCTTTTGTTTTCACTGTATCCATGTAGGAAACATTTCTGTTTCTGCGTCATCAAAGGAGATTTTTGATTTCAATTCCATGAATCCCATCATAATTCTACTTCTAGCATGGACCAGCCTTTCAAGCTGTTGGCTTACTTCTTATCTCTGTGTCATCTACTGCGTGAAAATTGTGGACTTCAATCACCGCCTCTTCTTCCGGTTAAAACAGAGAATTTCTAACAACATACCTTGGGTTCTTCTAATTTTAGTGGTAGGTTCCTTATCGTTCGTTTTGCCCTTCTACTGGGATTTATATGGAGAGTCCTATTGGAATTCATCAGCGAATGTTACAGCTAATGCTACTGTTATAGTTGGTGGAAATACATTTACACTTTCTAACATATTAGGAAATGTTTTTGGATTCTGTCTGCCTCTTCTTCTTGAAATTGCTTCCATCACACTCATCCTCACGTCCCTCTGCAGACATGTTCGGCAAATGAAGGAAAATGTGTCGGCATTCAGACAACCACGCCTGGATTCTCATTTTGAAGCAGCCAAAACGGTGGGATCTCTTCTATTGATCTCTACTGCATATTTACTGGCTGAATGTGTTGCACTATCTTTACCCATTAAGTGGGCAGACTGTATTTTGGCGCTCTCGGCTGCCCTTTCTGCCCCTGCACAATCCATCATCTTGATTCAAGGAAACAGTAAATTGAAGCAAGCTATGTCTAAGATTTTCACACCTCGGAGGCAGTGAAGAAATGATCTGGAGAAAATATCTCCGAGAAATACTTTATGTTCTGGATTCCATACCACTTCCAAACTCACCTTCAATTACAAAACAAATATTTTATTCTCTTCCTTTTTTTAATACAATAGTTGGTAAATTGTAGGGATTTTCCAATTGAATCAATTTGGACTCTGAACTAAAGCCAGCAACTGCAATTCAAAACAGATTGTTTTAATTAATGGAGAAATGTACCAGCTCTCTGTGATTGACAATACCATTGCTTCTCAGCAGACTGCATTACTAATGGAATCTAGGAGCACCTCTCAGCAGGGCTGATATAGTATCACCGGGCAGTACAGTACTTCTCTTCAGGACTTATGCACCAGTAATGGAAATTAGCACCACCTCTTTTCAGAGCTTCTATACCTGTAATGGACACAAGCAACACATCACAGCAGGGTGGATCTGCTAGTAAGTGGTAGTACTAGCACTTCTCAGATGGCCTGCTACATATTACAGAACATTAACAAAACTTCTCATCAAAGCCAATACAAATAATACATTGTTCCATTACTTCTCAGCATGTTGATTATACATCTGTTGGACTCCATCAAAACTTCTCAGCAGAGCCTATACTCTAGGAATGCATAGGAGCAACAATTGTCATTAGAGACTGTATGGTACTACTGCATAGTATCAGTACCTCTAAGCATGGTTGGTATCCATTTACTGAACTGTACATGCACATCTAAGCCAGGAGGTGGATATTGTGTTACTAGATAATTTAATCTAACCCCCTATTTAACATGTGGAAATACCACAGTTCCAATTCAAGAAATGTACAATATTTGAACAATAGCTCCCTTTGTAAAACTAACTGTTTTTGTTTGTATTTTTAATATAATTTCTGCGAAGCATCAGAGCACAAAACATGGAGACACCCCTCTTTCACTGTAGTCGCACTTGTGAGGCTGGTGTAATGGCCTAAGTATTAATTTTACTATCGCTCTGGCTACCTTAACACAATCCACCTAAAATTAGGATCACCCTTGGTTGCTGGACAGTATGATCCACAGCCCAAGGTTCATATTGCCACTGATTTCTAGCTGCAATCAATAGCGAATTTGGAGATTTGACATCTCCATTATAAATGTTCTGCCTGCTTGATATTGTCTTACTGTCGACCAGACCCATAGGCCAAGCTGTGTAGGAAGGCGGGCTGCTGCTGCTGCAAAGTCTAGATTTAGGCCATCCCTCTGTGCAGAGGGCTGGCAGTCTGCATTATCACCACATATCAACTGCCCTCGTTGTATCATGCACCCTGCACCAGACACATCTGAAATGCTTCCAGCATAAATGAACTTCAGCCTATCAAGGCCTTACAGCCAGAAGGGTTTTATGGTGCCTTTTAACACATTGCTAGCATGCCTTGTCTTCCATCTGATGAATACTGAGTCTCCTATTTTTTATACCTTTTTGTTGTACTCTCAAAGTGTGTGTAGATGTTGATGGGAATCTTGTGAGGAAAGGGCTGGTGCCACAATTAAGAGTGATATTTCCCAATTTTAGTTCTGCTTTCAAACTAGGTGGGGAGAGTGAGGGGCACCTTGTAAAATACGGACAGACTCAATATTAGATTAAATGTGGCTTTTTACGCTAAAATGTTAATAATCTTGTTTTGCTCCACATAGGCTTGGATTTTGTAATGTAAATGCTTCACAGTGTTTTCAGATTTTCAAAGTTCTACCAGCAAAATGCGTTCAATCTAATGTATACTTTCAGTGGATGTTGTAAATAAATTATGTCTGAAAAGCAGAGCATTTGAAAGCATAAAATGTCGGGAAAGCTACAAGACTTATCCTTTTCGATCTACTTTCAACATGGATGAAACATTAGATGCCATGAATTTTAGATGGGAAATTGTACATATATTTGAAAAATGATTCATCTGTATGAGAATAGAATTACAAAGCCGGACTTGGCGACAGTAATATAAATGCAGGAGTGATAATAAACGTATTCAATGTGATTGTGTATTTTTCTATGCATGATCGGGAAAATTGGTAATTGTTTTAGAGAAAGAGGAATACAAGTAATTAAAAAGAATTGATTAAAAAGTCCAGCTATTTCTTATTGGGGATATTGCATTGGGAGTGGATTTACTTTTTCTTGCTCTTTAAGAGGACTTACTACATTGAACACCTGCAGATCTGAGTTTAAACCACAGATCATACACAACTTGACCTAGGTAGGGCTCACTCGGATTTGAATTTGACGCCTGCGCTATTTTTGGTGGTATTTTCATATTTCTGTCTGCCTTGAGTGTGTCTGCACCCCAGTGGCACTGCAGATGGACCAACTGGTCCATAATGTTTCCCTAGTATTGGCATCAGGTTCTCCTTTGCAAGTGTACTCTCGATACAGACCACCCCTGCCTTTATACATGTTGTCATTATTTCTAGTGTTTACATGTTCAGTGGCATCTCTAAGGTGCTGCGGAAGCTGTCCGGCACTGCAAATCTCATTTGAATGTGGCAGCCATCTTAGATTTGGCTAGCATCCAATCTGCAAATCTTACACTGCTTTTTCTGTACTGCCAGAGCAACAACCAATTTGACAATAGTGAAGTGTCCTGTGTGACTTTATTTATGACATAAACCATCCGCTGCTGTTTAAACAACCCATAAAATGATTCAATTCAAATAAAATTGTTACAAAGTTATGCTCCACTGGTCACAACATCCAAATTACTATATGCAAGGATATATCCTGAGTCTCACAATTGTGGTCTCAGTATAGTAGAGATGTCCTTCCGGGCTGAGTCTTTGTGCTATATCAAGAACCAATTAACATAACATAACAGTAGATCTTTTGAAATTCATCTCAAAATCGTGAAATCATTTGTGTGCAGGTCTGGGCGGTCCCCTAACCTAAAACATACAAAGAGGTTCTGCTTTTACGGATTCATGGTTAAACTGCACCAAGACAAGACTAGGGCCCAGATTTTCAAAAGTGTCAAACAATGCACTACAGCAACCAAAGTTGCTGCACTGCATTGCTTGAGAGGAAGAGAGCAGGAAAGCACCATACCTACTAAGATATGGTACTAATCTGCTCTCTCCCAAGCGCAGAGGGACAATCTGTCTGCCTAGCGCCATACACACACCTTTGCACCATAGAGCAAAGGTGTCTGCATTATGTCTAACATCGGTTTTGAACTGGAAGGGCACCCTTCCAGTAAAAAATACTATGCTTAGACTAACTTTAAAACTTTTCCTACTTTGAATGTGTGCTGTACAGTGCAGCACATATGAAAGTGGGACAAGTTAGGAAAAATAAAAGCATTTCTCCTGTTTACACCTCTTTCAAGTTGGAGTTATTTTTGGGGGCAACACCCTGCCTTCTGTTGCATCAAAAACCATGGATGGTTGCATGGGAATGCCCATGTGCCATCCATGGAATGCCCACATGACACAGAGTAATGCAAAGCAGCCCTTTAGACTTCTTTGTGTTACTTTGAGGCAACTTTCCAGTGCAAAATAACTTTTGTCCTGGAAGGTAAAGCCATATAACACATTTTGCACATGTTTGTGTCACTTTTGTGACGCCAAACCAGCACAAAATGTTAGAAAAATATGTGCCTATGCATCCCTCGTACTTAGTCCTCACTGTCTACTAAGAATATGTTTCCCATCAGATAATTCCCCTTCTCCAAGGGACTCCTTTGTCTTTTGTTTGTAGCAGCATTTGGAGTAGGTTCCTCCAATTCTTCTGTAAGTTTTTATCCATGGCCATGTATAATTTATTTGCCCAAGCCCGTTCCACTTTCTCACTTATCTTACTATCTAACCTAGGTCTCTGCAAACATATGCAGCATGATTCCCATGAGTCATTGAATCAAACACTGCAAGCACTTTCTAGCCTCCATAGAAAGTACTATACACAACACTTTCTGTAGTCGAAGCACTATTTCAAGTCATGAAACTCTGTAAGTCACTACATTACCAAGTCACTTCTTCTGCTTTACATCTAATATGTCTAAATGTGCATTCAAGTTACATCTTACTATGAATTTTAGCGGTTTGATAAGTTCTGTAAAAATATTTAAATTGCTTTAGCTTAAATCTAGTATTGCTGGACAACAATTTAAGGTGTAATGCACTTTCTTCCATCCTGCATCCATCAGGGCTTCTAGGGGCTGGACTGGGTAACCAAAGCAACCCTGGCAAAATGCACAAAGCAGCACCACTCCCTTTGCCTCCTTGCACAATCTCTCTCTTTTCACCCATCCATTCTCTCTTTGGGTTTTTTCTTGCATCGGTGTTCACTTTAATACTGTTTATGTGTTGCATAAATACTTTACACATTGCCTCTAAGTTAAGCCTGACTGAGACTTTTGTGCCAAACTACCAGAGGCTTAAGCACAGGTTAATTTAGTGACTTTTGTGTTTCACACTGAAAAGAATTGTTGTTGTTGCCTGAATGGGGGTTTCCAAACCCCACCCCATCGATCAATAACCCAATTTCCTACAGAAAGTATCTGCATCAGGTGCAGATATTACTTTATGTCATCTGAAAATGATAATCATGAGTCTCCAGTCTTTAATTTGAGCTGGTGGGTGCGTGTGGGGCCCACAGGAACCCCTTTTTCAGGGACCGGCACTTATTGTTCCTGTACAGATTTTAAGCCAGTGTAAGAGAGAAACACACAGAAAGGAGTAAAGAAGTAGAAAGAGAAAGACGGAGAATCAGTGACAAATCGAGAAATCAGGCATGAAAAAGAGCCTACATGAGTGAGATTAAGAGGCAATGAGTGTCTGGTTGTCAAGTGATGAGGCATGAAGTGGAATAAAGACTATGCAGCCTTGGCATTGGGCACGCCAATCTTCAATAGCGCCAGCTGAATTCTTCTGAAATAAGCTTTGTCCACCAGCACTTAATCTTTTACAAATTAAGCACTGCAGCGTCTCGGAGCATTCTTGCCCATCTCACACAATACAAACACCTTCCTGCCTGGACTTCAAACTATAGTATGTGTGCAGTATGGCTGTGCCTCTGTAAGCAGGATCTTACCAAACATGAGAAATGTAATCTTAGAAAACAGGTCCATGATTGTGAAGCACCTCTGTCCCTCTACATCCATCTGGAATTTTTTCACATTTTGCAGAGTAGGCAGTGCCAATAACAGCATTTCCTGCACATATGGCCTTTTTTAAAACAGTCTTTCACCTGTTTACTGACTCTACCATGACCCATATGAAGTAAGGGGTATCCATCTCCAGGGGTATAAAGAGGTCATCCAGTTCCTCAACTTTCTCCTAGTGTGTTTCCTGTGTGCACCGTCCCACTACATGCTCTAGCAGTAAGACTATATAACATGTCATAGAGACCAAAACCTCCTATATCATAAGGGAGATTTAATACTTCTAATTTAACTCTGTCAATTTCAATTGAATTTCAATACAACATTATTTATTGTTTGATTTGAGGCAAAATTGGCACACAAATGTTTAAAAGTATAATATAGTTTTTACATCAATTTTACATTTTAAAACAATTACATGAGTTCTTAAAATGGATTTAAATGATGATTTTATGCCAAATTTCCTTCTTAAAAAATAATTAATATAGGAAATTGTCTGGGGGGGGGGGCTGGCGATGTACACACTCCTCACTTCCGTGGTGCATGACTCGCAATAATCTCATACAGAAGCAATGCTAAAAAAAAGACTCTGCAGCAAGAGGAATAATGACCTTGCTGTAGTTATGACAGTGCTTTTATATTGACACATTTCTCAGTGTTTTGTTCTAATGTGTGTCAGACTGATGTCAATAGCGCATGATGAAAGATATGATTTGATAATCTCCCCAAATTTAAGATGGTGTTCTGATGAAGGATAATTCCACACAGGTCGATGGGTAACAGGTCACTAATCTTTATTAGTAGCAGGCAGGGCTTTACTTCAAAATGTAGGGCCATATTTATGACCAACATGGTGCAAGAACAACGCAAACCTTAAGACAGATTTATTAAGACACGCTAAGCCACTTTGCAAGGCTCACAGTGGCTCCAAAACTCTGGAGTATCTCAATGCAGCGCAAATCGCTGAGTTGCATTACTCTGCCCTGGGAAGGCATTCCAAGGGTGTTGCTTGGGTGTTCCCATGCAACTCACATGGTTTTTTATGCATTCCCTGATTTACAAGAACTTGTAAACCTGGGAATGCCCCAAAATCTTACACCTTCCCAGGGGCAGTGTAATGAGGAGAAATAGCTCCATTTCTATCAGCAGCCCTATCTCTGACTAGTGTGTTACCCCTGTTCACATGGCAGATGGCCACCAAGTACATCTTCCTTGGTCGTTAGGGCCTCAAGCTTTCCCCTTTGTTCAGGGGTGAGCTTGAGCAAATCTTTTGAGAATAATATATTATCTGGGTTGGGACAGGCTGGAGTAGTAGTGCACATAAGTGCTTTAAGTAATCAGCAAATAATTTATTAACCCTACATATGAATATGAATTCTATCTGTCCCCTACTGACATTCTTTACTGCCAGTACAATTAATGTTTCAGCCATACCAGCAGCCTAGACAATTAATGGTATGTTATATTATGCAGATTTGTAGAACGCAATATCACCAGGAAGGGTATCCTGGTGCTGAGCAGGTGCAAACCTAGCCAAAACTAGGGCCTAGTGGGATTACTCAAAAAGCCAGGTTGAGCTTCTTGTGGAATTCAAGAAGTGAGGAGGAGATTCTTATGTGTAGTGGCAGGTCGTTTAACACTTTAAGAGCAATGTAGGAGAAGGCTCAACCACCGGATCTGGTTGTCCGTATGCGTGGGATGTGTGCAATAGATGTCTGGACTAGCAGAGATGTCTGGAAAAATCGTGAAAGTAGATGCGATTGTTGAGGTATGCAGGGCCAGTGCTATGTGGTGCCTTGAAAGTGTGGTTGAGGAGTTTTGATTGTGCCATTTGTGTATGGGGAGCCAGTGGAGCTCCTTCAGGTGTGGTGTGATATGAGTGTGTCATGGGAGGTTGAGAGGGATTTAGGCCACCGAGTTCTGAATGTCCTGTAGCCTTCTGGTGAGATTTATGTTGATCCTGGCGTAGAAGGCATTCCCAAAGTCCTGCTTTCTTGTGACCAGGATGTGTGTGATTGGGGAGGCATTTGAAAATCTTCCTCAGCATCTTCAGGGTATGGAAGCATGAGATGTGTAGGAAGCTGGATCTCTATATAGTGAATCAAAATGAGGCAAACTGTGCAGAGAGTGCAGGCGACCCTTACTGGTTAATAATCCCAAATGATCCCTTTTGTGGGCAAGCAGTTTAGGCTCATCAGAGGATAGTGTTAAGCATGTATTGCACACACATCAGTAAGCGAGACACACACTCAATAAAGAAATCTGACACCAATTTATAAAAATATCACAGATTTTTATATGAATTTAGATACCAGAACCATTGTAATCATGTAAGTACTTTGTGAGCTATCACTTTTTAAGCATAAAGAAATACATTTGTATTTGCAGCTTTGAAGTGGTAATGTTATCCTATGGGAAAGACACATATACTGCATACGGTCACTTGTCAAAGTGACCGTATGCAGTATATGTTCTTGTGGACTTAAGGTAAGTATGGGCAAGGTCCAAGGCAGCACCAACAAGTCGCCTTGATTGACTCAGGGGTTCCGTATGAATGAAATTTGTACTTGTAAAGCGCACCCATACCCCCAAAGGGGTGTCCAGGCGCTGTACGCATACCGCTGTGGAACCCTTCCTGGCTTTTCCCTGTGAAATGTCCACTCCTGGGCACCCCCAGGGTGAAGCCAGGCATCCCAGCGCTGCAGCGTATGCAGATGTGCTTTTCGGTGTCTGGTGCCCTGATTAAGCCAATGGGGGATGGTCCTGTTAGAAAGAGGCAGAAAGCAGGGACTGGGGTGGGGGGCAGTCTGGCTGAACCAAAGTGGAGTTTCAGTTCCTGAGGGTCTTGGTCATACAGGGACACCATTGGCCTACTCGAACTCAGGCTGGGGGGAATCGTGTGCAGTGGGGCTTTGTCCGGCGGGGTTGTGTTGCCAAAGTCTCTTGCAGTTCTCGGATTCCTGCAGAAAGAGACTGCAGACGGTACAGGGGGACCAGTCTGGCCAAACCCAAGGGTGGGCTCAGCTTTTGAGGGTCTCAAGACCCCATTGGCACTGTCACCTCCCTAAGATTTGGGCTCTGAGGCTCGGGTGCAGGGGTGCTTTGAAGTGTTGGGTTACAGTGGTCAGAGACTCACTCTGTGTCTTAGTGACCTGGTGAAGAGGGGAAACAGGGCAGCAGGGCCACTCTCATTGCTGGCCTTGTGGATCCTGATGTCCCTTGATGGTAGGTCTGTCTTTGTGGTGTTGGAGTCTGGATTGGACCACCAACAAGCATTGGTTGCAGCAACAGCTCCGGTACCCAGGGTATTGCTGCTGGGTGGCTACTGGATGTCCTGGCATCTCCAGACTTGGCAAGGAGACTGATCGGACCTCTTAGAGCAAAAAGATCTTCTCCTGTTGCGCTGCTCCTTTAGGGGGCCTGATGGCCAGCAACTAAGAGGACCGGGCAGATGCTTTTCAGTGGCTGCAGCTCCTCTGCTCCAAGGGAGATCTTTTATAGTTGTTGAGGGTTTTGGGGAGAATTTCCAGCTCTTGGCAAAGTTGGCCCCAGAAATTATCGAGGTGCAAGCAGCCTGGCATGGTTTTGCACCAATCTTGGGAGCAGGTCTTCAGTTTTTGCACTCTTCAGTCCTTCTTCTTTCTTCCTCAGTTTCCAGTAGTCGGATCTGATTTCCTGGTTTCAGTGGCCACCTTAACACTCCATTTAGAGGCGCTCAGGGAAATGAAAGGTAGTATGGATGAGCTACTTACCTCTAGGTTCACTACACCCCCTAGATGAACACTTCTTGGGGGAGTGGGCATCACCCTGTCCCGGAGTTCCTAATACCACCACACTAAAGATGGTAGAATCCTTTCTTTCAGGGTCACTTCAGGCTGCCCTCCCTAGAGGTGTGCCCAGCCAGGCAGTGCAACATGCCTACTGACTTTCGATTTTTTCCTACAGTGCAGGTGCCATATGTGCCTCAGTGAGGGGGTGGCATCCTCCAGGTTGGGGGGAAGCCAGGCTCGCATATCAAAGGTGACAGACACTTTGAAGCCTCTGGCCTTGATGTGCTGATTTACTAGTCTTCCTGCTGGAGGAATGTGTAAACACCTCCTGTCAGAGCAGACAATGTTCCTGACCTCTGAGAGTGGGGCTCTCACCTCCTAGGGGGTTAGAAACCCATCTGTGGTGGCAGGCAGGACAAGACCAGTCAGACAGCACACTAGAGGGCTAATAGGGTTCAGGGGATGCCTCTAAGGTACCCTCTGGGTGCATGTACTAATAAGTCCATCACTGAAATCAGTGTGAGTTTATTAATATGAGGTGTTTGATATCAAACACCATATGTATCAGTGTAGCTGTTATGTAGCTGGGTAACTCATTTTGACCAGTGCACAGTACAAACCTTAAGATGGCTTCCCTGTTCGGTTGAAATATCTAGTAGTAGAAGCAGACATCACATTGGCATATCTGCTCATGTATATATGTCCTCACATAAAATTTAATGCACGCTGCCTTACTGCTTAAGAGGCCTGCTGTAGTGGTGACTTACTTATATTAAATGCAGTGACTTTGGCATGGCACACAGGAGTGTGCCAGGTCATGTTTTCACTCATGGTTTGCACCATGTCATGTAGCCTACAATGGCAGTCTGTTTGGAAATGATGCGTGGGTCCCTTAGGGTGGCACAAAATATGCTGCAGCCCTTAGGAGCCCTCTTTAGTACCCATGCACTGGGTAATAGGGGTACAATTTACTAGGGACTTACAGGGGTTCTAAAGTCCTTTGCCAATTGTGTTACAATTAGACATCACCTTGTTTTAATGAAAGATCACTCAGGTCTAGTTAACGTCCTCAGTGTACTATCAGCATTACAAACCAGCATCTAGTAGCTAAAAATGGGGCAACAAGTGTGTGTGGGGGGTAACACAGTTTCCTACAAGGTGGTGAAGGTATCTGTCCCCAATATAATCTATTGTATATTTAATGTCCCCTGGCTACATCGTAGTCATTCCCCAACAGAGGGACACTGTTTTCAGTAATTTGCTTGTAAAGATTGTCCTCTACATTTGTAGCATAAACAATCCACCCGTCATCTCAACATGTGCTAATCTTGAAAATCGCCACAGGAGGCACCCCATGGCTATCCCCCTGGAATACAAAGGCTGCCATCATTGTCAAAGGTAACACATCACTGTGCCCTCAGGTTAGTCATTTTATGGAACACTGTTCCCACACCATGTCTCTGTAAAAATTTGCTAATCCTGTATCTCTTACCATAGTTGTTTAGTTAGCACAGATTGGGTGTCATCTCCATGATTGAGAATCCATGTTGTAATACCTAATTTCTGCCAGCACGTTCCCCCCTAAATGGAACATACTGCCTTCTGCAGTCTCATCAATGACTATATTGTTCTTTTCCCCTTTCTTACCTCAACTTCCAAACTGTTTGCATGCCATATGATAGTTAAAATCAATGAACCTCCACCCTTGAAAAACACTACCTAAATATGAGAAATTGGGTTGTTAGTTGAAGGGGGTTGAAACCCTACTCAAGCAAGAGCCATAATTCTTGTCGGTAAACAACGTTTACAACCCATCGTTTACAACGCATGCCATTACAACGCAAGTCGTTACAACAACACGTTGTTACATCGCATGCTATTACAACGCAAGACGTTACAACGACTTGCTGTAGGGGGCAGAAGGTGTTGGATTTGTTGGATTTAATCCAACACCTTCCCTACTGTTGCACACACTGGAGTTGGAATAGTAAATTATACTATTCCAAACTCCAGCGCCCCCCTACAGCAAGTCATTGTAACGACTTGCGTTGTAATGGCATGGGTTGTAAACGCATGCGTTGTAACAAGTGCTATTCTTCATGTCAGGGTAAACCACAAAAAGTCACTAAATTAACCTTTGCATAACCCTGTAGTAAACTGCCACAAAAGCAGTCAGGCTTAACTTAGAGGCAATGGGTGAAGTATTTGTGCAGCACTTAAACAGTAATAAAGTGAAAACACAACACAAGAAAAACCCCACACCAATCCCAAAAAAAATGTGTATATTTTAATTAACCCTGGGCGGAGCTGGCGCAGTGAGACTACGCGGAGGTCCACGGAGTTGTGGCAAAGTCTGTGGAACTCCGCCACCCGCCTCCACCCCCCTAATAAAAAACATTTACACATTAATTTTACAAAAATAAAAAACACACTTACCTGTACTGCGGCATCCCTGGGCTACCCTCCTCGCCGTCTCTCTCCTATGTGGGACGTACATCTTGAGAGAACTGTGCAAGTATTTTTTATTAGGGGGGGTGGAGGTGGGGAGCCTATTGCAGGGGGGGCTGGCTAACTCCGCTCCGCTCCGGAGTCGGAGTTTTGCCCTATACTCCGCGTTCCGGAGCACAGAGTGGACAAATCTCCACACACTCCGCTGGCGGAGCGGAGTTCTCGGCCCGCCCTTAATTTTAATAAAGTATTTGACACCAAAACGGCTAAAATCCAATCAGTAGAAGCAGAACTATGCAAATTCAAAGTTTTAAGGTAAGTATAGCGCCTAAAAGCACAACGCACCAACTGTGGTTATCTGGTCGTGCTGGACCATGACAAAGTCACAAATTCAGGCTGACTGCGATGGTGGCAGGCCGGATAGAGGGACCAGGTTAGTCCAACTGAGAATGGTATCTTATGTCCTTAATGCAGAGCATTGTGTTTTGTCAGTTCCGATGAGGAGCTGCGAGGGCTGCGTTGCAAGGGCTTGTATCAGGTTACATTGCACTGTGTCATTTCCCATGAGGAGCTGTGAGGGCTGCAATGCAAGATCCTGCATTCAGTTGATTAGCATTGCGCCGGTGCCGATAAGGACGCCGATACGGGAGTGCGAGGTGCTATGATGTGAGGTCCTGCATCACACTGCGTTGAGTTGTGTCATGGTGTGTCGGTTCCAAGGTAGCCATCTGAGGGTCTAGGACTTGGGGGGCACCACTTGAAGATTAGGACTCACTCCAGCAGAGGCCAGCAGCAGGGCACAAGCAGGTCCAGTTAAGCCTTGGCAGCTGCACAGATGCAAGACAGGTCTCTGGAGCTTGCTCTGTCCCTGTAGCTCAGAACAGAAGGTCAGTAGGCTAGCCCTTGGAGTCACTCTGGTGGTTCTGGGTTTGAGGAGCAGGTCCAGTCTTCCTTCCTACTGAATGCCGGGCAGTGTTTCTTGCTGCAGGGCAACATGACAGTCCTTCCAGCAGCAGAGCAGTCCTTCTTCTGAGTCTTCCACAGGACTAGAAGTGATTTGAAGAGTGGGTCTGCGGGTCCTATTTTTATATTTGGTGCTGTCAGACCAACCAAAGCACTCTTACCTGTAGGGTGCAGGGTTGAGTTTCGCAGAGACTCTATGAGCCAACTTCCCAGTACCCTACCTTATAACCTGTGTTTTCTTATATGCACTAAGGCTACGCGATAGGGTTCAGGGAGGAGGGCCGAATACTGGACGCTGAGGACTGGACTTCTTGCTGTCGACCTGCGATACAACAAGATTAATTAGCTATGGTTTTAGATTCTAAAAGTTGTATACATTTCTTATTTTCTTCTCTGTCTTACTTGACCTATTATGACATGGAGTTTAATTTCCTACCTGCGGTCTCTAGAAGTAGTGAATAGCGTCCTAGTATTCTTGTGATGAACGTCTTAGAAGTTGTAGTGGTGTGAGCTAGTTCTTGGGCGTGGCTGGGCGTGGCTGTTGCAAGATGCAATTCGGTAATTTGTTCTGTTTAAAAAGGAATGGTGAATAAGTTACTCAATATTCCTTAAAACATCGTTTTTTCTAAAACATTACATGACATACTCTGAATCACGTACTTGCAAAAAGCCCCAAGAACGTCTTTTCAGCACGATTGCGGTAAAGAGTAGAAAAGAGAACAAACCAAAAACAAACAAACTACAATGTACTTTTCATTGTTAAATATGCGAAGCTTTATTTCAAAGTCTTTGTTTTAAAGTGTTCTTTCTTTTGCTTTAAAGAAAAAACGTCCCAAAAATTGTCTTCTATTTGTTTAAACAAATGCGCAAAGTTCCATAGCTGTCTTGCGATGGGCGCCTGAGTCTAAAGAATAGTTTTTACTTAGCTTTCTGTGTGTTGTTCAATTGCAGGGTCGACGCTGTAGCAGACCGGAATGGATCCAGATAAAGAACAGGAAACATGAAGATGCTGCCTCGAACTGCTGGTGAGTATTCCCGACATCTGTTGTCTCCCTGACCACGGACGGAAGGCTAAGCGCTTTCCAGAACTTGGGTGTGGCATTATATACCAGAGCCACACACAAGATGGCCGCTACGCTCCCGAGCGTCTTACGTGACGCGATGGGAGTTGTTACTTAGGTCCTTTCTTTTCTGGCTGCGGAGCGGGCTCAGACTTGAATGCATCTGAGTTCGGACGCGTGAATTGCAAGTCCCGGGCTCAGACTTAAATGCGTCTGAGTCCGAACGCGTGAATACAAATCCTGAAATATTGTAAAACACTTCAAGTATGCTTTAGCCTTTGCATCATTAATGTTACATGAGCAGAATATTACCGATCGCACTAATGATGCAGCGCATGCCTACAATGTACATGATCACATAAGTTCACAGGCGTTTACATTTGGCTTATACAGTATGCACATAATAACACTTGGTTTATACATTTGTACAGTTCCACACACATGTGGCGTGCAGGGTGCACGGGACAGGGGAGGGTTTCAAGAGGGGAATATTTTACTCCATAAAGGAGCCAAGAGGCTATGGTGTGCTAGACGTCATGTTTAGTGGGGTTGGGTCAGGGAATCATGACAGTACCCCTCGCAAAATCCCCCTAAGACTAAAGGAATTGGTTTAGGTTTGTTAGGATTGCGGGTATGAAATGCCTTCACCATTCTAGGTGCGTTTTGCAAATTAGCAAGTGGTTCCCAGGATCGTTCTTCAGGACCGTAACCCTTCCAATCTACCAGATAAAATAATTTTCCACGAACTCGTTTAGAATCAAGGACAGCTTTTACTTCGAATTCTGGTACACCTTCTAGGTCAATGGAAGGCGGAGACAGTCTAATACGAGTTCTGGGGTTAAATGGTTTCAATACGAGTTCTGGGGTTAAATGGTTTCAATAATGATACATGGAAGACAGGATGAAAGCGATATTTGGGTGGAAGAGTTAGCTTTATACATACTGGGTTGACGACCTTTTCTACTGGGAATGGACCGATATATCGAGGACAACATTTTTTATTGCTTTTTATTCGTAGATGTTTTGTAGATAACCATGTTTTGTCTCCTACAGCATAAGTAGGTTGTACAGTTTGGTGAACATCTGTTATGCGTTTTTGATTTTCTTTTGCTTGAGCCAAATGAAACTGAGCTAGTTGTTGAATAGAGACCAGATTAGTTACATAGTCACATATTGAAGGAAGGGCTATAGGAGAGAATGTCTGTCCTGGAATGTTTTTTGGATGAAACCCATGTGTACAAAAGAATGGGGACATATTAATGGATGAATGATCAGTATTATTGTAAGCAAATTCCAAGGCCCATAAAATCTCCGACCATTCTTGATCACAATCAGTTAAAACACAACGCAAATATTGCTCTATGGTTTGGTTCGTTCGTTCCGTTAAACCATCTGTCTGGGGATGGTAACTAGAGGAGGCGCGGATTTCCATGTTCAATGATTTACCCAATTGGCGCCAGAAGTGGGAAATAAATTGAGGACCTCTGTCAGTTATAACAACAGATGGGATCCCATGTAACCGAATGATTTCCTTCATGAAAACGTGAGTTAATTCTTCTGCAGAAGGCAGCTTTTAAAGGTATGAAATGTGCCATGCGAGTGAAATGGTCGATTACAGTTAAAATGATATTGAATCCAGTTTTAGTACGAGGAAGTTCAACAATGAAATCAAGAGATACCGTATGCCATGGTTGTAGAGGTAATGGTAAGGGTTGTAACAAACCACTAGGGGCATGATGTACTGGTTTATTTTGTGTACATATGGCACAGGTGTCAATATATTGTTGTATTTCATGAAACATGGAAGGCCACCAGAAACTCCTTTTAATCAATTGGTAGGTTTTCGTAATTCCTGGATGTGCAGACATGGGTGTATCATGATGTAATTGTATTACTTGAGTCTGTAATTCAGCAGATGGTACAAATATTTGGTCATTCATCAATAAAACGCCATTGTTCCATTGAAGTAGAGGGTAACTTTCTTGCCATTCTTGTAACTCTTTTGTTTTTAGCTCTGTTTGTATTTCTGATATCACATCTTTATTAGTGATACCTACTTGAAAGCAATGTGATGGCAAAATCACCTGCTGTTTCACTTGAGTGGTACACAGTTCGTCACTTATGCCAATGCGTGATAAGGCATCCGCCTTATTGTTATCTTTTCCAGGTCGATAAGTGATGATAAAGTTGTAATCATTAAAAAACAGGGTCCAACGTAGTTGGCGAGCTGAGAGAGCTTTAACAGATAGTAAGATTTGTAGGTTACGATGGTCAGTATAAATCGTAATGGGGTGTCTAGCACCCAACAAGTAGTGGCGCCATTCTTCAAACACCGCTTTTATTGCCAATAGTTCCCTGTCAGCTATAGCGTAATTTTGTTCGGCAGGAGACAATTTTCTAGAATAGTAAGCTATGGGATGCATTTGACCGGTATCCTTATGCCTTTGAGATAAAATACCTCCTAAAGCAAATTGTGAGGCATCTGCTTCGACTATGAATGGGAGAGAAGGGTCAGGATGCATCTAGATAGGTGCCGAAGTAAATTGTCTCTTTAGGTCTTGGAAAGCCTTTTCAGCTAACTCGTTCCATTCAAATTTAGTGTTTTTACGTAGAAGTTTAGTGATTGGTGTTATTATCTGAGAAAAGTTGTAAATAAATCGCCTGTAAAAATTGGCAAAGCCTAAAAAGCTTTGAATTTGTTTCACGGATGAGGGACTTGGCCAAGTCAGTACTGATTGGATTTTCTTTGGATCCATTTCGATTCCAGAAGGACTGATGATATACCCTAGAAAATCAACTTTAGTAGTATGAAACATACTTTTTTCTAATTTTACGTATAAAGAATTTTATAAAAGCTGCTGAAGAATGGCTCGTACTTGTTGCACATGGTCAGGTTCAGATTTGGAATATATGAGTATGTCGTCTATATATACAACACAGCAGATGTCTAAAAAGTCTCTTAGAACTTCATTTATAAAAAACTGGAATGTTGCTGGAGCATTGCACAGTCCGAAGGGCATAACTTGGTACTCATAGAGCCCAAATTTTGTGCGGAACGCGGTTTTCCATTCATCGCCCTCACGAACCCGCACAAGATGGTATGCTCCACTTAAATCCAGCTTTGTATAAATGGTTGCGTCTTTGATTTGATCCAGCAATGTTGGTATTAATGGAAGTGGGTACCGATTTTTAATGGTCACATTATTCAAAGCACGGTAGTCAATACACATGCACAATTCTCCCCCCTTTTTAGGTATAAAGAAAAGGGGAGAGGAAACCGGGGACTTGGAATGTCGAATGAATCCATTAGCAAGGTATTCATCTAAATAGTTTCTTAAATACTCATTCTCTTTTTCTGTAAGGGCATATATGCGACTGCAGGGTAATGTTGCCCCTGGTATTACATCAATGCGGCAATCGTAATCCCTATGTGGTGGTAAAGTGTTTGCCTTTTTTTTTATCAAAGACATCCATGAGTTCTGAGTAGTCCTTGGGAACACCTTCTAACAGTAATATACTTTTTGACTCTTTAGGAAAATCATATCCTTGTACTAGATGTTCAGATACAGAGTGTTGAAGACAAGTCATATGACAATACTCAGAATTAAACAGAATAGTTTTCTGCAACCAATCAATCTTGGGATTATGTTGAACTAACCATGGAACACCTAATATGAGACGAAATTGTGCTGCGTCGATTACGTCAAAGGTGATATGTTCGCTATGTTTTGTGGAACACGTCATATGAAGATTTTCTGTATGATATTGTATTAAACCGGAGGTTAATTCTTTGCCATCAACTGCCCTCATGGTTTCTGGTCTAGCTTTCTGTAATGTTTTTAATCCTAAATCTTGTAACAATTGCGTGTCTATGAAATTACCGGTGGCTCCGGAATCTATTAAGGCATGTAAAGACCATGATTTTTTTGTGTTTTCCTGGGGTTGTATATTACTTTAATACTAAGATGATGGTACGAGGCTTCAGGAGTGGTAGTGGCCAAACTAGAAACTGCACTCGACAAACTGACCTCGTCTTTCGTCAAGCGGGTTAGTTTTCCAACTGCTGCTACCTCATTTGCTTTGGTTTTAATCTTATTGGGACGGGCGGGACACTCTTTTACAAAATGACCGGTTTTCCCGCAGTACAGACATTGGTTCAGTTTTCTGCGCTTGTCCTTTTCTTCTTTAGAGAGGGGGCCTCTGATTGTCCCTATTTGCATAGGCTCACCCATATCTATTTTAGTAACGGGTTCTTTAGTGTTAGTTCTTTCCTTAAATAACAACATTTTATGGTCAGATTTACCTCGTTCGCCTTTTCATTCTGACAAACGATGATTCAACTTAACCACTAAATCGATAAACTCGCTACAGTCATCTGGTGGATCTAAGATTTGTGTTACCATGTCCTTTAGTTCATCCCGTAACCCCCTATAAAAAAGAGAGACCCGTTTCTCTTCCAGCAATTCAGCTTCTATTACAAGTCTATTGAATTGTGAAATATAGTGTATTAAATCAGAAGAGCCCTGTTTTAAATTAAGCAATTCATTGTCCGCAGATTGCACAAAAACGTGTTTGGCAAATAGTTTTTTTAAGGTAGTTTTGAAGTGTGTAAAATCATACAAGATTGGATCATCTCGCTCTACGAACGGAACTGACCATAATGTTGCGTCTCCCCCTAAATAGGACAAAATAAAGGCGATCTTAGAAGAGTCATCAGGAAAGGCTGTAGGTTTGGCTATAAAATGTAAATGACACTGGTTTAAGAAAATGGTAAATTTGCTGCTATCCCCATAGAACCTTTCCGGAGGTGCCAAAGGAACAGTGACAGGAGTTACGACTTGTATCTGAGTAGGTGAAGTAGTGGCACTGTTATGTAAAGTTTGTATAGGTGGCTGAAAACTTGGTGGTTTAAGGATAGGTTTCTGCGTGGAAGGAAAACTCCAAGCAGAAGTTGGCATGTTACTCTGTAACATGGAGATATCTCTACGTAGTGCGGCATTTTCTGACTTGATATCCGCCAAAATTGTGGCAATATCCTGCAAAGATATCTGTGAAGTTGGATCCATAGCGTCTGGGCGAAACGATGCACGTGGGCTTAGCCTTCTGTCAGACCAACAAAAGCACTCTTACCTGTAGGGTGCGTGGTTGAGTTTCTCAGAGACTCTATAAGCCAACTTCCCAGTACCCTACCTTATAACCTGTGTTTTCTTATATGCACTAAGGCTACGTGATAGGGTTCAGGGAGGAGGACAGGATACTGGACGCTGAGGACTGGACTTCTTGCTGTCGACCTGTGATACAACAAGATTAATTAGCTATGGTTTTAGATTCTAAAAGTTGTATACATTTCTTATTTTCTTCTCTGTCTTACTTGACCTATTATGACATGGAGTTTAATTTCCTACCTGCGATCTTTAGAAGTAGTGAATAGCGTCCTAGTAGTCTTGTGATGAACGTCTTAGAAGTTGTAGTGGTGTGAGTTAGTTCTTGGGCGTGGCTGGGCGTGGCTGTTGCAAGATGCAATTCGGTAATTTGTTCTGTTTAAAAAGGAATGGTGAATAAGTTAATCAATATTCCTTAAAACATTGTTTTTTCTAAAACATTACATGACATACTCTGAATCACGTACTTGCAAAAAGCCCCAAGAACGTCTTTTCATCACGATTGCTGTAAAGAGTAGAAAAGAGAACAAACCAAAAACAAACAAACTACAATGTACTTTTCATTGTTAAATATGCGAAGCTTTGTTTCAAAGTCTTTGTTTTAAAGTTTTCTTTCTTTTGCTTTAAAGAAAAAACGTCGCAAAAATTGTCTTCTATTTGTTTAAACAAATGCGCAAAGTTCCATAGCTGTCTTGCAATGGGCGCCTGAGTCTAAAGAATAGTTTTCACTTAGCTTTCTGTGTGTTGTTCAATTGCAGGGTCGATGCTGTAGCAGACCGGAATGGATCCAGATGAAGAACAGGAAACATGAAGATGCCGCCTCGAACTGCCGGTGAGTATTCCCGACATCTGTTGTCTCCCTGACAACGGACGGAAGGCTAAGCGCTTTCCAGAACTTGGGTGTGGCATTATATACCAGAGCCACACCCAAGATGGCCGCTACGCTCCCGAGCGTCTTACGTGACGCAATGGGAGTTGTTACTTAGGTCCTTTCTTTTCTGGCTGCGTAGCGGGCTCAGACTTGAATGCATCTGAGTTCGGACGCGTGAATTACAAGTCCCGGGCTCAGACTTAAATGCGTCTGAGTCCAAACGCGTGAATACAAGTCCTGAAATATTGTAAAACACTTCAAGTATGCTTTAGCCTTTGCATCATTAATGTTACATGAGCAGAATATTACCGATCTCACTAATGATGCAGCGCATGCCTTCAATGTACATGATCACATAAGTTCACAGGCGTTTACATTTGGCTTATACAGTATGCACATAATAACACTTGGTTTATACATTTGTACAGTTCCACATACATGTGGCGTGCAGGGTGCATGGGACAGGGGAGGGTTTCAAGAGGGGAATATTTGACTCCATAAAGGAGCCAAGAGGCTATGGTGTGCTAGACATCATGTTTAGTGGGGTTGGGTCAGGGAATCATGACAGGTGCTATCCTTGAAATGAAAGAAGCTTTTGGAGATTTCCCCCCACAGAGGTGTCTGGAATTTCTTGCCTTTCTGCACTGGTCCCAGTCTATCTGCAGTCACAATAGGCTAGTGTGAATTTTTTTGCGTGTGGGTTGAGACAGGGTCTTTGAAGTGCAAGTAGGTCTGTCCACAGCTCAACTCCATCCCGTCCTGGGTTGGATGGCCAATCCTACCAATACCCAGGCTCTCTATTGTGTAGCTCTCTGAGAGGAATACACAAAGACCAACTGCCAACTACACTTAGTCATGTGACCCAGGAAACAGGCTGCAGGCACTAAATCATTAGAACATAACAATGCGAAGTTTCTAAAAGTGCCATTTTCAGAATTGTGACAAAATCCGACTTAACCATTAAAGAGGGTTTTAAATTGCAAATCCTCTGACACCAAACATGGCATTCCTGTCTGCTCCCAAACAAAACCTATCACTTATTAAAAGTAATTAGGTAACCCAATGTTATCCTATAGGAGGGGTCAGCCTCACAGTAGTGAAAAGTGAATTAGTGAGTATTTCACTGCCAGGACATGTAAAACATAAAAGTACATGCCTTACATTTTATATACAATGCACCTTGCCCTATGGGCTGTTTAGGGTCTACCCTAGGGATGATTTCTCCGTATTAAAAAACAAGTTTTAGGCATTGCAAAATGTTTATTTTGACAAGCTGATTTGGCAGTTTAAAACTGCATACAGGCTGCAATGGCAGACCTGAGACTTGTTTAAGAAGGCAATTTTTTTCTGAGTTTTTATAGCGCAAACTTGACCCGAAGGTATCAGAGCGCTTTACATGAGCACCAGTTGTGTTACACAAGGACTTAAGTGGGTGGCACAATATGGGCTTCAGGCCCACTAGTAGCATTTGATTTTCAGGCCCTGGGAACCTGTAGTACCACTTTATTAGGGACTTATTAGTAAAATTATTGCGTCATTTGGGTGTAAGCCAATTTTACCCTGTTTAATAGAGAAAGTGCAGCCACTTTAGTACTGGTAGTGGCTGCTCTTACAGAGTAAGAAGAAGGAAATCCACTCTGAATGCAATCTCCCCATTAAGAAATATGGGAACATTTATAAATTATTATTTTTAATTACTTTTTATTATTTGTATCATCTTTTTCTCTAAAAAAATTACTATCTTTCACCAATCACGCATAGAAAAATATGTAATCACATTATAAATGCCTATTATCACCCCTCGTTTTATATTACATTCACCATGTCCAGTTTTCTAGTTTAATTCTCATACAGATAAATCCTTTTTGAAATATGTTCACAACTTCCCTCTAAAATTCATAGCATCTAATGTTTCATCCATGTTGAAACTAGATCGAATGGGATGCTCTTGCAGCTTTCACGTGGCTTTATTCTTTGAAATGCCCTACTTTTCAGACATATTTTGTTTTACAACATTAATTGAAAGTATATATTAGATTAAACACATTTTGCTGGTGAAACAATAAAAATGTTAAAAAAACACTGGAAAGCAGTTACGTTAAAGAGTCCAATCCTATATGAAGTAAAAAAAAAATACATTTTAGTGAAAATAGCCATATTTTATTCAATATTGACCCTGCCAATATTTTACATGGTGCCCTTCCCTCTGTTCCCCGGATAGTTTGAAAGTTAAACTAAAAACGTTAAAATATCCATCTTTAATGTAAAATTGACACCTGTCCTTTTCTCACATGACTTCCATCCACTTCTGCACACAATTTGAGAGCAAAATAAAAAGATCTAAAAAAAAATGCATCAGATACAATTTTCATCAGATGGATAACATGTAGTGCTGGCATTGGATCCAAATCCCATAAACCCCTTCTGGCTGTACGGATATTAGGGACTGAAGTTCAGTTATACTGGAAGCATCTCAGCTGTGCCTGGTGCAGGCCTGCATGACACAATAAGGGCAGGTACCTGGACTGATAGCTGGTGATCTTGCAGAGAGTCAAAACTCTGCACAGGGGGACAGGCCTACCCCTAGCCTCTGCAGCTGCTCCCCTCCCCACAAGCTGCTTGGTGGGGTGTCTGGACCAAAGCATATAGATCTGCTTGGCAGTAAGACAATGTCAAGCAGGCAGACCATTTATAATGTTGATGTTAAATCTCCAGATTCACTGTTGATTCTGGCTACAAATCAATGAGAATGCGAAAATTGTGCTGTGGACAATAATGTCCAGCAACCAAGGCGGATACTAATTTTAGACTGATTGGATTAAGGTAGCCATAGTGATTGTGAAAATACTAATTAGGACATTACAAAGCATCACACGTGGGACTGGAGTGGAAGAGAGATTTTGCCACTTTTTGTGCTCTTTTGCTTCACAGAAATGATATTAAATATGAACAAAGGCAGATAGTTTTACAAAGGAGGCTATTGTTCAAATATTGTACATTTCTTGAATAGTGACTGTGATTTTTAAAGACTTTGGACAGTCCTACATCTATAATGTTTCTAATTGTTGACTTGGGGGGTTAGAATAATGTATCTAATAACACAATATCCACCTGTTGTTGAGATGATCTTGTACTGTTTATTAAATAGATATCAACCATGCTTAGAACTTGCACTATGCAATATTAGCATTTAGTCTCATAATGACAGTTGTTGCTGCAATGCATTTCTAGTGTATATGCTAAGTTTTGGTGCAGTCCTTCAAATGCATAATCAGTATACACGGAAGGGATGGAACAGTCTACTTTTGTATTGGCCTCGCTGAGAAGTTTTGGTATAATCCTTTAATTTGTAGCAGACAATGTAAGAAATGCTAGCACTACCACTTACTAGCAGAGCCACCCTGCTGTGAATTGTTGCTTTTGTCCAATACAGGTGTGTCCATTACAGGTATAGAACCTCCGCAAAGAAGTGGTGGTAGTCTCCATTACTGGTGTAGAAGTCATGATGAGAAGTGTTGGTACTGCCCATTGACACTTTATCAGCCCTGCCGCAAGGTGCTCAAAGTTTCCATTAGTAATGCAGTCTGCTGAGATGCAATGATTGTCAATCACAAAGAGCTGGTAAAGTCCAGTACTAAGACTCAAGCTATGCTAAGAAGTAATATCATGGCCCATTATTAAGGCAGCAAAAGTAAATTCGCAGGCTCAAATTATATCTAACCTGGAAAGAAGGGTGTGCAAAATTGTATAAATTCTAGAAAATTATATTAAATGATATGATTTCCATGAAATGAAGTTTGAGTGTGTCTTACGTGAAATTTAAATTCGCATGAATACCTTACATCATAAAATCATGTATTCTATCAACCACGGGGGTACTGTAGGGCTTTTTATATGGAGGTCCAGCATACATGCCCAGTCATATAGTTAGAAAAAGAGGGTATGCAGTTCCTCTTGATGGTCAAGCAAAGGAGGGAGGTGTGTCTGGAAGCCACACGGGGAGTGTGCTTATCCTGGATAGATCGAAAGGAGGGGAATTCCTCCTGTCGGAACTAGGGCCCTCACACACCCAGCCAGCTAGATGTCATGCTTCATCATATGGGCCTGCTCCTCGTCGGGTCGGCGCTGCAATACCTGACGGGCATCCATAGAGGGGCTCTTTGGCGGAGATCGTTTGTTCCTTGCCGTTTGGTGCAGTGGGGGTAAGGGGCCTAGGAGGTGTAGATGTAGTGAGAAGTGATTAAAACAGGTTGGGTAGTCCAAAGATACTTTTATTCAAACTGGCTCTCCACCTGATTAAAAACAAAGGAAGAGTGGCGGCTATCTGAAGTTATGGTTCAGGTTAACTACGCTCAACTCTTTGGGTCAACATGTTTCATGCCAATTGGTGTCGGCGGTGAGGGGTAGGTTAGATGGCTCACTTCCTGGAGTTTAATGGACACTATACTGTAGGTGTCTTTCTATCCCGCCGGACACTGTTGAGGCGATACTTTCACCACCTTTAGGTTGCCCCTTGATGCTGTGGGTACTGTTCTCGCAGCGCTGATACGTGGTAGGTAGATTTTACACCCACCACTGTGTGTAGATAGTTATCCACTAGGTCCTGATGAATTGCCACTGATCCTCCTGACCAATTGGCATGAAACATGTTGACCCAAAGAGTAGAGCGTAGTTAACCTGAACCATAACTTCAGATAGCCGCCACTCTTCCTTTGTTTTTAATCAGGTGGAGAGCCAGTTTGAATAAAAGTATCTTTGGATTACCCAACCTGTTTTAATCACTTCTCACTACATCTACACCTCCTAGGCCCCTTACCCCCACTGCACCAAACGGCAAGGAACAAAAGATCTCCGCCAAAGAGCCCCTCTATGGGTGCCCGTCGGGTATTGCAGCGCAGACCCGACGAGGAGCAGGCCCATATGATGAAGCATGACACCTAGCTGGCTGGGTGTGTGAGGGGCCTAGTTCCGACAGGAGGAATTCCCCTCCTTTTGATCTATCCAGGATAAGCACACTCCCCGTGTGGCTTCCAGACACACCTCCCTCCTTTGTTTGACCATCAAGAGGAACTGCATACCCTCTTTTTCTAATCATAAAATCATGCACAGTACCAACAGAAGACTGATTCAAGTTGAGAATATCTTGTGAAGAGACATTTTTTGCTCCTACCTTTTTCCTGCCAGTGTCTTGCGCTTCTTTTTTCCCATGAGATATACCCTATCATGGAACTTTCGTGCTTTTTCAGGAAGTTTTGGAGACATTTTCATAGACGTTTTGGGCACAGTCCAGCCCGAACTGCAAGCCAGGTCTTCCCTGGACCGGATACAAGCATCCTGGGACCAGTTTTGGGGTAACACCCCTCATCAGCCAGGCTTGCTTGAATCCAGTGTCAAAGTGAGCAAGGGGCCCACGTCTGGGCATACCCTGCCAACTTAGGGCGAACAAAACAAACACAAGGAGATGATGGACGGAGCGCTGAAACTTTTCAGACACTCACCTCCAGTCACAGATCTGTGTTGAATCCATCATCGTTCTTTAGCTCACTTCACCACCCCAGTTCAGACCCAGCCAATGCAAATCAGTCTTGCCCGTGTCCCTCATGAGAAGAGCAGCCCGAACTGCCAATACAGGTCTTCCCTGGACCAGAAACAAGCATCCTGGGACCGGTTTAGGGGTAACACCCCTCTTCAGCCAGGCTAGATTGAATTCAGTGGCAAAGTGAGCAAGTGACCTGCGTCTGGGCATACCCTGCCAACTTAGGGTGAACTAAGCAAACACAAGGAGATGATGGACAAAGCGTTGAAACTTTTCAGACACTCACCCCCAATCACAGATCTGGGTTGAATCCATCATCGTTCTTTAGCTCACTTCGCCACCCCAGTTCAGACCCAGCTAAATCCAAATCAATCTTGACCCTGTGTCTCATGAGAACAGTCCAGCCCGAACTGCCAAGCCAGGTCATCCCTGGACCGGAAACAAGCCTCCTGGGACCCGTTTCGGGGTAACATCCCTCATCAGCCAGGCTAGCTTGAATCCAGTGGCAAAGTGAGCAAGGGACCCACGTCTGGGCATACCCTGCCAACTTAGGGTGAACAAAGCAAACTTAAGGAGATGATGGACGGAGCGCTGAAACTTTTCAGACACTCACCCCCAGTCACAGATCTGGTTTGAATCCATCATCATTCTTTAGCTCACTTCGCCACCCCAGTTCAGACCCAGCCTGGGGTGAATGTATGACATTGTTCTGCATTATATCCATCAAATGTTCTTTTTGCATTTGTCACCCCGAGTGGGACGGGTATGCCCAGACGTGGGTCCTGTGCTCTCCATGCCACTGGAGTCAAGCTATTCTGGCTGATGAGGGGTAAAACCCCAAAACCGGTCCTAGGATGCTTGTTTCAAGTCCAGGGAGGACATGGCCTGGCAGTTTGGACTGGACTGTTCCCGTTGGGCACAGGGTCAAGACTGTTTTGCAAATGGCTGGGTTCAAACTGGAATGGCATGGGGAGCAAAACAACGATGGATTTAGGCCCAGATCCCTGTACTGGGGTGAATGTATGATATTGATCTGCATTCTGTCCATCAATTGTTCTTTTTGCATTTGTCACCTTGAGTGGGACGGGTATGCCCAGATGTGGGTCCCGTTCTCTCCATGCCATTGGAGTCCAGCTATCCTGGCTGATGAGGGGTAAAACCCCAAAACCGGTCCTAGGGTTCTTGTTTCCAGTCCAGGGAGGACCTAGCCTGGCACTTCGGGCTGGACTGTTGCCATTGGGCACAGGGTGAAGACTGATTTGCTTATGGCTGGGTTCAAACTGTAATGGCATTGTGAGCAAAAAAACGATGGACTTAGGCCCAGATCTCTGTTCTGGGGTGAATGTATGACATTGTTCTGCATTATATCCATCAAATGTTCTTTTTGCATTTGTCACCCCGAGTGGGACGGGTATGCCCAGACGTGGGTCCTGTGCTCTCCATTCCACTGGAGTCAAGCTATTCTGGCTGATGAGGGGTAAAACCCCAAAACCGGTCCTAGGATGCTTGTTTCCAGTCCAGGGAGGACCTGGCCTGGCAGTTCGGGCTGGACTGTTCCCATTGGGCGCAGGGTCAAGACTGATTTGCATGTGGCTGGGTTCAAACTGGAATGACATGGGGAGCTAAAAAACGATGGATTTAGGCCCAGATCTCTGTACTGGGGTGAATGTATGACATTGTTCTGCATTTTGTCCATCAATTGTTCTTTTTGTTTTTGCCACTCCATGTGGGACGGGTATGCCCAGACATGGGTCTCGTGCTCTCCATGCCACTGAGGTCAAGCTGTCCTGGCTGATAAGGGGTGAAACCCTGAAACCGGTCCTAGGATGCTTGTTTCCAGTCCACGGAGGACCTGGCCTGGCAGTTTGGGCTGGACTGTTCCCATTGCACACAGTGTCAAGACTGATTTGCATATGGCTGGTTTCTAACTGGAATGGCTTAGGAGCAAAAAAAATGATGGATTTAGGCCCAGATCTCTGCAATGGGATGAATGTATGACATTGTTCTGCATTCTGACCATCAATTGTTCTTTTTGCATTTGTCACCCCGAGTGGGACGGGGTATGCCCAGATGTGGGTCCCGTGCTCTCCATGCCACTGGAATCAAGCAATCCTGGCTGATGAGGGGTGAAACCCCACAACCGTTCCTAGGATGCTTGTTTCCAGTCTAGGGAGGACGTGGCCTGGCAGTTCGGACTGGACTGTTCCCATTGGGCACAGGGTCAAGACTGGTTTGCATATGGCTGGGTTCCAACTGGAATGGCATGGGGAGCAAAAAAACAATGGATTTAGGCCCAGATCTCTGTACTGTGGTGAATGTATGACATTGTTCTGCATTCTGTCAATCAATTGTTCTTTTTGCATGTGAAACTTTGAAATAAGCATGTGTTGCCTCTTCTGAAGAAACCCACTCTAGATCCAGAAAATCTTGCGAAGTATTGCCCCATTTCACATCTACCTTACCTGGCCAAGCTGTTTGAGAATGATGTCTATTTGCAGATAGCTGAGTATATTGAAACTAACCATATTCTTCGTCCAACCTTGCTGCACATGGAGCTTACAGTTCTTTCTAGGGCGAAATCGGTCCTAGGATGCTTGTGTTCTGGTTCAGGGGAACGTGGCCTGGCAGTTCAGGCTGGTCTGTTCCCATGAGGAGCAGGGTCAAGACTGATTTGGATGTGGCTGGATCCAAACTGAGGATGCATGGTGGGCAAAAAACAATGGATTGGGATGCGACCTCAAGCAATTGCCAGAGGCTGAGTTTAATTCAAGCATTCCATCCATAGCCTTGTTGTTTTTGTACAGTTCTTTCAGCAGCAGACAAACAGAGCTGTTGTTCGGATTCTAATATACCAACTGCTCTTATTTTTTGGGATTTATCTGCAACATTTAAAGCTATAAACTGCTCTATTTTTTTATTTTACGATTGTCAGGCGTGCTTTGGCCTGGTTTTCTGATATCCTTTCCAATCGGTCATACGGAATTGTTATTTCCTCTTTTACTTCTTCCTCCTGCCCTTGTTTGTTTGGTGTTCTTCAGGGCTCGGTTAGCTTTCTATTACTTTTCCAATGAAATATGACATCTATCTCACTGAAATCTTTCTTTAGGACTATTTTTATATTCTGATGATACTTGGGTAATTTTTTGGATTAAAAGCAATAAACATCATTGTGCCATCCAGATATAGGGTTGCATCAACGAGATTCATCACTGGGGAGGAGGAGGAACGCAATGCAGCACAGCAAGGGGACTTGCTGCAATGTGTTGTGTGAAAGGAAGAGATCAGAAATACTCCATATTTAAAAAGATATGGAGCTTTTCCTCTCTCTTTTGCTATGGCTTGCTGTGCGCTGTGTAGCGCCAACACAGGCACCCTTGCACTTCAATGCAAGGGAGCCTGCGCTACAGGCAGGATTGTTTTTATGCAGGAAGGGAAAAAAACAATCCTAAGAGGCATTTTCCTCTTTCTATGTGTGATGCATAATGCATCATGTTTGAAAAGAGGAAATAACGTGGAGGAAAAATATTTTCCTCCTTGTTACAAGATCATCTGGGATGGCTAACGATTTGACAGATTCCCAGGTCTATAAACAATTGTAAATCTGGAACTGTATCAAATGCATTGGCGGATGCACAGAACCACCCATGCTCCACCCCTGGAATGCCTCCCAGCTCAAAATGTAACACAACTCAAGTAGCTGTGTGTCATTACATTTCTTTACAAACCCACACAAGGCGGTGCAAATCACCCCTTGTGTGGATCTGTAAATCTGAAATAAGAAATTGCCCTGAATTGCGTCACCTTGTGTGAGGCAAGGCCCATGCAACTCCTTAACAAATCTGGTCTTTGATATCTGTGAATGAGCTTAAACTGAATAGAGAGAAGTCTGAAATTCTCTCTCTATACATTCCAACATCAAATTGGGATCTGCCTTTTCTGGCCTGACTTCCTGAGGTCCTCAACCTGCTCAATTGCCTACTGTAACAAATGTAGGCAGTACAATCACTAGTTTATTGACTTTATTAGACCAAATGTCATCACTGATAAAGTCCTGCTTTTCTGAACTCCATTTTCTGAAGAGTATTCTCTATCTTTTTACGGTTCCCCAGAAAGTCCAGATTATCAATGCTGTTATTTCATTGCGCTTGGACCATTGCAAGCCACCTGGCACTGGCTCTCCATGAAGCAGCATACATTGTTTAAATGCAGATGTATGGTGCAGAGCCCACAATGTTCCCCATTGTGTACCAGATTTTCCTGGTACAGTCCTAATCATTATTTAGATCTAATTAACGATTACTGCATGTGCCTAAGACCTACCCCTGACCGTTATTGATAGAGCCTTTTCTGTAGCAGCAGCCAGGCACTGGAATGCTCTGCATTTATCTACAGCCTGAGTCTAACCTGTAGATATTTTGAAAATACATTCTTCTTCCCTAAATTGTTTCAAGTAGTATTTTCCATCTGTTATTTTTTGCATGTCTCTGTCACCATTAGGCCCTTTAAAGAGCCAATAAACCCTGTTTGGGTGAATGTTGAATCATACTAAACTCAAAAATAAAATAAAATATAGAAAAAACTTTTGTCAAGGGAGTCCTAAGATGTTAAGGGTAAACAAACTACATTTTCATAAGGAGTGTGGAATCACCTCTCTTAAACATATAACAAATTCAACATTTGCGGTGAGTGGTTTGCCCTTAAGATCATATTTGCATCTGTCCTTAATCAAATCCTAAGCTGTGACAAGGATGACGGCCGCTGTAACTTAAACCAGGGGCACCTGCAGGTGTAGGGAGTCTATGGAAAGGATCTCTCTTCTGACATTCAGTGATTACTTTTGGTGAAAGCTGCACAGGTATTTTTCATTTCTTCAAGTGATCTGTAAAGAAGACACCAAATGGAGCCTGCACTTAACACTTTCGTTGTGATTCTCATGTCAGTAGTGAATGTGTTTGGAATACTCACTAGTGGCTTCATTGTGGCAGTTAATCTTCTAGACCTGGCTAAAGGCAGATGCCTGAACACCTGTGATCTGATCTTAGTGGTAGAAGGGACTTCAAGCTTTTGTTTTCACTGTATCCAGGTAGGAAACGTTTCTGTTTCTGCATCATCAAAGGAGATGTTTGATTTAAGATACATGAATCCCATCATAATTCTACTTTTAGCATGGACCAGCGTCGCAAGCTGTTGGCTTACTTCTTGTCTCTGTGTCTTCTACTGTGTGAAAATTGTGGACTTCAATCACCGCCTCTTCTTCCGATTAAAACTGAGAATTTCTAAAGACATGCCTTGGGTGCTTCTAATTTTAGTGGTAGGTTCTCTGACTTTCGTTATACCCGTCTGCTGGGATTTACATGGAGAGTCCTATTGGAATTCATCAGCCAATCTTACAGCTAACTCTACTCTCATTGATGGTGGAAAGACATTTACAGATTCTAGCATATTAGCAATTGTTTTTGGATTCTGCTTGCCTCTTCTTGTAGACATTGCTTCCATCACACTCATCCTCACATCCCTCTGCAGACATGTTCGGCAGATGAAGAAGAATGCGTCGGCATTCAGTCAACCACGCCTGGATTCTCATTTTTGTGCAGCTAAAATGGTGGGATCCCTCCTATTGGTCTGTGCTTCATATTTACTGGCTCAATGTGTTGCACTATCTTTACCCATTAAGTGGGCAGAGTGTGTTTTGCAGATCTCGACTACCCTTTCTGTCCCTGCACAATCCATCATCTTGATTCAAAGAAACAGTAAATTGAAGCAAGCTATATCCACGATTTTCTCACCTCAGAGGCAGTGAAGAGATGATCAGGAGAAAATATCTCCGAGACAAACTTTGCATCCTGGATTCCATATTACTTCCAAACTCACCTTCAATTGCAAAACAAATATTTTATCCTCTTCCTTTTTTTAAACAATCGTTAATATATTGCAGTGATTTTCCAAATGAATAAATTTGGACTCTGAAATACAGCCAGCAACTGCAATTCAAAACAGATTGTTTGAATTAATGGAGAAACGTTCCTTACTTTGTCTTAACTATTTAAACATTTGAAATATAGGTTTATAATGTAACACTAACATTTAAAAAAATGTGTAGTTTGCACAAAATAGAAAACTAGAGGTTTCATAAATCAGAGAATTGGGTCAGAGGTGCTGAAAATGTGTTGGTTCCTTCCCTAATTCAGATTTTGAGATTACTGAAACATTTAACCAACACTCCCTACTAGTCTGAGGAAAAATGCTTTAATACACACGCAATATTTGCAAACTTTGAATAAAATGAAATTCTGCAGTGTGCAATTTTGTCATGTTGTTCTTGAGACAATCGCTTTGTGCATGAAACATCTATGAAAATGTTTGCAAAACTTTGTAAAATATTGGAACAATTAAATGAAAATCTGAAAATGGTGCGAAATGTAGTTTGCTAGTATAATGCATGACATTTTCACGTGAGGGCATATCTCATGTAAAACATGTAATGCATCACACTGGCAGGAAATTGTGTTTTGAAGAGAAGAAGCTGTCTCTCCTCAAGATGTTCTTAGCACGAACCAGCCTCCTGATGGTATCTTGCATGACTCTATTGAGTGAGATATGTACTTGAATCAGAATTTAATTCAATTTAATTCAAGACACCGGCAAACCACATTTCATGCCATTCCTATAACTTAATACTATTTTATTGAAATTTCACAAGATTTGGTGGAGGTAAATTATGTGAGTCTGCATACCACTCCATTCATACCGGTAAAATGTAATTCGTGAACCTATCAATTTGCCTCTTGCTGCCTAAGTAATGTGCTATGATATCACTTTATAGCAGTGATGTAATTTTACTACTAGCCTTTACCAGCTCTCTGTGATTGACAATACCATTGGTTCTCAGCAGACTGCATTACAAATGGAAACTAGAAGAACCTCTCAGCAGGGCTGATATAGTATCACCCGGCAGTATCAATACTTCTCGGCAGGACTTCTGCACCAGTAATGGAGACTACCACCACTTCTTTGCGGAGCTTCTATACCTGCGCTGGACACACCTGCAATGGACACAAGCAACACTTCACGGCAGGGCGGATCTGCTAGTAAGGGGTAGTACTAGCACTTCTCAGATACCCTGCTACATATTGAACAACAATACCAAAACCTCTCATCAAGGTTCATACAAATAATACATTGTTTCATGACTTCTCAGCATGTTGATTATACATCTGATGGACTCCATCAAAACTTCTCAGCAGGGCCTATACTCCAGGAATGCAAATCAGCAACAAATGTCATTAGAGACTGTATGGTAGCATTGCATAGTATTAGTACCTCTAAGCATGCTTGGTATCCATTTACTGAATAGTACATGCACATCTCAACCAGGAGTGTTACTAGATAATTGAATCTATCCCCCAATTTAACATGTGGAAATACCACAGTTCCAATTCAAGAAATGCACAATATGTGAATAATAGCCCCCTTTGTAAAACAAACTGCTTTTGTTTGTGTTTAATATATTTTTTGTGAAGCATCAGGGCACAAAAAGTGGAAACCCCCCACTTTCACTGTAGTCGCACATGTGAGGCTGGTGTAATGTCCTAATTAGTAATTTCACTATCGCTCTGGCTACCTTAATGCACTCCACCTAAAATTAGGATCAGCCTGGGTTGCTGGACAGTATCATCCACAGCACAGGGTTCACATTGCCACTGATTTGTAGCCGGGATCATCAGCAAATCTGGAGATTTGACATCTCCATTACAAATGTTCTGCCTGCTTGACATTGTCTTACTGTCAACCAGACCCATAGGCCAAGCTGTGTAGGAAGGTGGTCTGCTGCAAAGGCTACATTTAGGCCATCCCTCTGTGCAGAGTGCTGGCAGTCTGCATTGTCATCAGGTGCCAACTGCCCATTTTTAAAGCACCCTGCACAAGACACATCTGAGATGCTTCCAGCATAACTGAACTTCAGCCTTCAATGTGCTTACACCCAGAAGGGTTTTTTAGTGCCTTTGAATCCAATGCTAGCACTGTGTGCCTTCCATTTGATGAAAAGTGAGTCTCCTATTTATTTGTTATACCTTTTTGTTGCACTTTTAAAGTGTGTGCAGATGTTAATGGGATTTGTGTGAGGTATTGGCTGAAGCCATAATTATATTTAAAAGGGATATTTTCCCAATTTTAGTTTTACTGTCAAACTAGGTGGGGAGAGTGAGGGGCACCTTGTAAAAATACACACAGACTCATTATTAAATAAAATGTGGCTTTTTCGCCATAATGTAAATAATCTTGTTTTGCTCCACATACGCTTGGATTCTGTAACATAACTGCTTCACAGTGTTTTCACATTTTCAATGTTCTACCAGTAAAATGCACTCAATCTAATATATACTTTCAGTGTATGTTATAAACAAATCATGTCTGAAAAGCAGATCATTTGAAGGAATAAAACGACGTGAAAGCGACAAGACTTATTATTTTTGATCTACTTTCAACATGGATGAAACATTAGATGCCATCAATTTTAGATGGGAAATTGGGAATATATTTGAAAAAGGATTCATCTGTATGAGAATAGAACTAGAAAGCTCAACTTGTTGAAAGTAATATAAATGCAGGAGTGATAATAGACTTATTTAATGCGATTATGTATTTTTCTATGCGTGATCGGTGAAAGTTGGTAATTGTTTTAGAGGAAGAGGAATGAAAAGTAATTAAAAAGAAATAATTGAAAAGTCCAGATATTTCTTATTGGGGAGATTGCATTGGGAGTGGATTTACTTTTTCTTAATCTGTAAGAAGACTCACTACATTGAACATCCGCAGATCTGAGTTTAAACAACAGGTCAGACACAATTTGACCTGGATAGCGCCTTAAGGTAGTGGGTGTACCAGGGTTCACACACAATTAGACAGGACCTAATCATTGATATAGCATGTACCTATCAGGTGGTTTCACCCAGGGACCACCTGGTGTAAGATAAGTGTTCCAAGGATGTGATAGGTTTGTGGCCAAGGTAAGTATATAAAATCCTAGGTTAATGAAATCCCAAATTCTGGATTGGCATTGTGGATACAGGAAGTATAATACTGTGTTTATATAGTTTTTTCTTCTTTATTGAAATGCAAGTGAACACAAAAACAGCCGACACATGTTTTGCCCAAACAGCCAGTGGGCCAAGGGCTTTTTCAAGGCCTGATATGACAGCTTCTGAATGTACGGTCTAGAATCGTAAAATCATTCATTAGTTATCTGAGGCATCCCAGAGCCGGATGCATAGACCGGACCGGAGAGACTGCTCTACGCATCCCGCTCTGGGATACCTCAGATACCTAATGAATGATGTTATGATTCTTGAATTTCAATAAATAAGAAAATACTATATAAACACAGTATTCTACTTCCTGTATCCCCAACGCCAATCCAGAATTTGGGATTTCATTACCCTAGGATTTTATATACTTATCTTGGGCACAAACCTATCACATCCTTGGAATGCAATTTGACCTTGGCAGGGATCAATTGGATTTGAATTGGACGACTGTGCTATTTTTGGCAGTATTTACAGAGTTCTGTCTCCCGTGAGTGTGTCTGCACCCCAGTGGCACTGCAGATGGACCAACTGCTCCGGAATGTGTCACTTGCATTGGCATCAGGTTCTCCTGTGCAAGTGTGCTCTCAATGGAGACCATCCCTGCCTTAAAACATGTTGTCATGATTTCTAGTGTTTACATGTTCAGTGGTTCCACTAAGGTGCTGTGGAAACTGTCTGGCACTGCAAATCTCATTTGAATGTGGAAGCAATGTTAAATTTGGATAACATCCAATATTCAAATCTTATACTGCTTTTTTTGGTACTGCTAGAGCAGCAACCATTTTGACATCAGTGAAGTGTCCTGTTTGACTTTATTTATGACATAAAACAATTGCTGCTGTTTAAACAACCCATAAAATTATTTATTTTGCCACAAAGTTATGCTCCACTGGTCACAACATCCTAATTACTATATGCAAGGATCAGTAGCGGTCGGTGGTGGGAGTGCCGCCGGGCGCTTACGTGGGGCGGGGGGTAGTAAACTACGGATTACGGCCGATTACAGGTAAGTACACATATAAATAAATAAAACGAATTTCGTTTCGCACGCTGCATCGCATTTGGCGCTGCAGCGCGAGAAACAAAATTTGTTTTATTTATTTATATGTGTACTTACCTGTAATCGGCTGTAATCCGTAGTTTACTACCCCCCACCCTGCCCCTCACCCGCCCCACGTCAGCGCCCGGCGGCACTCCCACCACCGACCGCTACTGGCAAGGATACATCCTGAGTCTCACAATCGAGGTCTAAGTATAGCAGATCTTTTGAAATTCAGGTCAAAATCACCAAATCCTTGTGTGCACGTCTGGGCAGTCCCCTAACCTAAAATATAAAAAGAGATTCTGCTTTTAGGGATTCAGGGTTAACCAGCACCAAGATTTACAAAAGTGTCAAACAATGCACCGCAGCAACCAAACTTGCTGCACTGCATTGCTGGAGAGGAAAAGAGCAGGAAAGCACCATATCTACAGAGATATGGCACAAACCTGCTCTCTCCCAAGCGCTGCAGCACAATCTGGCTGCCTAGCACCATGCACACACCTTTGCACCATAGTGCAAAGGTGTCTACGTTATGTCTAACATAGGTTTTGTATGGGACGGGTGAGCTTCCAGTAAAACATACTATGCTTAGACTAACTTTAAAACTTTTCCCACTTTGAATGTGTGTTGTACACTGCAGCACACACAAAAGTGTGAAAAGTTAGAAAAAATAAAAGCATTTCTCCTGTTTGCACCTGCATCAAGATGTTGTTATTATTTGGTGCAAACCCCTGCCTACTATTGCATCAAAAACCATGGATGGTTGCAAGGGAATGTGAATTGAAGTGGATGCCCCCATCTCGTTGCCACGTGACAAGAAGTGAAATAACACTAGTCTGGAACATGTAGTTTATAGCATCCACTTCCAGCCAGCCTTCAGTAATCAGTACAGCTCTCCAACTGCCCTTCCTGAAACCCCTTCACAACTAGGTAACAGTAGGGTGGATAAGTACAGGCAGAATGCCCATGTGCACCCATGGAACGCCCACTTGACAACGTTTAATGCAAAGCAGCACTTTAGACTTCTTTGTGTTACTTTGAGGCAACATTTGAGTTTTGTCCTGGAAGGTAAAGCCATGTAAAACATTTTGCACATGTTTATGTCACTTTTGTGACACCAACCCAGTGCAAAATGTTTGTTAATCTGTGCCTATGCATTCACCACATCCATCAGCAAAAAGACATTACTCGAACAGTTCAGCCTGTGGCTCCTAGTGCTTAGTCCTCACTGTCTACTAAGAATATGTTTCCCATCTGATAATTCCCCTTCCAGGCACGGCCAGCACAGGTAACCGCTGTGGGGTGGCGAGGTGGGGGGCAGGGCGGGGTGGGGAGGAAGTCGACAGACGACAGAATAGGGAAACTTAAATAAATCCTACTCCGTCGTCTGTCGACTTCCCGCACACCCCCGCCCTACCCCGCCTCACCACCCCACCCCACCCTGATTACCTGCGCTGGCCGTGCCTGTCCCCTTCTCCAAGGTGCTCTTTTGGCTTATGGATGTTGCAGCATTTGGAGCAGTTTCCTCCTTTTCTTACGTGAGTTTCTATCCATGGCCATGTATAATTTATCTGTCCGAGCCCATTCCAGTTTCTCATTTATCTTGCTATCTAAACTAGGCTTCTGCAAACGTATGCAGCATGATTCCCATGAGTCATCGATTCAAACACAGCAGTCACTTTCTAGGCTCCATACAAACTACTATACACAACACTTTCTGAAGTTGACCCACTATTTCAAGTCATGAAACGCTGTAAGTTACTATATTACCAAGTCACCTCTTCTGCCTTACATCTAATATGTCTAAATATGAATTCAAGTTATATCTTGCTATGAATTTTAGCGTTTTGACAAGTTCTGTAAAATTAATTAAATTGCATTAGCTTAAATCTAGCATTGTTGGACAACTATTTAAGGTGGTGTGTGCTTTATTCCATCCTGCATCCATCAGAGGTTCTAGGGGCCAGAATGGGGAACCAAAGCAACCCAGGCGAAATGCTCAAAGCACCCCCACTCCCTTCTCCTCCTTGCATAATCTCTCTCTTTTCATCCATTCATTCTTTCTTCTAGATTTTTCTTGTGTCAATTTTTCACTTTATTACTGTTTGGGTGTTGCATAAATACTTTATACATTGCCTCTAAGTTAAGCATGACTGATTCTTCTGTACCAAGCTACCAGGGGCTTAAGCACAGGTTCATTTATTGACTTTTGTGGTTCACCCTTACAAGGATTGTGGTTGTTGCCTGAATGGGGTTTCCAAACCCCACTCAGTCAAACAATAACCCAATTTCTTACAGAAAGTATCTGCATCCGGTGATGATATTACTTTATAGCATCTGAAAATGATATTCATGTGTCTCCAGTCTTTAATTTGAGATGGAGGTTGCATGTAGGGCCCACCGGAACCCCTTTTTCCAGGGGCCAGCACTTATTGTTCCTGAAGAGATTTGAAGTCAGTATAAGAGAGAAACAAAGGAAGGAGGAAGCGAAAGACGGAGAATCAGTGACAAATTGAGAAATCAGGCATGACAAAGAACCTACATGAGTGAGATTATGAGGCGGGGAGTGTCTGGTTGTCAAGTGATGAGACATGAAGTGGAATAAAGACTATGCAGCCTTGGCATTCGGCACCCCAATCTTCAACAGCGCCAGCTGCATTCTTCTGAAATAAGCTTTGTCCACCAGCACTTATTCTTTTACAAATTAAGCACTGTCAGTGTCTCACAGTATTCTTGCACATCTAACATAGTACACTGCCCTGCCTGGACTTCAAACTACAGCATGTGTGCAGTATGGCTGTGCCTCTGTAAGCAGGATCTTACCAAACATTGGAAATTTCCTCTTAGTAAACAGGCCCATGATTGTCAAGCGCCTCTGCCCCTCTACATACATCTGGAAATTCTTTCACATTTTGCAGAGAGGGGGCGGTGCCAGTAACAGAATCTCCTGCACATATGGTCTTTTCTTAAACAGTCTTTTAACTGTCCACTGACTCTACCATTACCCAAATCAAGTAAGGGGCATCCATCTCTAGGTGCTAAAAGGAGGTCGCCCACTTCCTACACTTTCTCCTCGTGCGTATCCTGTGCACCATCCCACTATATGCTGTAGCAGTAAGGCTATATAATATGCCTCAAAGTCATAGTGATCCAAGCCTCCTATATCATGAGGGAGCTTTAATACTTCTGATTTAATGCTGACAGTTTCAATTCAATTTCAATACAATATTATTTAAAGTCTGAATTGAGGCAAAATTGCCACACACACCTTTAAAAGTATAACATTTTTAAATCAATCTTACATTTTAAAACAATTACATGAGTACACAAAATGGATTTAAATAATCATTATATGCCAAATTTCCTCCTTAAAATTGAACTAATACAGCAAATTGTCAGATTACAAAACTTTTAATTCCCAAATATGTGCTCAAAATTTCCTTAGCTTTAAGAACATAGCAGAAAAAATCTTCTGAGTTTATTACACTGTGTTATATTCTCACATTTCATTATATATTCAGCCATCTGTAATAGCTATTTTGTACTACGTATTAGCTCAGTTTTCCTATCAAAGTGCAAGACGGTGCAACAAAAAATATGGTGATATAGAGATAATTGATCCTGTCACATTTCACCACCCACTTTACATTGATCAGTAGCTGATCCAGTTCCTTAAACAGTGTTGCGGGAAAACACATATTGAGCCCTGGAGGGGCCTGGTGATGGAAACACTCCACATTCACAGAGTGCATGATTCGCAATAATCTCATACAGAAGCAATGCTAAGAAAAAAGACTCTCTAGCAAAAGGAATACCTTGTAATTATGACAGTGTTTTTATATTGACCCAGTCAGTGACGTAGTTAGAGCTACTTCCACCTGGGGTGGCCCCCAATATTTCTGCCCGGTGCAGGTAAGAGCTGGGGGGTATTGTTGGGGCGGTGGCCGTCTTATTCTCAGAAGCGAGGCATGGTGGTAGTCATCAGACATGACTTGCTCACCTCCACCGCCCCGCCCCCCTCTTGCTACGCCACTAGACCGAGTTCTCAGTGTTTTCTTCTAATGTGTCTAATGAGAGACTGATATCAGTAGTGCATATGAAAAGATATGATTTGATAACCTCCTCAAATTTAAGATGGTATTTTGATGAAAGATAATTCCACAAAGGTCGATGTGCAACAGGTCACTAATCTTTTTTAGGAGTCTGTCACGCAGGACTTTATTTAAAAATGTAGGGCCATATTTATGACCTGGTTTGCGTCGCTCTTACACCACGCAACGTTAAAACAGATTTTTGAGAACACTCAAAGCCACTTTGCATGGCTCTCAGTGGCTCCAAAACACTGGAGTAACTCAGCTCAGCACAAATCGCTGCTTTGTGTTACTCTGCCCCGGGAGCACCCACTCAACGCCCATGGTTTTTAATGCATTCCCTGATTTACAAGAACTTGTAAACCTGGGAATGCCCCAAAATCTTACACCTTCCCAGAGGTGGCGTAACAAGGAGAAATATCTCTATTTCTCCTACTTTCTTTCTCTTTCTACGTGTGCTGCATTCTGCAGCATACTTAGAAAGAGGAATATGCCTCCCAGGATTGTTTTTGTGCAGGAATGTGCCCCTTCCTACACAAAATAAATCCTGCATACAACGCAGGCAGCCTTGCACCATGGTGCAATTGTGCCTGTGCTGGTGCCAGGCAGCTAAAGGAGCACCAGTGCAGAGGAAAGGACAGGAATGCACCGTATTGCCTTAAGTACAGCACCTTCCTTCCCTTTCCCTATCACCTAATGCACCGCAGCAAGGTGACTTGCTCCTCTGCACTGGGTGACTTGGCTATAAATATGGCCCTTAAATATGGCACTATTGCATAGTGGGATTACTCAAAAAGCCAGGTTGAGCTTCTTGTAGAATTAAAGAAGTAAGGAGGAGAATCTAATGTGTAATGGCAGGTCGTTCAACATTTTGAGAGCAATGTAGGAGAAGGCTCAACAACTGGATCTAGTTTTCCATATGCGTGGAATGTTTGCAAGTAGGAGCCTGGACAAGCAGAGATGTCTGGAAGAATCATGAAAGCAGATGCGAGTGTTGAGGTATGCAGGGCCAGTTTTATGTAGTGCCTTGAAAGAGTTTTGATTGTGCCATTTGTGTATGGGGAGCCAGTGGAACTCCTTCAGGTGTGGTGTGATATGCGTGAAGCATGGGAGGTTGAGAGGGATTTTGCTACCGAGTTCTGAATGGTCTGAGTCGTCTGGTGAGATTTATGTTGATCCTGGCATAGATGGTGTTCCCAAATTCCTGCTTGCTTGTGAGCAGGGTGTGCGTGATTTGGGAGACATTTGACAATCTTCCTCACCATCTTCAGAGTATGGAAGCATGAGGTGTGTAGGAAGTGGTCTCTCTATATAGAGCAACAAAATGAGGTACACTGTGCAGAAAGTCCAGGTGACCCTTATTGGTTTACAGGGGCTATAATAATAATCCCAAATGCTCTCTTTTGTGGTAGTGTGTGCAAGCAGTTATGGCTAATCAGAGGATAGTGTTAAGCATTTATTGCACACATAGCCTGTAAGCGAGACACATACTCAATAAAGAAATCCGACACCAATTTATAAAAATAACACAGATTTTATATATTTTAGACACCAGAATCATTGTAACCGGGTAAGCAGTTTGCGAGTTATAACTTGTTAAGTATAAAGAAATACATTGTGCATTTGTAGCTTTGAAGCGGTAATGTTATCCTATGGCAAAGAAACAACTTGTCAACAACTTACAGGACTGTTTTTCATGACTTATGGTAAGTATGGGGCAAGGTCCAAGGCAGCACCACCGAGTCACCTCGGTCGGCTATGGGGCGTCCATTTGCAGAGGTGCTTTTCAGCGTCTGGTGCCCCGTTTAAGTCAATGGGGAGCGGTCCTGGTAGAGAGAGGCTGCACGCAGGGACTGGAGGGGCGCGCAATCCGGCTGAAACCAAAGGGCGTTTCAGCTCTTGAGGGTCTTGGGCACACAGTGACACTGTTGTCCGAATCAAACTCAGGCTGGGAGCATCGTGTGCAGTAGAGCTTTGTCCGGCGGGGCCGCGCAGCTGAAGTCTCTTGTGGTCCTTGTATTCCTGCAGAAAGAGGCTGCAGGCGGCACAGGGGGACCAGTATGGCCAAACCCAAGGATGGGTTCAGCTTTTGAGGGTCTGAGGACCCCGTTGGCACAATTGCCTCCCTCGGATTTGGGCTGTGAGGCATGAGTCCCCAGGTGCTTTTAGTCGTCAGGTCACTGCAGTCAGAGACTCACTTTGTGTCTTTGTGACCTGGTGAAGAGGGGAAACAGGGCAGCAGGACCTTTCTTGGTGTTGCCATTGTGGATCCTGATGTTCCTCAATGGTAGGTCTGTCTTTGTACTGTTGGAGTCCAGAGTGGACCATCAACAGGCCTTGTGGCAACTGCTCTGGTACCAATGGTATTTGTGCTGGGTTGGTGCTGGGGGTCCTGGCGTCTCCAGGTGGGCTACATAGCCGGCAACACAGTGGATCGGGCAGATTCTTTTCAGTGCCTGAAGGGGCAGGGAAGTAGCTCCTCTGCTGCAAGGGAGATCTTTTATGGTTGTTGAGGTGCTGGACAGTCCTCCAAGGGTTTTGGGGAGGATATCCAGCTCTTGGCAAAGTCGGCTCCAGCAATGGTCAAAGTGCAAGCAGCCTGGGAGGGTTTTGTGCCAAACTTGGGTGCAGGTTTTCAGTTTTCGCTCTATTTGGTCCTTCTTACTTCTTCCTCAGTTTTCAGTAGTCGAATCTGATTTCCTGTTGTCAGGGGCCACCTAATACTTGATTTAGAGGCGTTAAGGGGAATGAAGGGTAGTAACCAATGGGCTACTTACCCCTGGGGTCACTACACCCCCTAGATGACCACTCCCTTTGGAGGGTGGGCATCACCCTGTCCCAGAGTTCCTAATTCCACCACACTAAAAATGCTGGAATCCTTTCTTTTAGGTTCGCTTCAGGCTGCCCGCCCTAGAGGTATGTCAAGCCTGGTGGTCCAACATGCCTCCTGACTATCTGATTTCCCACCAGTCCTGGTGCCAAATGGGTATCAGGGGAGGGGGTGACATCCACCAGTTCTGGGGAAGCCAGGCTTGCATATCAAAGGCGGCATAGGGCTTGAAGCCTCTGTCCTTGGTATGCTGATTTACTAGCATTCCTGCTGGAGGAGATGTTAACACCTCCTGCCAGAACAGGCATTGTTCCTGACCTCTGAGAGCGGGGCTCTCATCTGTGGTGGCAGGCAGGACAAGATTAGTCAGCTAGCACACTAAAAGGACTAGTATGGTTCCTGGGGTACCTCTAACGTACCCTCTGGGTGCTTGTACTAATCAATCCATCACTGGAATCAGAGTGGGTTTATTAATACAAGGTGTTTGGTGCCAAACACCATATGTATCAGTGAAGCCGTTATGCAGCTGGGTAACTCATTTTGACCAGTGCCCAGTACATAGTTTAAGATCTATGCAGGCACCAAATGGTTAGAACATGAAAACGCCATCTTTCTAAAACTGGCATTTTTAGAATTGTGACTTAAAATCTGACTTTACCATTAAAGAGGGTTTTAAAATTCAAAACCTCCTACACCAAACATGGCACTCCTGCCTGCTCCCAAACAAAAGCTATCACTTACTAAAAGTAATAAGGTAACCCAATCATATCCTATAGGAAAATTGATTAGTCAGTTTTTCACTGCCAGGACATGTAAAACATAAAGCACATGCCTAACATTTTACATACAGTACACCCTGCCCTAAGGGCTGTTTAGGGTTTAACCCTAGGGGTGATTTATATGTATTAAGAAGGCAGTTTTAGGCTTTGCAAAATGTTTATTTTGCCAAGTTCAATTGGCAGTTTGAAACTGCATACAGACTGCAATGGCAGACCTGAGACATGTTTAAAAAGGCTACATAAGTGGGTGGCACAATAAGGGCTTCGGGCTTACTAGTAGCATTTAAATTACAGGCCTTGGGTGCCTGTCGTACCACTTTATTAGGGACTTATAAGCAAATTAAATGTGTCATTTGGGTATAAGCCAATTTTACCATGTTGAAAGAAGAAAGCGCAAGTAGTGTAGCACTGGTTAGCTGTGGTAAAGTGCACAGAGTCCTAAAAGCCCAAAAAAAAACAGGATGGGTGAAGGCAAATGGTTTGAGATTGACCCTGCAGGAGGGCCAGGTCCACCACCAAATCTAAATACACCAGTGATCCACTAAATATTGGAAATGGGATCATACTGCCCGCTACTAAAGAGCTCAGGTATTACCAAAGACCATCTCTTGTATCAATCCTTTTCCAGCACTTTCATCAAACCTATGCTGCTTAAGCTTAGTTAGCATAAAAACTCAAACACAGCCTGCCACTAATCTTCGGTGTATACCTTCTCACACCTGTGATACTCAGTTCCAGATTCAGCCATTCAGTTGCTATGGGATTGAGCCACTTAACTCTAGTAAGCCTAATAGTCTACCTAAGTTGAGATATCCTAATAGGTCATGGTGCAGCCATATTCACGCTTCTGTTCAACTTCTGCAAAGTAACAATTGCTATTGTAGTACAAATACACATAACCTTATAGAAAAACCCATCCACCACTACATAAGCCTGTAGCCTGTCCTGAGACATAACCTCCCATCCCCACCCATCAGTTATTAACTTTCATTCCCCCGTCTGAGAGGGTCCAGTGGGACCCATGGGAACCAGTGTATCACACTCCTGAACCATCATTCTGCTAATGCTCTCTCTTTCTCTCTGTCCTACTATTGTTTTCAGGTGTGTCTGTTTGCTCAGCCCCTCCGCTAGCCTTATGCAGAGGGATTGCCTAGGCCCCCAGCCTGTCATGCTTCAGCATGGTATCTAAAAGCGCTTCAGCTCCAGCCAGATCCATAATGAAAAATGTCTTGCCACCCTTGACCAGGTGACGTTAATGATCCTGCTACTTTCTTTTAAACAGGAGTGGTTGCTTTGCACTCATTTATTGCAGTATATCATCCATGTCTTAGAAAACGTATGATGTAGCAATTAGAGGTCTTGGCAGGGCCACAGTCTGTAGAAGAACTGGTAGCTATGGTCTATGAATCCTCTCTGTAGAAAAGAAGTGTTACAAACATTTGTGTTTGAATGACTTCCATCTCTATTTTTTTCCAAGCACAATTCTAAAACCAAGGAATTTGCCTTTGCCACAAAGACAAGCACCTGCAGTTTGTTTCTCCACCAGCATCTTTCTACATCTTTCAGTCTTTCTGCAAAACTGAGTTCCAGTTCCTTCAGGGATTCACTGTAGCTCATAGTTCTCTGAGCTTTCAGTTGAATTATTCCAGCATCTCTTTCAGCTCCATTGCTTTCCACGCCACTTTTCTAAGATCTGCTCACAACACGTTGACCTTCATTGAAATAGTTTTGGTGTTATTGTCAGTCACTTTCATGAGATTCTGGATTGCTTTTGTCTGATCTTATTACAAGGGTTCATCTTCGCAATCCAGCCCTCGAATGCTAGTAGTCACAATATGTGCCCATCTATTTCCAGTAACTGGGGTTTAGTGAACTATTTCATTACATTGTGCAGGTTTTCTTGCTCTATCTGCCCCATGTTGATACCCAAACACTACACCCGAGACTGGGTTTTCTCCTCAATCCATAGTCTGCTGCCACTCTTTCATGATTTCTGCATCTAGATCACACAGTTCACACCTGAGGTCAACTAGGTCCATTTCCAGATACTCACACTTTATTGACATCTCAGTTCACCTCAGATTATATCTGTCCCAGTTCAACACAACTCTCTCCTCTACACTCCTCCCAGCAAGGTTCTCTACATAACACTCAAAATTAGGTTTTGAAGCCAGGACTGTTAGATGTCAAAGTCAAATGTTGCTGTGCATTTTATCCTGTGTACCTCACTTTCATGTTTTTCAGTGTATTTCAGCCTCTGTAACTTAGTTATTTTATTATATAGCTGAATTACTGCTTCTGGGGCTTTCACCACTTCAGACAGATTCACAGCACTCTTGATTATCATTCATGGGCTTGGATGCCCAAAATGGGCAACTCACAGGCCAGTAGCACGGTCAGGGGCCAGTTTCTGAATGGGGTTGCTGTCCTTCGCACAGGTTCTACTTGGCAGTTTCCACCAGCTGTTGATATTAGGCTTGGACGCATTTCGCCTAATTTTGAATATATTCTGTGAAATTACTAAAACAATTCCATTTAATTACTCCTACTGCTTCTCGCACTGAAACAATTACCCAAACAGTTTGTTCGGGTAAAAATTCAACTCCAAATTTTTATTTGGAATTGATTTCCAGTTGCTTGCATTCAAAACACTACTGCTCTCATTCCGATTTGAGGTTTTGCATTAAAAAGTTCCCGAACAGCCCGCTCGGGTAAAATAAATCTACCTGAAATGCCACTAGCATTCAAAAATTCCACAAACCGTACATCTCACATTAAAATGTATCGCCAAACTTAAGCGATATGGAACAATGGCATATTCTTGGCAAATTTACACACTCTTTGTTAAGCAAAATTAACAAAATTACTCCAATTACTCCAGCGTAATTACAATTTTGCCCATGCCTAGCTGATATTTTGAGGCAAACATTTCACCTTGAAGTCTGTGTCTCCTGGCCAACTGCCTCTGTTCCATAGATCTCTCAACAAAATCATTGCCATGGCTGTCTATCAAGAACCTCACAGATGCAACCACCTACCAGGGTCGCTAGAAATCTCACACAATCTCCATTGTGTCATGTTCATCAAACAGGGGCTAATTCATAGACTGAACCCTTGAAAGGATCTTCTCTCATAGCGCAAGAGGCCCCTGACAAAGGGCATTCTCCTGCCATTGCTCCACAGCACTTCCAGCTTTCCACCGGCCTCATGCATCCTATACAACATGTAAACCTTCATCCACTTTATGCAAGTGCAGCCAGTCACATGAAATTAAGCTGTTTTATATAGTCCTCATCTTAATTTACCTTGGATTCGCGGCCTCCTGCTCTCATGGGCCAGAAGGAGGGTCAGGCCTCAAGTTGGCAGAGGTTTTAGGCAGGAATTGTCTTAATGTAACTTTATCTTTTCACACCATCTTTTTCAGAGGATTCACTGACTCTTTGAGCTACCTCTGTTGCAGCACTACCAGTGCTTAATTTGTAAAAAAAAAAAATGAGTGCCGGGCCCTCACCAATAGGCCACTGCAACTTACACCACCCATTGCTCCAGCCAGCGCTGGTCATGACATTACCAACGCAACTATTAACTATCACACTCCTAAAAGTGTGACTATTCAGACTATTCCAGGCCCTCAAAGCTATAAGAATGGTATGAGCATTGGTAATAGTCATTTTAATGTATCTTGAATTAATAAGCATCTGTTGTTGTGCTCATCTCCAAAGTAGACAGTGAGCACCGGAAACCACCAGCCCAAATTAAGCACTGAGCAACACAATATTTTTGAATTCCGGGTTTTTCAGTGGTTCTCAGGCTTGACGTGGGAGCTCTTCAAGTATAAGTCCCGTCCACTATGCTTCCCGGCCAGACCCCATCATTGAAGTGCTTTTATGATATAATTCCTCATTTCTTAGTGTCTCTCATGAAGATGTAAGTGAAAACATGTCAGTGGCCTTCTCAATAACTAAGATCTTCCCTGCAAGCATAGACATTTCCTAAAACAGTGAACCAAAACTTCTACGTTTTCAGTCGCCCTCTCACTGTGAACTCTGCAAGAACTTAGATATTCAGAAACTTATAACAGTTGTAATCTCCAAAGACCCTGCAGAATGTGAGCAGTAAGGCTGCTTTCAAGATCTTCCCTTCCTCCCTTATGGGGAGGATTGTCATGCATATGGGGGCAGCATGTGCAACCTCCATTCTGTGTTATTTCTGGTGGGCAGATAAAATTGATAAAATAGAAATATTCTAAAACTTAAAAAATACGGACCAATAGTCCCAACAGGACAAGTTGGAGAATACTATACACCGGAAAGACAAAAAAATTATTAAATTCATCACATTTACTACTCAATACAATATTTATATTTTTAATTCCCATGTGGAAAATGGTATGTTGGCAGCACGGTGTTCCTGGTTAAAAAGCGTATTGTGGAACACTGTAAGGCTATAAATAAGAGCTCTCGTATGTGTCCCATTGCCAGGCATTTTAAGGTGGTACATTTCTGTAACAGTAAATTATTTACACACTTTGGCATCAATACTGTTCACAGAAGAACACGTAAGGGTAACAGAGACAGTTAATATCTGCATATATCATTAGTGTGGGTAAATGTTGGAGTAGAGGTCTGAATACTGATGAGGAATTACAGTCCATTTGAGGTAAAAACTATCAGATATATGTTCAATGTCTTTCTGCCTAAATGAATGTACTCCATAGACTTGTTTTAGCAATTTTAAATAACTAGGACATATTTCTTTCTGCCTAAAAAAACATTACTTCATAGTCTTTGCTAAAAGTTGGGTTGCTGGTTGACAAGGGTCAAGCCCTTGTCAAGCAATACCGACAATTCTAGTAGGAATAAGAGACAGGTATACCTAAATTAACCTGTGCTCAACCTCTGGTAGCTTGGCACAGAGCAGTCAGGCTTTACTTTAGAGCCAATGTGCAAAGTATTTGTGCAACACTTCAAACAGTAAAACAGTGAAAACACCCTCGAAAAAGAAATTCCACAACAGGTTCAAAAATAGCTCTTAATATAATAAATAAAACAAAATCAAAATGCCAAAAATCCAACAAGTAGAACTTGGGCTGTGAATTTTTAAAGAATAAATTGTAAGATAGTGCTTAGAAATAATAAACGCTTATTTGGTATATCTGGTCGGGCCTGACTGGGAAAAAACTCTAAAGGTCTGCAATGGAGCGCAGGTGGATACAGGGACGCAGTAAGGCAAGCTGAACTAAAGTACCTTGATCATGGCTGCGTTAATGTCAAAGATGCAGGCTGCAGCTGAAGCAATGAGTCAGTGTCGATTCATACAGTGAGGATGATGCGTCGGCTCTGATTAGCGAAGAGCTGCAATGCGGAGATTCTGCGGTGTCATCAAGCATGCCATTGATGGAGATGCAGAGACCTTGTGCAGTTGTGGTTCTGAAAAGCTATGCGTTGGGCCGATTCACGAAACAGACATGATGCGCTGGTTCTGGTCATGCAACAGGAGTGATGCACTCGCTCCAAAACCACGCAACAGGAGCAATGAGCCGGTTCCGATCCACACAACAGGGCGATGCTCCCGTTCACATTTGTGCACCCACGTCCATGCACCGGTTTGACAGAGAATGTATGGGGATTGCTGAAGCAAGCACCTCAGGCGTCACTTCCAAGAGTTCAGGACTGGGGTGGCACCACTTGGCAGGGCAGACTCACAGATGGCAGAGTCCAGGAGCAGAAGCAGGTAAATTGAAAGGCTTTTATGTCCTCGAGAATTGAGTTATAGGCATGTAAAAATAAAATTCTTAAGTTAGTTCTCCACTGGAAGTATATATTAGAATATTATTGTTCATTGCGCCAGATTATGTAGCAGATTATTCTTGTCGCTGAAATACAGGATTATTTAGCTCATACTCTGCTAGAGTGCTAGAGTGCTGACCATTTTAGCTGTTGCAGGAAACAGACCTTGTTGGAAATAATAAATGTCTATCTATGTATATCTATCTATACAAAACCAAAGGTTAACATGACAGAGTAAAGTGTGGTAATAATAGGTTTAGGCAGAGTTCTGCTACACGGAACTCCGCGAAGTGCCAAAAAAACTCTGCCATGCTCCACGGAGTTCCGCAAGCGGCAGAGTGCTGTAAGTCACGCTGCCCACGCTGATTTTTAGCGCCAGGAGTTTGTCTTGCACTGTAAAATCAGCATGAACGGCACCACACGCAGCACAAGAGGGTGCTGCTTCTTTCTGCTGCTTGAGTAGTTGTTCTACTCGAGCAGCAGCTTCCTTACCGCGAGCAGCAGGTTTCTCAATGTGAGCGGAAGTGACCTGCCATGACCGCCTGTGTTAAGAAATCTAGCCGGGAGGTGGTCTAGAATATGATTTTCCTCGCTCACCAAATTAATGTAGGCGAGCCACACGAGAGGAAAAACTCTGCGCCACTTAGCAGAGTTTTTCAGAGCTCCTCGCTCTACGCGGAGTGGCAAAAACTCAGTAAACTCCATGAGTGGAGCAGAATGTCACGCCCAGGCCTAGTAATAATTTCCTACTTAATATTAGGAAAGCCCTTACCATCACCTATGGGGCTCTTCACATTTCAGGTCCTCTCTATTCACAGAGAAGATTTAAACAGTATGTCCCAAACAGACCTCTTCACTTCTCCAATCAGGGATTAACATGTATCCCTAAGGGCCAGATTACGATGCCGTAGGAAACGGTTCCTACGGCATCGTAACTGGCTGTTCGGATTCCTTTCCGACCAACCCATTTTGATGGGGTCGGTCGGAAAGGAATCTGAACCGGATTTCCGAATGGCCTCCGACGGGCTCAGCAAGCCCGTCTGCCATTCGGGAAGCCTCCAGTAATCCCTTGAGCAGCACTTTCTGCCCGAGGGATTACGATGGCAGATTCCCACAGCGTTCCGTGCCGGCCTTTCCGACACAGAAAGCCTGTGGGAAATTCCACTTTGCAAGGCCGCCGGATGGCGGTCTGTTGATCTCTGCACCCGGTGGCAGGCACCTTGAGGTGCCTGCCACGGGGTGCAGGGATGAACTGCACCTCAGCTCTGTACAATGAGAGCATGCATTCCGGTCGGGATGTATACTGTCATTGTAAAGAATAGGAATGCGACCGAATAGTGTTCGGTCGCATCCTAATTGCTGGGTTGGGACCGATGACAGGAGGTCGTTTGGTCCCAGTTCCCAAACGATGTCGGACGGACTCAGGTCTGTCCGACATCGTAATCGAGGCCTAAGATACATAAGGAGTGGCTTGGGGTGATGCTCCTTTGGTTTCTTTTGACACCAAAATGCTGTAATTTGCTCCCTAAATTCTTATAGAGTTGCACACGGAAAAAGCATTTAAAAGTTTGATAAAAACTCATCTCTTTAAAGACCTTACATCTTTTCCACTTTGCAAGCTCGAGCGCCGGGAGGCTTCTGTTGGACCAGCTGCGCACTATATAAATGACATTGCATTCATTCATTCAAAACCCTAGAAAGTCACTTAAAAAGCAAAGGTGAAAGTGATATTATAAATAGGTCTGGAAACAATATTTTACTTTATGTTAAAATAACCTAAGAAATTCACTGAACAAAACAAAGGTTACATTGAGGATATAGTTAGCACTGGTAATAATATCTTACTTTATATTAAAACATTTTTTTTAATTCACTGAAAAAAAGAAAGGCTATAGTGACGTTATAGTTAGGTGCCAATCAGTATTGACTAGTCTCCTTTAAAGTGATCAATCAGAGCATATCAAAACAACAACTATCAAAATATCTATTCATTTTGAGCCTTAAGCTCTCAAAACTACTTAATATGTTTACACCAAACCACAAAAAGCAGGCATTCTGAGTAAAGATCAAGCGTTCTCTTAAATTTCGTGTAATGCTTTTTAGCTGTTTTTCTCAAGTGTTATCTAATTTTTCCTATGGAAATTGCATGGTGAAAAGGTGTTTTGAAGCCCACTCTTTTTCTCACCCCCACCTGACGAATCACTCTGAAACTATCTAGGAAGGAGCGTGAGGTGGGTGAACTATTGTGGGTATATTTTCATGAAGATTTGTCAAAGGACGCAATAGGCAGTTGCAACTGTCTAGTTATGGTACACCAACACTTGCCCCGTGGGGTGATGTAAGCACTATTATTCTCTTGATTTATACTGTCCCTGGGGGCCCCAAGTACCTCAATGACCAAAGATAGAATAAGCTCCCGGGGTTGGCCAAAGCATCAGTGGGTGTCCTTCCAGCATGAGGAGACCAACCCACGCTGAATGCGGGTGGGCAAACACCTTGCTCCCTATCCACCCCTGCGCTGACTCCAAATAAAAGAAAGAGGCTAAGAAAGCCCCAATCTTATTTCATCACACATCCCTATCTTAGTGGTCTGTTTCCTGCCCATTCTATCTATCATAATGTCACCCATTCAAATTAAATGGCTTATTAGAGCTCTATGATTTATCATGCCAAACTGTGTATAGTTTCCCCACATACCTTATGCTGTCATTAGGTCAGCAGTCAGAATTCACCCCTTCAGCATCTCCCCTCACCAACTGGTCCATTTGTGAAACCCTGCCACTGTGTCAATGCCATGCATATATATATTGCTAATGTATCTTATGCTAGGAGGAATCACTTTTTCTCAGTTTTTGCTTTGCTAAAATAATTTTGAAAACAATGTCCCTTTGTAGAAGCATAAGGAAGCCTTGGAAGCTAATGCTACTTTTCCTTCTTCCTTCCAACACGACTCTCTTCCCCATCAGCCTCAATAATAATGCATGCACCAAAGAAGTGAAAAGTTTTCTGACACGTCAGTTTCAGCCGTGACAGAAAAACGTGGACTTTCTAAACTGAAAACAAGGTAATCGAGCATTTGTTAGCATTACTATTCTGACAGTTGAACTGCGTTTTTAGGCTCGGTGCCTATACATACATTCTCTAATGTTAAATGTGGCCATGTTTACCTGCAATCAGAACTATCTTGCATGTAACATGCACTATTAATATGAAACCCTCCCATACATGAAACTATGTTGTGTTTTCATGTGCAGTCGTTTTGTGTCCAGAGATAAAAGTGCAAAGAACAAGCTTTGCAAGAATGACCTCAATTGTTAACTTTTGAAAAGTAATTTTATAAAGAAATCTTTGAAGCACTATGTGATTTTTGTCAAGGCAGTTAAGCGGAAGTAAACTAATAATACAAAAATTGACCTATACATTTAGTTATAAATGTGTGAGTTTGTTTTTGATTTATATCTTGGCAAAGAGTCATGTTGGGATTTTAGCAAAGACTGCATATGCCCAAGAAGCAGAGCACTCCTTGCACTGCAGGCCTGTGTATCTCAGTACCTATGTGGCCTAGACCCTTGGTGGCGTCTCAGTGCTCATGGTCACCAGGAGGGGTACTTTGCAAACAACATGGAGCACCTCCCATGAAGGGTGGTGGCTAGGTCCTTGCTTTCATCACAGATAGGAGGATGTGGAATTTAAACTTATTTGATCACCAAATTGATGTCATGACTTTCTGAAAAGAGGAAAAGACAAGATTAATATCAATCCCTTCCTAAGACGGTAGATTGATCAGAGAACCGTATTAGAGAGACCCACATTTTTACTGAGTTTGAGTCTTTACCTGGGATGCCATTTCCTACTTTGTCATACAAAAAGAAGACAATCACAGCTGGAGAATGGGACATATTACATGTCTTCCCTTATTTTTGTAGCATTCTTTTTCCTTTGCTCTTTTTTTGGTCTAGAGCTTTGCTTTTAGGACTGTGAGCTTTTTCGGGAATTCACTGCCTGGATTATTGCTTAGCTCTTTTCTCCTCCCTGGTGTAAAAAGTCTACAATCAAAAGGTATTTTTTTGTCTCTCATGGGTTTTAACTCCTCTCTTTAATCCTCTGAAGGAGAATATGACACCTCTGAATTATACTGTTCTGTGCAGGATGGCATTTTGGCCATTGGGAGAAGTCGCTCTTTTTTAGGCATTCGAAGTGGGCTCAACAGAACTTCACGATGTCCAGCTCTTGACAGATTGTGATGCCAACAAATGTGAAGGAATGTCAATGCTGTGTATTCTTCATTGCACCTAATGCAGGAGTTACCATAGTTTCACCTTGAGAATTCAGTACTTAAACAGGCCTTGGTTATCACGTATACAGATATCCCTATAGCCCTTGACATTTTATTAGTACACTTGCTTGGGTTATTGTACAGCAGTAATTCACTATCATATTTACACACACACACATGCATATATATATAATAAAATAGAGATAAAAACGGAGTAAAAAAACGGAGAGGAAAAAAAGAAGAAAGACTATGTAAAAAAGTCTGGTGTATGTATTTTCACTATATGTGTTCTATCACGTGGTCTCAGTATTTAAAAACATGGCCTTTTCTCCCCTCGCTTGTGTGATCAAGGGCAAGTGGTGCCCGAAACGCGTAATCTGAGGAAAACTGCAATAAACATCTAAATTGCCTACATTCCGGTGGTTCGTGATTCCTTTGCGGCAGAAGCTAGGGCTGACAGCGCTGCGAGCTGGCGGAGGATCTTTGCGATTTCTACATCCAATTACGGAAGGTGGTTGCTTCCTTGACGAACCCACTCCCCGGATAGTGGTTGCCGCCCTCAACCAGAAGTAGTGTGGATCCGAGAAAGGAATCTTGGCGGCAACCCCCTATTGCAGCTGTGAGGGCTCGAGTTTGCCTGAAGGAGTAACGGCTCGGTGGTATAGCCGGGCAGTACGCAGTTCTGTTCCAGAAGGCAAGGAGCATTTTCAGTGAGTGCATAGGTGGGGAGGAGCGAAAGGCATTGTGGCGGCGGATTGATACGGACTACGCCGCAGAATCATTTCATTCAGCACTGGTGTTTTCCTTTAAGATGTCGGCGGAGGTGGTTCGGGAAAGAGAGGCCGCTGCCGAGGAACTGTTCAATAATTTACCATCGAGAATAACGTAACAGGAGGGACCTACGAATGCAGGTGTGAGCAAAGAAGGAGATGCGAAAAATCTTTTGAAGAGATTAGAGAAATGCATGAGGTCTGAAACCACGAAATGGTGGGAGCATAAATCCCTCACAAAATACATAGAAGCTGGGCGAATCCCAAGAGGTTTGAGAATTCTTTTAGCCCCGAGCTTTGAAAGCCCAAACCCCAGTATGTTGAGAGAATGGGGTGAGAGTAATCTGGCAGCGTCGATGAACTTGGTACAAATTTTGGTTAAATACGCTGAGATCGATCGACACGCCTTACTGGGGGAAATAGAGCTTATTAATGAACAACTAGCTAAATTGGAACCAAGTGAGTTTATCGCTAAAACAAGGAGAGATATTCAGGACAGACTGGCCAAACAGGAGGATAAGATTAAAATTCAGAAGGCACAAAAGTTTTTAAGAGATAAATGCGACTATGAGCAAAGTCGCATTTTTACTTTTGCCCGCAAGTATGAAAACGCAAAAAAAGCAATATTTGATAAAGGCCTGCAGAGCGCCATGTCCACTCAAGGGGTAATCGGAACCACCACAAGGAGTGCAGTCATGGATAATGACTCCCTGACCAGTGAGATTTCTTCTGACAATGACAGCGTCATCAGCATTGGAACGAGTGGTCAGAAAATCTTGAACTTGGGGGAAGAAGTGGATTTTTTAGCGTTCGATCGACGTCAAACATTGAGGCCACGGAAACAAAACAACAACAACAACAAAAAAGCAGAGCATGGAAGAATGCACGACGAAGAGAGCGGCGCAAGAAACGAAAGAGCTCCATTGAAAAAACCATATTGGCGCAAGAAGTAAATTCAAAAGACAACACTATCATTAACCTCTCTAACATCACGTTATCACAAGCGGAGGAACAGCTCCTAAGCCTCGGATTATCCTTTTGTCCAGTAAGCGATTTTAATTACTCACAAACCAGAGTTGATGTGTTTTGTTTTATAAGAAAACTAAAACTCCGAAAGTTCTTTGCTATCAAGGAGGGGCTGAAAGAAGAGCAGACAAGCAGTTTTAATAATGAGGACAGAAGGAGGGAGCCCACTATGGAATTACAGGCATCTGATGTTCCTACATTGCTAACAATACAACATCTGAATAAGGAGCACAATATGGGGACAGGAGTGGAAGAAGAGACTAGTTCCACACAGGAGGGACTGCGCAACGAGAACATAAAACAATTGGGAGCAGGCATCAGTCCGTTTAAACCAAAATCTAAGTTTATCCCTATTATGCCTAAAGACGCAATTGACATTTATCACGAGGTAGTGACTGAAGACATCAAGAAATTGTATCACTGTACCAGGCACAGAAAGCGCTATAAAAGCAAAAATGAAGTGGAATATGCCAAATTGATTAAAAAGTTGAGTGACAAACACGAGATCATTGTGGCAAAATCTGACAAAGGGGGAAACATGGTCATCTGGCCCCAAAAGGACTATGTGTTAGAAGCAAATAGGCATTTGCAAGACCGGAATGTTATGAAAAATCCTCTCACACTAGATACAATGCGGCGAGACAGACTCTAAGAAAAGAACTTATGATCTGGAAAAGAGAAGGGGTGATATCTATGGAGGAGTTCAAGTTTTTAAATATAGAACACCCGGTTATAGCAAAACTCTACTTCATCCCTAAGGTCCACAAGAAAATAACACCAATCCCAGGTAGGCCCATCATATCGGCCATCAACAGCGTAGGGGAGACTATCACACAATATGTGGACTTTTTTCTTCAAGAGTCTGTGAAGCAACTGCCAAGTTATGTGAAAGATACTGGTGATTTTTTAAGAAAGATTCAAGGAATTACGTGGTCGGAGGATTTAGTGTTCATCACTTTGGACATCGAATCCTTGTACACCAGTATTGAGCATTCCACAGGTCTTAATGCTATTAAGTATTTTTTAGATTTTAGGCCAATTGAATTTTACCAAAACAATAAGATGATTTTAAGTTTGATCTCTTGGTGTTTGCACAATAATTATTTTTTATTTGGTAATGATATCTACTTACAGAAGAGAGGTGTGGCGATGGGGGCCTGCTTCTCCCCTAGCTATGCATGCTTGCATGTAGGCTGGTGGAAGGAGCAAGTCCTCAAGATTAAGTATGCCACCACATTTAATGATCATGTACTGTACTGGTTACGATATATTGATGATGTTTTTATTGTTTGGCGAGGCAGTGAATCCAGTGCATCTAATTTTATTGAGCAGATAAACAACAACACTGCTAACCTCAAGTTTACTTCTAATCTCAGTAAGAATAGTATAGAATTTTTAGACGTCAAGATTTACCAGAGTCAGGGGCAACTTTCTACTACTCTACATAGAAAGGACACTGCTGGCAATTTGACTTTGCATGCCAGCAGTGCACATCCTAAGCATTTGATCAGCAATATTCCATATGGAGAATTTTTGCAGCTTAAGAGAATATGCAGTAACAGTGAGGATTTAACTAGATGCACTGAGGAGGCCTATCAGAGATTCAGACAAAGGGGCTATAGTGAGAAGATCCTAAAGGTGGCTATTATTAACAAAACTAAGGGCCGATCAAGGGATTCCCTACTTGTTAACAATGTAGATTTACTAACTACCAAGAATGATAATGCTGCCCCCAGATTGATCACTACCTTTAGCAAACAAGAAAGGAAAGTACGTGCCATTATTAAACGACACTGGCCGATTGTTTTGACAGATGGGGTGTTGTCGGCTAGATTACCGTCTCAACCAATTGTTACCTATAGGAAGGGCATCTCTATGCGCACGCAGATTGGGAAATCCTGCCCGGAGTTGGCAGCAGCTAAAATGTGGTTACAACCCAAAAATGGCTTTACAAAATGCTCTACTTGTAGAGCATGTAAGTTCGGAAAGAATACTACACACTATTCTTCTCCTTTCAGTCCAGACGAAATAGCCATTAGGGGTAACTTTTCATGTAGGACGGAGTTCGCAGTGTATGTTCTCACATGCACCTGCGGACTGAGATATGTGGGCAGCACAAAATTGCAGGTGCATGTCAGAATATTACAAAACCTGCGTGCCATAGTCAACAATGACTCTTCCTATCCAGTGGCTCGCCACTTTAAGCAAACACATAATAATGATCTCAGTTGTTTAAGTTACTTTGTGGTGGCAGCTATCCCTAAATTACGTCGAGGGGGAGATCGAGAAAAAGCTCTTAGACAGTTGGAGACTAAAATGATTTTGGATCTAGACAGCAAATTCCCTTTTGGTTTGAACAATACGGAAGATCTGCACAATGTTTTATAGAGGTCGGCTGGGATCAACCGACATATGGCTTTATTAATATTACTCCTGTTGGCCCTCATCTAAATGTGATGAAATTCCTGTATCCGTGTGTAAATAGGTATTCATTTTCGGCAGCGGCCATTTTTATTGGATGCAAGCTTAATGGGAATTTTATTCCGTTTTGTTGTATTCAATATTTTAAGGCCCATAAATTGAGAATGTTTTTATATTATGAATTGATTTTTGATGGGACATATGTAGCACTTGCACTTTAGGACTGTATGTCATTTTGCACATCGGACAGCACTTTATACACTTGATGCACTTTAGGCCAGGAATGTTGACAGGTACTTGTAGTTTTCAGGTATAACAATATGGAGTATGTTCTAGAAGTAGTTCTGACACATCAGCATTTATGCAGGAATTGAAGGCAGTTATAATACAGTTTGATAGGTGTCGCAGCATTTGCTGAGATCTGCAATAAATATTCACATCTAGGAGAACTCATGTAAACACATATCTCGATGTATTAGATACTATGTTGGTGACATTATTCATTGAGTGTGTTTTTATGGATATGTAATTGTATATTTATATATTTATTTATTTATTTATATTCTCCTATATTACAGATGGAATTTGAAATATTTATTTATTTATAGTATTTATTGAAACTGCCACAGAACTCTGGACATATCACTCGTGCATCCTCTTTTTAATTTTCTTTTTTAATTAAAAGAAAGTTAAAAAGAAAATTAAAAAAGAGGATTAAACCAAAAGAAGAGAAAGAGGAGAATAAAATAGAGATAAAAACGGAGTAAAAAACGGAGAGGAAAAAAGAAGAAAGACTATGTAAAAAAGGCTGGTGTATGTATTTTCACTATGTTCACTTTGTGTGTTCTATCACGTGGTCTCAGTATTTAAAAAACATGGCGTTTTCTCCTCTCGCTTGTGTGATCAAGGGCAAGTGGTGCCCGAAACGCGTAATCTGAGGAAAACTGCAATAAACATCTAAATTGCCTACATTCCGGTGGTTCGTGATTCCTTTGCGGCAGAAGCTAGGGCTGACAGCGCTGCGAGCTGGCGGAGGATCTTTGCGATTTCTATATATATATATATATTTGAGATGTCATCAGTGATGTCATCAGTGATGTCACTGACCATGCCATGAATGATGTAATATGTGACGTCATGAGCAGTGCATTGCGGGTGCGCGAGTTATAGTTAGCTGAACTAACTATAACAGTGGAATTTCTATGGTTTTGTACGAGTGAAATGTCCAGCTAACTATAACGCCCCTGAAACCTATGGTTTTTTCAGTGAATTTCAAAGGTTTTTTAAATGCTAATTTCGAACTATAACGTCTGTAAAACCTATGGTTTTTTCAGTGAATTTCTAAGGTTTTTTAAATGCTAATTTCTAACTATAACGTCTGTAAAACCTATGGTTTTTTCAGTGAATTTGAAAGGTTTTATAAATGCTAATTTCTAACTACAATGTCCCTGAAACCTATATTGTTTTTGACTAAATTTTAAAAAGACGTGCATGCTTTTTGTAGTGAAAAACTAACTGTAACAGTACTCTGTTATAAGTTATAATTTAACAATGTTTAAATCTTAATTAGCACTAATTAACATATAAGTGTGGAAAAAGTGTGACGGAGCAGCTATGATACCCGACTTCGAACAACAGCGTTCACAGTTCGATTCCCGGCTCCAGCGGCACGTTAGCCCACCACTATGTCACTGTGGGCAACACCTTGCTTAATCTTTCCGACGCCCCCGAGCGCCAGCCCACCTTTCCAGGGGTACCTGTACGCTTTACAAATGCTGGTATTTTTTTAATTTAAAACCATAGTGATGAGAAATATTAGCACGTACTTTTTTTTCTTCTATTGTGAACGATATTTTTTTATATCTTCTATTTAGAATTACGGCAATTAATAGATGTTTTTAGTCACGAGAAAGGAAATGACAGGGTTTGCCGGGTAACAGTTTTTAAACTCTCCAACGTATGTACATATTAAGCAACTTATACTTATGAGGATCGAAAGCGAAACCTTTACCTCTTCACATTTTGTAACTTTTCCCAACACGTGCACAAGTTAAACAGTTAAAACGTGAGCACGTGTCAACTGTAAAACGTGACATCTAAATGGGCGGAGCCGCATCTTCCTTCCATAGACTACTCAATAACCAAAAAGGATATAAACCACACCCGTTGATTGATTAGTTTCGTTTTTGCAAGTTCTTTACGCGTCTCCATTCAGTGATGCAGGTGCTCTTTTCTACAGTCGGATTCTTCTTTTGCGGCCACAAAACATAATCCTGAGTTGTAAGTTGTTTGATTATGGCATACTAGATATTTATAATACGTAGCTATTTGTCAATATTTAAACACTTGTATTTAGAAAAAAGTGTTATTGGTTGTTTTTGCCATTTATATGTAACGTCAGCAGCTTGTTTTCAGAAACAGACAGAATACAGCAAACATTGTTCCTGTTCTGGCTCCTTTGAGCTCATATAGTGTGACTTTGTATATTATAATATTGACACTGTACTTGACCTCAGAAGTGTTGGTGACCCGTTGGCGCGAAGACTAAAGATTTATATGTAACGTCAGCAGCTTCTAGTTTGTAGTCTATTTCCCCCTTGAGATCATATAGTGTGAGTATGTATATTATAATAACCACACATTATGATCTCAGAGGAGTTTGTGACCTGTTGGCGCGAAGACTAAAGATTTATATGCAACGTCAGCAGCTTCTGTTTTTTAGTCTATTTCTCCCTTGAGATCATATAGTGTGAGTATGTATATTGTAATATTAACATTTATACTGACCTCAGTGGAGTTTATCACCCGCCGACGCGAAGACTAAAGATTCATATTTAACGTCAGCACCTTCTCGTTCTTACTCTGTTTGTTCCTTGGGATCATATACTGTGAATATGTATATTATAATATTAACAGTCATTGTGATCTCAGGGCACTTTATGACCCGTTGGCGCGAAGATGAAAGATTTTGAAGTCCCGGAGAAAAGAAGCTCTCAACATACTCATCGCTGGAAAGTATTTAGTTATTGATCTTGTTTTGTATTGATGACTTCATTTTCATTTTCCTTTTTCTGTGCCATCACTGACACTGTGTATATTGTAAGAGTGTGATATTTCCACACAACAGGAATTGGAGATTTGTCGCCGCCAGGAGTAAACCATCTGAAATACAGTTTACTGACCTTTATAACTTACTTGATCAGATATTTTTACAGTCTCAATATTTTTGGAAATTGCAGTTTAAAAAAAAATAGTTTCCATAGATACTTTCTTAGTGAATACCTTTGATAAACCCTACATTTCTGAATGTTTTTTTACTATTTCTATTTTTGTCTGTTGCGGTTCCTATTCACCTTCTCCCTATAGAATATATATGACTAGTAGTGTATATTATTATACTACTATCCTATCTATTCTTAAAGGAGTACGTGATTTCTTAGCGGAGCAGTGAGCGACCTCTAAGCACTACGACCGAACTTTCCCGAATTCTACAGAATAGAAATTATAAAAAATGATAAAGCGTATATTTCTCTGTAATATAAAGTGATTTGTGTTTAACTGTTTTTTACTTGTTATTGTTCTTGTGACCTGAGATGATGTAGTGCAGGAGTGTTTCTTGTAGCACTTCTTTTCTACTAACTCATGCCCTCTTATATTATCAAGAATATGGGGCAACTCTTTTACAAAGTCTAGCAGAAAAAAAAAGGGAGGGTGTGCCCACGCTTAAGGGATATTTTATGAGGTGCGTTTTTATTTGTCACCCCTTTGATATATACAGCTTCAGTTTCCGAAGAAAGTATATTTGTAATTGCTTAATAAAAACTCTTTCAAACCTAGACTGAAATTTTGCTGCGCCACCAGAGCTCCCCGTCAGAAAAGTAAACACCACATTATAACTAAACAGTGCTCCTGGGAAGTATCCCACCCGCAAACTTAATAAAAAGAAGACCGCAACACACTTTGTTATTTTCCCGCCGTGATTTGTACACCCCACGCCAATTATATAAATGGCCCTTAAAATATATAAAAAACTATTTTTACCTTCACAATCCCTCTCCACCACCTTGTGACCACTGTACAGAGTTAAAAGTGTTTCTACCCTCCCCGCTACTACTTTCTTTTCCCGTACTCCATTGAAGTGCGTCACAAAATGGTTCACAACAGTGAACCGTTCCCAGCCAATAATGAGCAAACTTGTACTAGGAACACTTTAGCCAATAAAATGTCCATGGTGTTCCGCAGAGGGGGAGGGAATGGCTGGCAACACTGCTACTTTCAATGGTTTACAGCCAATGAACATTAAGCTTGGGAAGGTCCTGCTTGGAACACGTTACCCAATCAGATGTCCCTGATGCTCCGCGGACGGGGAGGAAATGGCTGGCAACACTTGTACTTCCATTGGTTCGCAGCCAATGAACATTAAGCTTGGGAAGGTCTTGCTTGGAACACATCAGCCAATCAGATGTCCCTGCTACTCCGCGGATGGGGAGGAAATGGCTGGCAACACTTCTACTTTCAATGGTTCGCAGCCAATGAACATTGAGCTCGTTGTTGGAACACCTCAGCCAATAACACGTTAATTTTGTTCCAGACATACGAACAGAACACGCCCTCCCACATAATATTAAATTTTGTCTAAGAAAGTGACACTGTCCGTGATAAAAGTGAACACCACATTATAAGTAAACATTACTGCGCATTATATTAAAGGAAGGCTGCAATACGGCACATTGTTATTTTCCCTGCTTGCCACAATACGGCGCATTGTTTTCCCGATGGGATTTCCAGAGCCTACGCAACCTTGCCGCAATACCGCGCACCGTTGTTCTGCGGACGTGATTTCCACGGCCTACGCAACATTCAAACTCCCTGCCTCTGCACCGTACAGACTGCTTAAACTAAGACCACAGTGTTCCTACTATACCCTCTTATACAATTTTTCTCTTTTGTGATAAAAGTGAACACAGCATTATAAGTAAACATTACTGCGCATTATATTAAAGGAAGGCTGCAATACGACGCATTGTTATTTTCCCTGCTTGCCGCAATACGGCGCATTGTTTTCTCGACGGGATTTCCAGAGCCTACGCAACCTTGCCACAATACCGCGCACTGTTGTTCTGCGGACGAGATTTCCACGGCCTACGCAACATTCAAACTCCCTGCCTCTGCACCGTACAGATTGCTTAAACTAAGACCACAGTGTTCCTACTAAACCCTCTTATACAATTTTTCTCTTTTGTGATAAAAGTGAATACCGCATTATAAGTAAACATTACTGCGCATTATAATAAAGGAAGGCTGCAATACGGCGCATTGTTATTTTCCCTGCTTGCCGCAATACGGCGCATTGTTTTCCCAACGGGATTTCCAGAGCCTACGCAACCTTGCCGCAATACCGCGCACCGTTGTTCTGCGGACGTGATTTCCACGGCCTACGCAACATTCAAACTCCCTACCTCTGCACCGTACAGATTGCTTAAACTAAGACCACAGTGTTCCTACTATACCCTCTTATACAATTTTTCTCTTTTGTTTCACCCTACGCCTTTCAACTCAGTCACAAAATGGCTGCCAACACTTCCTAGTTTCAACAGTTCGCAACCAATGAGCTGCACGCTCGTGCTCGTAACGCCTCAGCCAATCAGATGTCAGAATTCTCAAATATCAATATCTGTAAATTTTGATATTTCTCTAAAACTACTGAACGGACTTACCCCATTTAAACAAAAGCGTGCTTTCTGGACCAAGACCTTTCTCCCTGCCAAATTTGGCATAATTCCGTTCAGCAGTTTGACCTGTAGCCTTGTCTAAAGTTTCCTATGGAAATTGCATGGAGAAAACACGTTTTGGGACCCCCCTTTTTTCTCAGCCGCCCCTTCACGAATCACCCCCAAACATTCAGGATAGGAGCTCACCTCAAAAGAGGAACTTTTTGGAAAATTTCGTAAAGATTGGGCAAACGACGCCAAAGTTATAAGCACATCAAAAAATGTTTTTCCTATGGAAACGTGGTCCTAACTATAACTACCTACTGGCGACCGCCAGTAGGTAATATATATATATATATATATATATATATATATATAGGTCACCAGTAAATAGTATATATATATATACGCATATATATATATATATTTCGCGAAAACTCCAACCTCTGGTTTCACCAAGCAAACAAGCAGGCAGGTACAGGAGCACGGACCATGAGTAAGTGCAGATTTTAATTTATTGTGTTCAGAAAAGCACTAGCAGCATTACACGTTTCGGCTCCAAGGAGCCTTGATCACATGATGCGCCCCATAGGTAATGGTCTTTTTTATATACACAGTGTTTTTTTCTTTTTCATTTTTTTCTTATTTTTGCCTTTTTCTCTTTCTATTGTTTTAAAGTGACAAGTGCATAGTGTGCAAGAAATTGCATAGACATAGACAACATCCTGTCAGGTCAAAATATTCACTTAACTTAACGCATAATTTTTACATTCCGATAAAATCTCTTCTAAAAAATTATACAAAGTTAAAAGTGTTGGTATCGGATACATCATGGTATAAATACCAGTCCAGACATTATTGTAAAGTGCTAGTGTGATCTATTGTGCAAGGTATTGCATAAATATAAACAACATCCTGTCAGGTCATCATTTCTTAACTTTTTTGGCATGATTGCAACATTTTGGTACAGTACCTTTTCAAATTATGCAAAGTTAAAAGATTCTTTTGGATTCATCCTGGTTTGAATACCTATCCAATTAATCTTTGTATATCCGATACATAAAGTGCCAGTGCAAACTACAGTACCTATACAGAAAGTGTCTAAGTGCAATCCTTGCTGCCTACAAGACAGCACATCTACATCCTGTGCAAAGTTACGCTAAATAAAATGTGTAAAAAAAAGGTAAAAAGTCCCTTTAGAAAACCACCATGATAAATATACTATAAAAATGTTTTTAAAGGTCGGGATATGGGCGACTGGAAGATTACATCGTTTACATTAAGGATGACAGTATATTTTTAAGATTGTTAGAGGCAGGTGTATAATTCTTCCGTAATATTGAGGCCTCTCGGGGACTTTGTATTGAGGTCTAGGATGTATCTGGTCTCTAGACGTCTAAGGGCTTTCTCCCTATCCCCCCTCTTTTGTATGGTGGAATCGCATCAATGATGAAATATTTTAAATTTTTGGGGTCTTTATTGTGCGTCTCCCCAAAGTGTCGTGCTACAGGGTATGTGGCATTCTTCATTCCTTTGCTCTTTTTTTGGTCTAGAGCTTTGCTTTTAGGACTGTGAGCTTTTTCGGGAATTCACTGCCTGGATTATTGCTTAGCTCTTTTCTCCTTCCTGGTGTAAAAAGTCTTCAATCAAAAGGTATTTTTTTGTCTATCATGGGTTTTAACTCCTCTCTTTAATCCTCTGAAGGAGAATATGACACCTCTGAATTATACTGTTCTGTGCAGGATGGCATTTTGGCCATTGGGAGAAGTCGCTCTTTTTTAGGCATTCGTGGGCTCAACAGAACTTCACGATGTCCAGCTCTTGACATATTGTGATGCCAACAAATGTGAAGGAATGTCAATGCTGTGTATTCTTCATTGCACCTAATGCAGGAGTTACCATAGTTTCACCTTGAGAATTCAGTACTTAAACAGGCCTTGGTTATCACGTATACAGATATCCCTATAGCCCTTGACATTTTATTAGTACACTTGCTTCAAATCGCATGGGTTACTGTACAGCAGTAATTCACTATCATATTTACACACACACACATGCATATATATATATATATATATATATATTCACTGAAAAAAACATAGGTTTTAGGGACAGTTATAGTTAGTTGGACATTGCACTCGTACAAAACCCGTGAAATTCCCCCGTTATAGTTAGTTCAGCTAACTATAACTCGCGCCCCCGCAATGCACTGCTGATGACGTCACATATTACATCACTCATGACATGGTCAGTGACATCACTGATGACATCACTGATGACATCATCCAGTGAGTGTGTGTTTCTGTAAAGTTTAAAAATGTTTAATATATATAGGGAAAGGCGTATTGAAGAATGAGTGGGTGTATAAGTGTCTGAATGGATGATTTAGTAGGTGCGTGACTGACTCTATAAGTGAGTGATTAAACGTATCTTACTGAATGCATGGGTTAGTGACTAAACTGGGTGAATGTCTGTATCCGTCTGTTGCTGTGTAAGTGGCTGCATGGGTTTGTGAATAGCTACATGAGTGTCTATACGAGTTATTGATTGGTTGTCTGAGAATCTGTATGGGTGCCTGAGTGTTTGTGTGGGTGGGGTGTGTGCGACTCTGTGCATAGATGTGTGAGTGGGTGATTCACTGGGTGGATGGTTTCAAGAGTGCATCTGTGATAGACTGTATGGGTGGGTAAGTGTGTGTAAGAGTGTGTTAGTGAGTGAATGTATGTCCCAGTGGTACATGTGTGAGTAACTACATATGTGAAAGGCAGTATATATGTGTGTTGGAGTATATAAATAGCTATAAGCGAGAGTGTGTGATTGTGAGAGTGACTGTATGGATGAGTGTGTGCTTGTATCAGTGATTGTATAAGAGCGTACGTAATGTGCTAGTATTTGTATGAGTAAGTGAGCTGGTGTGTGTATAACTGTATAGGTGAGTAAATGGCAGTGTGTTTAATTATTTGCATGACTGAGTAGGTGTGTGAGTACCTCTATGGATGAGTGGCGGTGTTTGAGTGTCTATATAGGAGTATGAGTGCATATGATAGTCCTGTACTGAGTGACCGTAAGTATGAGTGACTGTACGGGTGAGTGAGTGGATGTGTGTGTGGACCTAAGAATCAGTGAGTGGGTATGTAGTTATTGGTGTTGGAGTGTCTATGGTTTTGCGAATGGCAGTCTGTAATTTAGAGTGGGTGTATCAAAGGTTATATTAGGGTGTGAGGAGGTGCATCATATTATCACGTGGATGATGTCATCAGTGATGTCATCAGTGATGTCATTTGAGATGTCATCAGTGATGTCATCAGTGATGTCACTGACCATGTCATGAGTGATGTAATATGTGACGTCATCAGCAGTGCATTACGGGGCTCGAGTTATAGTTAGCTGAACTAACTATAACGGGGGAATTTCACGGATTTTGTACGAGTGCAATGTCCAACTAACTATAACTGTCCCTAAAACCTATGGTTTTTTCAGTGAATTTGTAAGGTTTTTTAAATGCTAATTTCTAACTATAACGTGCCTGAAACCTATGGTTTTTTCAGTGAATTTCAAAGGTTTTTTAAATGCTAATTCCTAACTATAACATGTCTGAAACCTATGGTTTTTTTCAGTGAATTTCAAAGGTTTTGTAAATGACAATTTTTAAATGTATTGTTATATTTATTTTTTTGATACTGATTTACTACATTTTTTTAAACTATTTATTTTGAGATATTTTATTTTTTTAAATTACATTATACATTACATTACAAAATATACTTTCTCAGAATGAATTACTTTAGTTTAAATACTTTGCAAATAGGCAATAGACTTTTAAGTACAGTAGTTACAGTTGTTGCAATGGGCAACACAATTTCAAACACAATGCAACATTGAGCTCAATGTGAATTTCTAGTTAAATGCAATTAGTTACTTTATGGATTACTTTTTCTAACCACAGGACTGGATCCTAGATTCAGTCCTGGGACATCTCCTGTAAACAGTTGAGTAAAAGCGTTTTGGTTACAGTAGTGATTTTTAAGGAATATTATTGTATTTTAAAAGTTGACACAGAAACTTATTTCACATAGAATCACCAATGTTATCCTATGGGAGGAAATTCACTTAGCAGGTAAGTAGTGTTATCGTTACTTTTTCTTACTCAGTGGTGGATCCTGGATCCAGCAGTGGTGCATCTCCTGTAAACATTTGAAAGAATGCGTTTACAACACAGGCGATTTTTAAGGAATATTTGTAGTTTGTGAAAATCGACACTTTGAAACTTTTCTGCTGAAAACCAGACAATGGATTCCTATGGAAGGAAATACAAGTTACTGGTAAGTACGGTTAGAATTACTTTTCAGGGTCAGTGCTGGGCTAAAAGATGCAGCAATGGGTTCTCTCCTGATAACAGGTGAGTAAATCGGAATTCATAGTTCGGCTGATTTTAGAGAAATATTATAAAGTTCCAAAACTCCACACTTAGAAGAATTTCCAAGTGAAACCAGTCAATGTTAGCCTATGGAAGGAAATTCAAGTTACTGGTAAGTACGGTTAGAATTACTTTTCAAGGTCAGTGCTGGGCTAAAAGATGCAGCACTGGGTTCTCTCCTGATAACAGGTGAGTAAATCGGAATTCGTAGTTCGGCTGATTTTAGAGGAATATTTGCACAATGGTGAAGGAAGGGGGTGGGGCCTGAGGTGACATGTCTGCAAACACGCCCTGTGGCGCGTTTTAAGTTGGAGAATTAATTCCTCCTCAATCCCGAGGGTCCCTAGGGGCCAACTAGCCCACCAGATACCTCCAGTGTGCGCCAGAGAGCTGCGTTGCAGAGAGGTGTTCAGAGGCCACGCCCCTTTTTAAAACACTCTGCAACACAGCTCCGTGGCGCTTACTGGAGGTACCTGGTGGGCTAGTTGGCCCCCAGGGACCCTCAGGATTGAAGAGGATTTAATTCCCCATCTTAAAACACGCCACGGGGCCTGTTTGCACACATGTCACCTGAAGCCCGCCCCTCCCTTCACCACTGTGCAAACACGCCCCGTGGTGCGTTTTAAGTTGGGGGATTAAGTCCCCTTGAATCCTGAGGGTCCCTGGAGTCCAAGTAGCCACCATGTACCTCCAAAAAGCGCCATAGAGCTGCGTTGCAGAGAGGTGTAAAAAGGGGCGTGGCCTCTGTACACCTCTCTGCAACGCAGCCCCTGGCGCATACTGGAGGTTCCTGGTGGGCTAGTTGGCCCTCAGGGACCCCCAGTATTTAAGGGGAATTGTTCTCATCTGCAAACGCACCAGGGGGCGCGTTTGCAGAGTGGTAAAGGAAGGGCGGGGCCTGCGGCCCGATCGTTTTTTTTCTTTTTCGAAGGGGGCTGTGTGGCCCCCTTCCTTTTTCCTATTTTTGGGCCCTGGGGACCCCATCCCCCAGGGCCTTATCCCTTTTTTGTTTTTAAATTAAACGGGAAGGGGGCCGTGTGGCCCCCCTCCCGTGGCCGAATCCGGCCCCGGGGACCCCATCCCCCGGGGCATGGCCACACTTTTAAATACATTTTTAAGGAGGGGGACTGCGTGGCCCCCCTCCTCAGGCCTCCTTTTTCGCCGGGGACCCCATCCCCCGGGGCAGGCCTTTATTTTTAAAAAATTATTATTTTTGGGGAGGGGGGCTGCGTGGCCCCCCTCCCGGGCCATTACTTGCCCCGGGGACCCCATCCCCCGGGGCTGGCTCTATCCTTTGGGGTCCGTGGGGGGACCCCAACTCCCCCACGGACCATGCCGGCTCCCCGCCTCCTGCGGGAGCCGGCATTGCTTTTCCACATGGGGAGCTGCTAACATGCAGCTCCCCATGTGGAAAAGCAATTTGCTTTGAATATTGGAAGCGAGAGCAGGTTTCCTGCTCTCGCTTCCAATATCCAAAGCAGTTTGCTATGACAGGACGGGAGCCGCGAAACTACAGTGTCCCGGGGGTAGACACCCCTGGACACTGCAGGAGCCGGCCATGGGGGTGGCGGTCCCCAGGGCCATTACAGGCTCCAGGAGGGGGCCGCGCGGCCCCCTCCCTCCATTGACAAAGCCCCGGGAGGTGGTGGTCCCCGGGCATGTGGGGGCTCGAGCCCCCACACAGGTAATTTTTTTAAATAAAAAGAAGCCCCGGGGAGGTGGCGGTCCTCGGGGCTGTGGGAGGGCCGAGAGCCCTCCCGCACCATTTATTTTTAAAGCCCCGGGGGGTGGCGGTCCCCAGGGCTTGGGGGGGCCTTAGAGGCCCCCCCACATATTATAAATAACACCCCTCGCATGCCCCCGGGACTTGGCCCACCCGGGGCCACTAACAACGAAGCGCGGGAGACCGCGCTTCGTTTTTTTTTCGGCGGGATCCGCGCACCCTAAGCGCATCCCGACAATTTTTTTTTTTAAATGCTTTTTCTGCCAGGGGTCCTTGTGGGACCCCTGAGCAGACCTAGGGGTCAGGGTGTTTCTACCCTGCCCCCTTTGTGCGTTTTGCGCACTTGTTTCTTTTTTTTCTCGGCGGGATTCACGCACCTTAAGCGCATCCCGCCGATTTAAAAAAATGCTTTTCTGCCCAGGGGTCCTTGTGGGACCCCTGAGCAGACCTAGGGGTCAGGTGTTTCTACCCTGCCCCTTTTGCGCTTTGCGCACTTGTTTCTGTCCCTCGGTTCTACCGAGGGACAAAATGGCTGCCAACACTTCCTGATTTGGAGTGTTGACAGCCAATTAGCATGCAGCTCGTGGATCGGGAGGGTACGCGGACCCTACTCGGCCATAGATATATATGTGACTTTATTTGTGATTTTCTCAGAAACTACTGAACGGATTTACACTATTTAAGCAAAAGGCACGACACTGAACCAAGGGCTACCTCTTTCCCAAATTTGGTGTAATTCCGTTCAGCAGTTCGGGCTGTAGCTGCGACTAAAGGTTCCTATGGAAAATGAATGGGAAAACGCGCTTTGGGACCCCTTCTCGGCTCGCTGACGTATCACCCGAGACTTTCAGGATAGGAGCGGACCGGAGCGCCCCAACAAGTTGGAAGCTTCACGAAGATTCGTCAACCGGCGCCAACGTTATTGCAAATAGAATGTTGCGGATTTCCTATGGAAAATAGGTCCTAACTATAACTATCTACTGGCGACCGCCAATAGATAATATATATATATATATATGTAAATATATATATATATATATATATATATATATATATATATATATATATATATATATATATATATATATATATATATTATCTACTGGCGGTCGCCAGTAGATAGTTATAGTTACAACCTATTATCCATAGGAAATCCGCGACATTCTATTTGAAATAACTCTCTTGCCGGTTGACGTATCTTCGCAAAATTTTCAAACTTTGTGGGGCGCTCCGGTCCGCTCCTACCCTGAAAGTCTCGGGGATTCGCTAGCGGGGCCGAGAAAAAGGGGGTCCCAAAACGCGTTTTCCCCATGCAATATTCCATAGGAAACTTTAGACACGGTTACAGCTCGAACTGCTGAACGGAATTACACCAAATTTGGCAAAGAGGTAGTTCTTGGTTCAGAAAGAACCCTTTTGTTAAATGGTGTAAATCCGTTCAGTAGTTGCTGAGAAAATGAAAAGTAAAAAGATAGTGATATCTAGGGCCGCGGATCCTCCCGAGCACAGCTGCATGTTAATTGGTTGTCAGCTGGCTGTCAACACTCCAAATCAGGAAGTGTTGGCAGCTATTTTGTCCTCGGTAGAACCGAGGGACAGAAACAAGTGCGCAAAGCGCACAAAGGGGGCAGGGTAGAAACACCCTGACCCCTAGGTCTGCTCAGGGGTCCCACAAGGACCCCTGGGCAAAAAAAATTTGTTTTTAAAAAATCGGCAGGATGCGCTCAGGGAGCGCGAACCCTGCCGAAAAAATCGAAGCGCGGTCTCCCGCGCTCGATGAGCACTGGCCCCCGGGTGAGCCAAGTCCCGGGGGCATGCTGGGGGTTAATTTATGTGTGGGGGCCTCTAGGCTCCCAAGCCCCGGGACCACCACCCCCCGGGCTTTACTGAGAATGGTGCGGGAGGGCTCTGAGCTCTCCGCAGCCCCGGGGACCACCACCTCCCCGGGCTTCTTTTTTTAAATTAAAAACCTGTGTGGGGGCTCCAGCCCCCACACGCCCCGGGGACCACCACCTCCCGGGGCACTAAGAAAATTACAATGGGGGTCCGTTTGGACCCCAGAGCCCCGGGACCACCACCTCCCCGGGCTGTGCACTGAATGGGAGGGGGCCGCGCGGCCCCCTCCTGGAGCTCCTTGATGGCCCTGGGGACCACCACCCCCCAGGGCCGGCTCCTGCAGTGTCCCGGGGTGCCTACCCTCGGGACACTGTAGTTTGCTATGGCAGGACGGGAGCCTCGCGGCTCCCGTCCTGTCATTGCAAACTGCTTTGGATATTGGAAGAGAGAGCAGGAAACCTGCTCTCTCTTCCAATATCCAAAGCCGATTGCTTTCCACATGGGGAGCAGCATGTCAGCTGCTCCCCATGTGGTAAGCAATGCCGGCTCCCAAGGGACGTGGGAGCCGGCGGGACTCTGGGGGGTTTGGGGACCCCCACAGTCCCCAACGAGAGGCCAGGCCCCGGGGGATGGGGTCCCCGGGCAAGTAGTGGCCAGGAGGAGGCCACGCGGCCCCCTCCCCAAAAAAACCAAATAAATAAAAAATAAAAAAAAACGATCGGGCCCGCAGGCCCCGCCCCCTTCCTTCACCACTCTGCAAACGCGCCCCCTGGAGCGTTTGCAGAGGGGGAACGAATTCCCTTGAATACTGGGGTCCCTGGGGGCCAACTAGCCCACCAGGAACCTCCAGTATGCGCCAGGGGCTGCCTTGCAGAGAGGTGTACAGAGGCCACGCCCCTTTTACACCTCTCTGCAACGCAGCTCTATGGCGCTTTTGGAGGTATATGGTGGGCTAGTTGCACCCCAGGGACCCTCAGGATTCAAGGGGAGTTAATCCCCCGACTTAAAACGCGCCACGGGGCGCGTTTGCACAGTGGTGAAGGGAGGGGGCGGGGCTTCAGGTGACATGTGTGCAAACAGGCCCCGTGGCGCGTTTTAAGATGGGGAATTAAATCCTCTTCAATCCTGAGGGTCCCTGGGGGCCAACTAGCCCAACAGGTACATCCAGAAAGCGCCACAGAGCTGCGTTGCAGAGAGGTGTAAAAGGGGTGTGGCCTCTGTACATGTCTCTGCAACGCAGCCCCTGGCGCATACTGGAGGTTCCTGGTGGGCTAGTTGGCCCGTAGGGACCCTCATGATTCAAGGGGACTTAATCCCCAACTTAAAACGCACCACGGGGCGCGTTTGCACAGATGTCACCTCAGGCCCCGCCCCTCCCTTCACCATTGTGCAAATATTCCTCTAAAATCAGCCGAAATCCGAATTCCGATTTACTCACCTGTTATCAGGAGAGACCTCAGTGCTGCATCTTTCAGCCCAGTACTGATCCTCAAAAGTAATTTTAACCGTACTTACCGGTAACTTGAATTTCCTTCATAGGCTAACATTGACTGGTTTCACTTGGAAATTCTTCTAAGTGTGGAGTTTTGGAACTTTAAAATATTCCTCTAAAATCAGCCGAAATACGAATTCCGATTTACTCACCTGCTATCAGGAGAGACCTCAGTGCTGCATCTTTCAGCCCAGTACTGGTCCTGAAAAGTAATTTTAACCGTACTTACCGGTAACTTGAATTTCCTTCATAGGCTAACATTGACTGGTTTCACTTGGAAATTCTTCTAAGTGTGGAGTTTTGGAACTTTAAAATATTCCTCTAAAATCAGCCGAAATACGAATTCCGATTTACTCACCTGTTATCAGGAGAGACCTCAGTGCTGCATCTTTCAGCCCAGTACTGATCCTCAAAAGTAATTTTAACCGTACTTACCGGTAACTTGAATTTCCTTCATAGGCTAACATTGACTGGTTTCACTTGGAAATTCTTCTAAGTGTGGAGTTTTGGAACTTTAAAATATTCCTCTAAAATCAGCCGAAATACGAATTCCGATTTACTCACCTGCTATCAGGAGAGACCTCAGTGCTGCATCTTTCAGCCCAGTACTGGTCCTGAAAAGTAATTTTAACCGTACTTACCGGTAACTTGAATTTCCTTCATAGGCTAACATTGACTGGTTTCACTTGGAAATTCTTCTAAGTGTGGAGTTTTGGAACTTTAAAATATTCCTCTAAAATCAGCCGAAATACGAATTCCGATTTACTCACCTGCTATCAGGAGAGACCTCAGTGCTGCATCTTTCAGCCCAGTACTGGTCCTGAAAAGTAATTTTAACCGTACTTACCGGTAACTTGAATTTCCTTCATAGGCTAACATTGACTGGTTTCACTTGGAAATTCTTCTAAGTGTGGAGTTTTGGAACTTTAAAATATTCCTCTAAAATCAGCCGAAATACGAATTCCGATTTACTCACCTGCTATCAGGAGAGACCTCAGTGCTGCATCTTTCAGCCCAGTACTGGTCCTGAAAAGTAATTTTAACCGTACTTACCGGTAACTTGAATTTCCTTCATAGGCTAACATTGACTGGTTTCACTTGGAAATTCTTCTAAGTGTGGAGTTTTGGAACTTTAAAATATTCCTCTAAAATCAGCCGAAATACGAATTCCGATTTACTCACCTGTTATCAGGAGAGACCTCAGTGCTGCATCTTTCAGCCCAGTACTGATCCTCAAAAGTAATTTTAACCGTACTTACCGGTAACTTGAATTTCCTTCATAGGCTAACATTGACTGGTTTCACTTGGAAATTCTTCTAAGTGTGGAGTTTTGGAACTTTAAAATATTCCTCTAAAATCAGCCGAAATACGAATTCCGATGTACTCACCTGTTATCAGGAGAGACCTCAGTGCTGCATCTTTCAGCCCAGTACTGGTCCTGAAAAGTAATTTTAACCGTACTTACCGGTAACTTGAATTTCCTTCATAGGCTAACATTGACTGGTTTCACTTGGAAATTCTTCTAAGTGTTGATTTTTGAAACATACAAATATTCCTCTAAAATCAGCCGAAATACGAATTCCGATTTACTCACCTGTTATAAGGAGAGACCTCAGTGCTGTATCTTTCAGCCCAGTAATGGTCCTGAAAAGTAATTTTAACCGTACTTACCAGTAACTTATATTTTCTTCCATAGGAATCCATTGTCTGGTTTTCAGCAGAAAAGTTTCAAAGTGTCGATTTTCACAAACTACAAATATTCCTTAAAAATCGCCTGTATGACTTAAACGCATTCTTTCAACTGTTTACAGGAGATGCACCAGTGCTGGATCCAGGATCCAACACTGAGTAAGAAAAGTAACGATAACAGTTTTTACCTGCTAAGTGAATTTCCTTCCATAGGATAACATTGGTGATTCTATGAGAAAAAGTTTCTAAGTGTCAACTTTTAAAATACAATAATATTCCTTAAAAATCACGACTGTAACCAAAACGCTTTTACTCAACTGTTTACAGGAGATGTACCAGGACTCAATCTAGGATCCAGTCCTGTGGTTAGAAAAGTAATCCATAAAGTAACTAATTGCATTTAACTAGAAATTCACATTGAGCTGAATGTTGCATTGTGTTTGAAAATGTGTTGCCCATTGCAACAACTGTAACTACTGTACTTAAAAGTCTATTGCCTATGTGTAAAGTATTTAAACTAAAGTAATTCATTCTGAGAAAGTATTTTTTGTAATGTAATGTATAATGTAATTACAATGTAATTTAAAAAATAAAATATGTAAAAGAAATTGTTTCTAAAAATGTAGTAAATCAGTATGAAAAAAATTAATATAAAAATTAATACATTTAAAAATTGTCATTTAAAAACCTTTGAAATTCACTGAAAAACCGTAGGTTTCAGGCACGTTATAGTTACAAATTAGCATTTTAAAACCTTTGAAATTCACTGAAAAACCATAGGTTTCAGACACGTTATAGTTAGAAATTAGCATTTAAAAACCTTTGAAATTCACTGAAAAACCAGAGGTTTTAGGGACAGTTATAGTTAGTTGGACATTGCACTCGTACAAAACCCGTGAAATTCCCCCGCTATAGTTAGTTCAGCTAACTATAACTCGCGCCCCGCAATGCACTGCTGATGACGTCACATATTACATCACTCATGACATGGTCAGTGACATCACTGATGACATCACTGATGACATCTCAAATGACATCACTGATGACATCATCCACGTGATAATCTGATGCAGCTCCTCACACCCTAATATAACCTTTGATACACCCAATCTAAATTACAGAGTGCCATTCGCAAAACCATAGACACTCCAACACCAATAACTACATACCCACTCACTGATTCTTAGGTCTACACACACACATCCACTCACTCACCCGTACAGTCACTCATACTTATGGTCACTCAGTACAGGACTATCATATGCACTCTTACTCCTATATAGACACTCAAACACCGCCACTCATCCATAGAGGTACTCACACACCTAGTCAGTCATGCAAATAATTAAACACACTGCCATTTACTCACCTATACAGTTATACACACACCAGCTCACTTAATCATACAAATACTAGCACATTGTTACGCTCTTATACAATCACTGATACAAGCACACACTCATCCATACAGCCACTATCACAATCACTCACTCTCGCTTATAGCTATTTATATACTCCAATACACATATATACTGCCTTTCACATATTTAGTTACTCACACATGTACCACTGGGACATACATTCACTCACTAACACACTCTTACACACACTTACCCACCCATACAGTCTATCACAGATGCACTCTTGAAACCATCCACCCAGTGAATCACCCACTCACACATCTATACACAGTCGCACACACCCCATCCACACAAACACTCAGGCACCCATACAGATACTCATAGAACCAATAAATAACCCATATAGACACTCATGTAGCTATTCGCAAATCCATGCATCCACTTACACACCAACAGACGGATACAGACATTCACACAGTTTAGTCACTAACCCATGCATTCAGTAAGATACGTTTAATCACTCACTTGTAGAGTCAGTCACGCACGTACTAAATCATCCATTCAGACACTTATACACCCACTCATTCTTCAATACGCCTTTCCCTATATATATTAAACATATTTAAACTTTACAGAAACACACAGTCACTGGATGATGTCATCAGTGATGTCATTTGAGATGTCATCAGTGATGTCATCAGTGATGTCACTGACCATGTCATGAGTGATGTAATATGTGACGTCATCAGCAGTGCATTGCGGGCGCGAGTTATAGTTAGCTGAACTAACTATAACGGGGGAATTTCACGGGTTTTGTACGAGTGCAATGTCCAACTAACTATAACTGTCCCTAAAACCTCTGGTTTTTTCAGTGAATTTCAAAGGTTTTTTAAATGCTAATTTCTAACTATAACGTGTCTGAAACCTATGGTTTTTTCAGTGAATTTCAAAGGTTTTTAAAATGCTAATTTGTAACTATAACGTGCCTGAAACCTACGGTTTTTTCAGTGAATATATATATATATACATATATATACATATGTCATCAGTATGTAGTTGTAGTTAGGACCATGTTTCCATAGGAAAAGTGTTTTATGACTTGCCTATATCTTTGGCATTGTTTGACAAATCTTGACAAAATCTTCCAAAATGTTCCAAAAAAAGTATGCTGGTAATTCTTGTTGGGTGTGGAAAGTTTTGAGGCGATAAGTCAAGCAGGAGAGAAAAAGGGGGGGTTAAAAAAAGTGTGATGCCCTGTTAATTCCCATAGGAGCTTTGAACACGACTGCAGCCGGAACTGCTGGATGGAATTACACCACATTTGGAAGGAACGTAGATTATGGTTTGCAGGCCACACTTTCAGTTATCCGGTGTAAATCCATTCAGTAGTTGTTGAGAAATTTAAGGAAATCCAAATTTGTATATCTGTGATTGCAGCAAATTCACAAATAATAACACGCTCATGTAGGGAAATGCAGAGCTTTGATTTGCTGCCAACACTTCAAGCAGGTAGTGTTGGCAGCCATTTTCAGCTTGAGCTGAGACCCAAAAAGCAGGGCATGGTAGGAATGCTCTGACTGCCATGCCTTGTTCTTGGGGTCCCAGTGCAACCCCGGCAGGGCAAAAAAGCATTTTTTTAAATTTGCGAATTTGCAGCAAAAATTAAAAAAAGAATTGCAGGCTCCCACACTTGTTTTGAATAGAGCCCCTGGGTGGGCCAGGTTTCCAGGGGCACTTTTTTTTTTTTAAAAAGGAGGGGGCTAGACGGGGATCACCACCTCCCCAGGGCTAAGCAAATATTGATGGGGTCCACACAGACCTCTCCTGAGCCCTGGGGACCACCACCTCCCTGGGACTAATCAAACATTGATGGGGGCCACCCAGACTGCCCGGGGGACTTCCACGTCCCTGAGACTTAATAACACAATGGGTAGGCCCTCGTGGGCACAGTGGACCAACACCTCCACAGGGTCAAATATTTTTTTTAAAATGGGAGAGGGGCTGCGTGGGCCCCTCCCGGGCCACATAGGATCCCGGGACCATCACCTATCTGTGGCTATGGGGGGTGGTGTGCCCCTGCATGATTAAAAAGAAGTGCTGTCTCTAGGGCTTTTTTAAAGCCTTGGAGGGGCCTCATGCATCCCCCTCTTTATATTAAAATGCCCACATGCCCCCAGGATTTGGCCCACTGGGGGCTTCCTCACAAAGATGCACTGGAGCCCATGCTTTTTTTCAATTTTGATGCAGATTCACCCACGATTTCACCACAAAACTGTCAAAATAATTTTTTTTTTAACAATCGCCGGTTCTACCCTGCCCCCTTTTCTTTATTTTTTCCATTTTTGTGGGACTCACCTCAAGCCAAGTCCCAAGATGGCTGCCAACCCTTCCTGGTTCAAGTGTTGGCAGCCAATCAGATTTCTGCCGGTTCTGCTGAGGATCTGCATCCCTATATATACAAATATGGTTCTCCCTTAATATTTCAAAAACTTCAGAATGGATTTACACCAAACTACAAAATGCACAATCTGAGGACCAAAATCTAGTCTTCTGCCAAACATGGTAGAATTCCGTCCAGCGGCTCAGACTGTAGTTGTGTTCAAAGCGCGAAGGACCACCACAAAACATTCCAGACAGCAGCTGAAGTAACGGGCAAATTGTTTGGGAAAATTTCATGAGGATTCATCAACCGGCGCCAAAGATATAAGCAACTGAAAATCACCTTTTTGATAGAAACTAGGTCCTCACTATAACTACCTACTGGCGACTGTCAGTGAATATGTATATATTCACTGACAAAACCAAAGTTTGCACAGACTTTATAGTTAGGAAATGGAATTAAAAACAACCATAGAAATTCACTGAAGAAGCCAAAGGTTACAGAGACGTTATAGTTAGGCTCAGGTTTCACTCATACAAAACCAGTGAAATTCAGCCGCTATAGTTAGCTGAGCTAACTATAACTTACGCCCCTGCAATGAACTGCTTATATTACATCACTCATGATGTGCTCGGTGACATCACTGATTACATCACTGCGCTGCCCCCTCCCCAGGCAGATTTTGACCCTGGGGACCCCATCCTGGGGCCAGGTTATGGTTCCCTGGGTTCCTCTAGGGCACTCAGTGCGCAATGGGACCACAGAGGGAGCCTAAAGGCCCCTGCAGTCCCTATAGGGTCCCTGCGGGAGCAGACATTGTTTTCACACTAAGGAAGCTGCTAAATATGCAGCTCCCTGTGAGTGAAAGCAACTTGTTTCCCTGCTCGCTTGACAGGGGACAGGAAAACAGATAAAAACTCCACTTCCAGCAAGCAAGAGCATTTTCACAGCTCTTCCTTGCTGAAAGCGAAGTGTTTGCGGTGACATAGCAACGAGTGGTTAAAGCTCCCATGCAGCCACAGCAAACAGCTTTATCCCTGGGGTGTGCACCCAGGGACATCACAGGAGCCGGCGCTGGGGGTACCCAGGGCCATCTATGACTCCAGTAGAAGTGCCGTGCAGCTCCCCTGCATTGCAGTACTTAGCACTGGGGAGGTGGCCCCCCTTAATCTGAATGAATTGCGCCAGGAAGTTGGCATTCCCTTGGGCTGTGGGGGTGCCCCACGGGCCTCCTGCATTATATTGATGTTTAGCCCCAGGGAGGTGGTGGTCCAACGCATACATATTTTTAAGTGCCCCTGACAGGTGGCATCCCTGGGGCTGCCATGCAGGCCCGCTCATATTACTTTATAAACATTTGCCCGGGGAGGTGGCAGTCCCTGGGGCACGGGGGTGCCACATACATAAAAAGCAATGCCTCAGTGAGGTGATGGTTCCTAGGGCTCTCATAAGCCCTAGGAGGGGGGCCCTGTGCTCCCCGCTCCTATTTTTATGGTATGCCCTCAAAACCTGGTACACCGAGGGGGTTATTTAAAAGCAAACGCGGGAACCCACGCTTGTTTTTTTTAAATTTTTACTGCAAATTTGCGAATATCGAAATTCACAACAATTTTTATTTTATAAAATGTTTTTAAGTCTTGGAAGGGTCCTAGGGGGACCCCAAGACCATGTCTTGGGAGTCAGGGTATTTCTTTTTTTTACATTTTTTTGGGGACTCAGCTGAAGTCGAGTCCCTAGGTGGTTGCCAACACTTCCTGGTTGAAGTGTTGGCAGCCTATCAGAGCTCTGCATTTCCCTGCACGAGCTCGTTATTTTTCACAAAGTATATGTGGTCACAGATATCACTATCTTGAATGTCTTAAATTTCTCAACAACTACTGAAAGGACTTACACTGAAAGCATGATCTGCATAACCGAATCTAACTGCCTGCCAAATTTGGTGTAATTCTGTCCAGTGCTTCGGGCTACAGGCTTGACTAAAGGTCCTTTTCTCAACCCCCATTTCACGGATCACCCTAAAACTTTCCATGCAGAATAAGATTCACCAGGGCACTTTTTGGGGGAAAATTTTATGAAGATTCAACAAATGGCACCAAAGATATAGGCAAGTCAAAAAATATTTTTCCTATGGAACTATGGTCCTGACTATAACTATCTACTGGCGACAGCCAGTAGGTACTATATATATATATATATATATATATATATATATATATATATATATATATATATATATATATATATATATATATATATATATATATATATATATATATATATATGCGGATATATATACACTACTTACTGGTATATATATATCATATTTGTGCTGGTTTATCAAGTGGTGGGTCCGTTAGAAGTAGTTAAAAGTGTGTTCATTTTCTAATAACTGTTATACCATGTCCTGAATCCAAATGAAATGTGGAAATACTTTAGCATGTTTTGTTTTCTGTTGGTGGCTTAAGTTTTAAGCAATTCTATCACAAGGAGCAAAAGAACATCTTTGATTTACAAATACCTTTGATGCCTTTTAACCAGTTTGCAGAAAATTTGGCACTCCGTAATAATGTTTAGCTTGCTCTTAATATTTTCATTTTCATGACCATCTATCAAGGAAAAGCACAGTTAAACAGGGAGATTAAAAACAATATTAATTTTCTTTGGCCCTGCTTAATGAATCTCTATGATATTTGACAGGCTGTTAGGAAGTTAGTCAAACCCAGTTCAAGAATCTTAGGTTTTAGATGAATTTGAAAAAAAGAAAGCAAATTTAAAGGGGGTCAAACATCTTTGGTTTGATCATTTCTTTGGTTTTTGTATCATGAATATGTATGAAATTTAGTAGACACTTAGCAGGTTTGATTTACTTTCAATAAATCGAGTTTCATGGAAATCTGTCAAGAGGGGGGCACACTTAAAGGACTCATTTGCTAATGACTTTGACTATTGTTAATGAAGGGGGACAGCATTTGACAGTTAACCCCAGTAAAGGAATATCATATTTCAACAGTATTTGCCATGGGGACAATGGTGAAGGGGTGGGCAACAGTACAGGGGCCATGTGAAGCAGAGGTTGGCCAGGCCCACTGCAGATGGCCAAAGACTGTACGCAGTGGGAATCAGCTGTTGGGTCTAGTCTGTGGCCTGGCACTTTATTGCTTTTTTTTTAAAATAACTTTAAGGTCTTGTGAACCATTTTATGAAGTTCACAGAACCATCTTTGATATTGCGGACCAGAAATGGATAAAGAGAACAAAATGCTCCCTTGTTCAATAGGGTGGCTTTTATTTTTTTAATTTAGGCCATTCGACAGTCTGCGAACTTGGTTTGAAGTCTGTATGACAGACTAATGTGCAAGATATATCAAACTTTTAACCCTTTCAAGCTGACTAACACATTTTTGTAATGCAAATTTCTGAAAATCTACACCAAACCAAGCAACGGCACATCCTTAAGTAAAGTTCTAGTTTATGTCAAATCTGGTGTAATTCTGTTCATTATTATTTTTTCCATAGTGGAGAATAAATATTCCTCAATGAGTTAAAATGGCAAATGTTTTTTCACCATCCGTTAAGTCCTTAAGTGTTCCCCTCAACAGATATGGATGAAACTCAAGATATCAGAAGAAAACTAAACATGGTAAGTGTTTGACAAAATTGTGGAGATCTATAAAATGGTAACAAAGTTATTACGAAATCCATGATTTTGTTCAATGCCCCATTTAACTTTGTTGCCCTCTCATGGTGGACTTGCATGAAAAATGAGATTCCTGCACTTGTCTTAACTGAATATTATCTGGCAGTAAACATCATTTACAACAATGTTTACACATCGCATGCCATTACAACACGGTCATTACAATGACTGCGTTGTTACATCGCATGCCATTACAACGCGAGCCGTTATAACGACTTGCTGTAGGGGGGAAGAAGGTGTTGGATTTTACATCCAACACCTTCCCTACTGTTGCACAGACTGTATTTGGAATAGTAAATTATACTATTCCAACATCCAGCGCCCCCCTACAGCAAGTCATTGTAATGACTTGCGTTGTAATGGTCTGCAATCTAACAACTCGGTCGCTGTAATGACCGTGTTTTAATGGCATGCGTTCTAAACACTTGCGGTGTAACGTGGCCTATTCTTATCTGGCACATGTTAAGCAGCTTCAGTAAAGAGCACCAATGTTATTAGCACTTAAAAAAAAAAATTCAACATTTTTGTCCACCCTCGATGGATCTGCACAGCTTGCCATAAACACACAATATTCTAAATGTCTGGTCAATTTAACATGAATTTGTCAAATGGTGAAATACTTAATAGCAGATTAACAGTAATTTGACCCCTCCCTTTTGACAATTGGGCAAAGTGAGAATGGTAGTAAAGAGTACACTGGTCTTCACTTTGCAAATGGTGTGGGTAGCATCTGTTGACCACAGCCCTTAGTCAAGCCTAGGGAGGGAGTAAATTAACTCACTCCGCCCGTAGCCAGATTGGTGTGTGCATCTGGGCAAGCAAGTGGGTGAGATGAAAAGTTGTTTTTGTTTTGAAATCACTCCTTTTCATCTTAAAAAGGCCAATGAAATACATTAATACGTGGATGACTACCCACTTATGCATACTGCAGCATCACAATACTATTTTCTTTTAGTTTTGTTCATGCTTTTCACTCAGAGTTTGTGAACATTGGGATACAAAACACATGTGACTGCCCCTGAGTGTTGTGCATGTGCACTATGTCCTTTTTCTCCAATAAGTTTCCATATAATTTGAACAATATAGATATTTTGACCTGTGCAGTGTACACTCACATTTTGTCGGATATCTCCAAAGTGGCTAAATGGATTTTCACCAAACCAAGCACAAGCACCGGATTTGAGACTGTCTTATATCTTTTGAACCATTTGTCCTATCAACACCAAATTAAAGATCTCTTATTTGCTCCCCTATTCAGTCAGTCCTCCCGGTTTGGTCAGGGATTGGCCAAAGATATTATGGGAATAAAAGGCAGGTTTTCCTATGGCGTATGGTGTCAGTCATCACTACAGTGTCAAGTCTTTTAAAATACAAGAAAGTATTTGACCTTTGTAGCATGGGTATTAAAATGAGCAGCTGAGTAGTTTGACCTCAAGCTTAGATTTGCATCTACTTATAATCAAGTGAGAAGCTAAGACAGGAATGATTTAAACCAGGAGCTGCTGCAGGTATCTCTGTGCACCTGACACTCAAAGGCCACCTCTCTTGGAAGCAACACGTCTATTTCTGATTTCTTCAAGTGATCTACAAGGAGGACACCAAATGGAGTTTGTACTTCAAATTGTATTTTTGATTCGCATGACTTTAGTGGATGTGTTTGGAATATTTGCTAGTGGCTTCATAGTAGCATGTAATCTTCTAGACTGGGCTAAAAGCAGGTGTCTGACTACTTATGATATGATCCTGGTGGTTCTTGAGATCCCATAATTTTTTTTAATGTACACAGTTAGGAAAAATTTATATTTATGAATTATCATGGGGGATTTATGATTTGGGTTCCACGAATCCAGTCATATATCTGTTTCTATTGTGCACCAGACTCTCTAGCTGTTGGGTTACTGCTGATCTCTATGGGCCCGATTCACAAAAGTAATCTGAGACAAAATCCTAACTTTACGTCTTTCGGTATTCACAGAAGGCATTTAGGAGTACTAAAGTTAGGATTTTGTCTCAGTTAATCTTACGTTTTGGTCTCAAGTTAAACTTAAGATAAACTTAAGTTTAACTGAGACAAAATCCCAACTTTACGACTAGGACTTGACTCTCAGTATACCCATATCCTTGGATTTATACGAAGAGTCTTATGAGAATTCATCAGCTAATCTCACATCTAACAATACTCTCATCAGTGGTGAAATGAGATTGAAACTTTCATACATATTAGGGAATGTTTTAGGATTCTGCTTGCCTCTTCTTCTTGACATTGCTTCCATCATACTCATCCTCATGTCTCTCTACAGACATGCTCGACGGATGAAGGAGAACGAGTTGGCATTCAGTCACATAGGGCAAGGGTGTCTGCGTGTAGGGAAGGATTGTTTATGTGTAGGAAGGTGTCCTTCCTGCACATAAACAATCTTGAAATGCAATTTTTCACTTCTATGTGGGCTGCTTAATGCAGCACACATGGAAGTTCCAAAATTGCATTTTTAAAGGATTGTTTATGTGCAGGAAGGGACACCTTCCTACACATAAACAATCTAAGGCGTTTTGTTTTTTCTATGTGTGCTGCACAAGGCAGCACACATGGAAAAATCAAAAACGAGGAGAAATAAAGCATGTCTCCTCGTTTCGCCAACTTAAGCCCAGGTTTTTCCTGATCTTAATTTTGGCGCTGCCTCCTATTTAGTCTGCCCTTGTAAATAGGAGGTAACGTCAAAAACAATGAGTGTTGCAGTGGAATGCCCACCGCAACACCCTCTGCCCACCCCTTTCACACTAAACATAGCGTGAAAGAGGGCCTTTTTTACAAGGCAGCGTTAAGACACGTTAAGTGGCCTAACGCTGCCTTGTAAATAAGGCGAGGCCCCCATCGCCACCACAACATCACTGAAAGTGAGGTGTGATGGCGATAGGGGCTTGTACATATGCCCCCTTGTGCCTATATCTGATCCACGCTCCATTGCAGTTGGCCTGAACTTATTCAGTCCAGCACTACCAGATAACTGCAAATGGCGCTTTGTAATTTTTGGAAGTATCTTCAGTAGAAATGTTGATCATTCATAATTCCAGTGCTACTGATTGGATTTTTGTTATTTGTTTTTAATTTATATAATAATATGTTCTTTATTTCTCTAAATAAGTTGGCTATTTTGTCCGGTGTTGTGTTTTAACTTTATTACTATTTAAGTGCTGCATAAATACTTTACACATTGCCTCTAAGTTAAGCCTGGCTGCTTTTGTGCCAAGCAACCAGAGGGTTAGGCACAGGTTTACTTATTGACGTTTATGGTTCATCCTGCCAAGGATTGTGTTTATTGCTCTAGGTGGGCTTCTCCCCACATCTAATAACACAATTTCTTTCTGTCTATTTTCTGACTCTGAATCTGATCCAACCTCAATTCTAAATTTGCATTGCAATTTTGCTCTTTTATCTGCTGGTCCACATTGCTATCAAACTTCTCTTCAAACATGTTTTCTGTTGTCAATGAATTGCACAATCCAGCGTGTCATTCCACCCCAATCTCTCGTCAGGCCCCTGTCACATGATTGCTGATTTCTTTTATATTAAGATTGTAAAGATCTTAGATTCCCTCCAGAACTTCGTTTACTATTTTATGCATGTTTTTTCAGCCTTAGATGCTGCTAGTTTTTTGTGACAGTAAATACAAAGGCTCTCCTTGTGATCCTCTTCCTCCTTTGCTGCATATAACCTCCGCACAAGACTGGCTGAGTTCTGGTATTAATGAGCCCCTACTGTCAGAATTGGCTATGAAACCTTGAATCCCACTCTGGATCCAGATAGTCATGGAAACTATCATCCTTTTCACATCTCCCTTACCTGACCAAGCTGCTGGAGAAGTCAGTCAATTTTCAGATATCCGAGGATATTGAAACTAACCACCTTCTTTGTATTCGCCACACGGGTTTCCACCCTGGCCGTGCACAGGGCTCACAGCCCTTACAGTGGTAGGCAAACAGTAATGTTATTCAGATTCTAATATTCAAACTGTTTTATTTTGTTGGATTTACCTGAGACTTTTAAAATGATCAACCTCTCCATTCATCTACTGAGACGGAAAGATTTTGAGATTGTCAATTTCCTTTCCAACCGGTCATGCAGAAGTGGGCTTTTCTCTTTGACCTCTTCATCCAGCCCTTGTTTCTGTTCCTGAGGGCTCAGTTCCCTCTCCATTACTTTTCAAATAATGTATGTCATCTATCTGATGAAAATGAGAACCTATGTGTTAGATTTGGGGGTCTCTAGTTGGCAGAGGTATGTACCCTTGTCCAAATAGGGACCCTTGAGTCTAGTCAGGAAAGTAGGTACACTCCCGAAATAACCCCTGCTCACCCTCTTGGTAGCTTGGCACGAGCAGACAGGCTTAGTTCAGAGGCAGTGTGTAAAGCATTTGTGAACACATACAGTAATCCAGTGACAACACTACAAATGGACACCACACAGGTTATATATTTATAAAAATAGGTATACTTTATATAGATTTATCACAAGACCATAAACGACAAAAATAATCCACAATACTGTTAAGAATACTTAGTTCTGATCAAAAGGCTTAATTCAAGGTTCTGTGCGAGTCGGTAGCCTCCTCCGGCTACGGCGATGTCGAGAACAAACAGAGTCTAACAAATCCAGCTGACCGCGTCGAGACGGGCCAACACAGCGTAGACAGACTCGGTCACAGTACCTTTACTTGAAGCGGCAGGCACGGGCGTGCGAGCCGGATGGCTGT
>CAWUFW010003039.1:1800000-1954117 GCA_963921515.1 Calotriton arnoldi
ATCCAGAATACGATACAAAGATTCATCATGCAACTCCTTAGATGCACCGTAAATCAAAACATCGTCTTGAAAGACAGCAACACCCTTGACACCTTTAAGCATGTGGCACATGATCCTTTGAAATACTGCAGCTGCCGAGGCAAGACCGAAAGGCATCCGACAGAATTGAAACATGCCAATAGGCGACACAAATGCCGTAAGATGCCTTGAGGAAGGTTCCAAAACCACCTGGAGGTAAGCTGACGCCAAGTCCAATTTGCTGAACCATTTAGACCCATTAATCATAGACAACATGTGCAAAATCTTGGGGAGAGAGTGAGAATCAGACCAGATGTTTTTGTTGAGACTGTGTAAGTCAATACAAACGCGTAGATCACAATTTTTCTTCCTTGCCACAACCAAGGAAGAAAGCCAAAGCAAGGATTCAATAGGCTCGATAATGCCTTTCTGTCATAAGTCATTAGGTTTGTGTGCAAGCTGATCCCTGACACTAAAGGGAACACTCCTGAGTCTGTGCTTGACCGGAATGGTGTCATCCTTAACTCTGATCTGATGGGTAAATCCCCTGATCTGACCCAACCCTCCACCAAAAACGGATGGAAAACGTCTCAAAACATTATCAGCAAAATCATTAGAGGAGACAATAAAGACTTGTTCCTTTGTACCAGGCTTAAGCACCATCTGAAAAAGACCTTGATGAAACCATCCTAGAATGGACAACCCCTTGATCGCTACATACACCTTCCCAAGGATATTCCTACCTTCGAATTCAAGAATGTCCTCAAAATAGCCTGCCAGCTCTATCCTCCATCACTTATAAGAAACAGGAGCCCTGTCAGGAGGTTCCAAAGGATGAGAACCCCACACTTTGCTAAACTTTTCCTGAGTGATCATGGTTATTCTTGCACCCGAATCCACCAGCAGACTCACCTTTTTATCACCAATGCCAGTTTCTACAAATGGATCCACACAATCAGAGATATCTCCGACAAGAACAGCCTTCTCGCCAACAACCATTACCATGTCCCTCAGCTCATTCTAGATGCTGTGGTAACTGTCCGAATCAACACACTCCAAAAATTGACGCATTAGCAACAGAAAAGGTATTGACCTGTTTGCCAACTTGAGAAGACAACCCACTTTGACAAACTTTAGCAAAATGCCCAAGTTTGCCACATACCCTGCAAATAACATTTTTGGTTGGATATCCCCTGACCGCCTTGGTATGTGAAAGGTTACCACAATGGAAACACACATTAGTTTGTTTGAAAAACACATTTTCAGAACGTGAGGCAACATTGTTTTTAACATCCTTGGATCTAACAGCCCCCACCAGTTCATTAGATTTGTCCTCTAACTCTTTCACCGAAGCTTTGGAGAGCTTGATGCTCTTTGCATTGCGAATTGCCTCTTCGAGAGAAGGATTACCCATGGATAACAAATTTTGCTGGATATTCTTGTCCGAACACTTACAAATGTACTGGACCCTGACTACTTGCTCCGTGAACGCTTCAAATTAACAATCTGCACTAAACTTGCGGAGAGCAGAGACAAAAGCATCAACGTCTTTTCCAGATCTCTGCTCCCTTTTGAAGAACTTGTGCTGAATGACTACAAGACTGGGCTGAACATTAAAATGAAACTCCACTTCTTTACAGCCTGAACGTATTCATCAATGTCCTCCTCGTCTTGGGCCCATACCAAAGCTGGCAGGTGTTTGAACACTGACCTACCTTTGAACTATAAGGAATGAAGCAGGAGACATTTCATTCTTTCAGGTCTATAACGAGATTTTATTTATTTTATTTATTTAATGCGATTTTATATAGCAGGAACATTACCCGAAGGTGTCAGAGCGCTTTACAAAAGAACCAGTTGCATTACATAAGGACTTTGGTTTACATGAGTTACATAAGAGATACAAACAGAAAAAAAAATTGCAAATATACAAGTGGACTGAAAGGAGGGAAAAATTGCAAATGTACAAGTTGTAAAGTCACTCAATGAAGAGATACAAACAGATACACTCTAAAATCACATAGGAGAGGTAGTAAGTACAAATGTCTACTACATATACTAGTGGTTAGAGTTATATATACAAGTGGAGTGAAAGGAGGGAAACATTTCAAATGTACAAGTTGTAAAGTCACTCAAGGAAGAGATACAAACAGAAACTCTAAAATCACATAGGAATGGTAGTAAGTACAAAGGTCTACTACATATACTAGTGGTTAGAGTTATATAAATATACAAATAGCAAATTCACTCAGGATTACATTTTAACAGCGATTAGTCTTAGACAATTATATATTACAAATTTACAGAGCAGGACATTCTTGCCATCGTTCAGCCAGGTGTTCAGCAGCTCCACCAGGAATCGGCAATGTGGTTCGGGTCATAGATCTAGAGAGCTAGTGACAGAGCAGTGTTCAGTAGTTTGGTCCCTTGAGAGTCAGGGTGGGAGTGCCTCTGCTAGGTAACAAAGAAGATTCTGACTCTCCCTCCAGATGCATGGATATTTTTAATGGCTATTTCAGTGCAGCCCCGGCTCGGGTGCCATCTTAGGTCAGGCTCTGCCTCGAGTCCTCAGCCCAGTTTAGGGTCAAAAACATCTCAAAGTCCCAAGGTAAACACATTTTGGGGGGGGGTCTTCAGGGAAGCCAAGCAAGTGATTTGGTCCACGCCACCATACACCCTTTGGACAGTTGCTCCTTCCTTGCCCGCTCCACCTATCCGCGCAGTGTCTCCAGCTCGACCGCCCCTCACCGGGCCGCCATCTTAGGGTCAGGCGCCCACTTCAACAAGCTCACCGGGATCCTCCCCAATTCCAAGGGGTGACAGGGGGTGGGGGTCCCCCACTTAAATTCCTCCAGTACTCCTGCTATTAAGGGGCCTGATCCCCGCTCGGGGTGGCAGCGCTTAGGATGTAGAGTGAAGTGGTTGCACGCCACGTCTCGCCAGCGCAGGCGGAGCTCTCACCTTTGCTCCCACTGGCCATTCACTATCGGCGCCCCGTCCGTCCAGATGACTGTCACCGCAGTGAGTGGCCCTCAAATCGAGATGTGGGCCGAGGGTTGGGGCATTGTTAACTGGGTGAAAACGGAGGTCGGCGGGCTCACGGTGCACTTCTTACGGCACCAGGCACGTCCTCTCATCTCACCAGGCGCCATCTTCGCGTAGTCATAGGCGGGGACATCATGGCTCATTTCTCCATGATGTTTAATCGGTAAAGGGCGATAATGATCTTCGAGTGATCAGCCTGCATTCCGGTTTCAGAATCGTTGTTCAGGGTGGGAAAACAAAGCGGAGGGATGCCGCTTAGGAAGTTGGAAAGAGGGTTCAACACGGAGCATCAGCTCCATGAACACCTCATATTTTACCTACAGATGCTCCAATGGCACCTAAATAAGTTACAAATGCGTCATACCAACTTTTCCAAGATATGGCCGGGTTTCCAGGCACTTTGAGAAAGGGAGATGCAGGTGAGACAGACTGCATATTGAAAGGTAAAAAAGAATAAGTTTTGTAATAACAACAATTAAAAACTGGAACCAAAAAGGAGAAAGTACTGTGATATTATCCCAAAAAAACAAGAACAAGCAATATAATTAAAATGAGAAAATGTTCTAACTGTCTTTTGTACCCAAAAAGGACAGTTATCAGAATAAAGTACAGGTGTGTGTGTCACCATGGATACGTGTGTTAATAAAAGAGAAAATAATTGACACACAGGGTGTGCGTATCACCGTAGTTGCACTTACTGAAGCAAAGAAAGTTGTTGAAAAATAAATGAAGAAGATTTGGCAGGTGTGCCAACAGCTCAAATCTTTAATACAGTAAATGGCATACAAAGTTAACGTGTCAAAACAAACTGGAGGCTTGTTGAAGTGGAAATGGATGACTTGACAGAGCTGTAACTTTAAAACAAGCAACAAACGACACGCAAAGTGTGCGTGTCACTGGCACTTACTGTAAACTGCAACGCTGAAAAATTCAAGATCGCAAGTTGACACGCAAGGTGTGCACGTCACCGAACTAGCCAACGGCGTAATCAACTTACTGACATAGGGACACACAGTGAATGCATTTTTGGAGAGAGAGTCTCTTTCAGCGTTATTGCAGAAACTGAAATTGGCGAAATTAGCCAACCCCAAAATGGCCGCTCCACAGACAAAACTTGAAGACTAGAGCGTGAAGAGAACAGAAGTCACTACGGCCCAACAAAATGGGCGTGACGTAACTTTACGTGCGTGATGGAGTCGATGCATGCAAAAAGCAGACAACCAGGTTTGCTGTCAAATTTTACCCAAACAAAATGTCTGTGATGTTGCGTGACGTGCGTGCTGCGTTGACGGCTTCAAATGCACCTGACAATAAAATGGCTGCTAGAGTGACGTACACCTTACGTCGCAGTTACCTCGCCCACAAAATGAACAGCTGCTGCGGGGAAAAGCACAGTGCGGAAACAGTACCTTGAGATGCTCGACATATAACAATGTCAGAGGACCGACTGCAACTTTTCTTTCTAACCGAAGGTGGCCCCGAATGCCTTCAGAACTACGTTAAGGTCGAGTCACTGAAGGCGATGATGAGCTCTGGATACTCCTCGTGGGTTCTGAAGTCGCCTGTCAGTCGTCGCCATATAAATGTAGTGAAGAACTTGCAGGAGATGATAGTTCGAGCCAACAGGTTAGCTTTAATCTCGACAGGGACTGCGCAGCAGCCAGCAATGGCGAGTCACAAGAAGCAACAGACATCTATTTCAAAACCAAGGTTCTAAGTTCAGTTGTGGAATGCACACATGCAAGGACCCACGAGGGGTGAGCATTCCACAACAGAGAGAGACACAAGGAGAGACCACTACACCACTCTTACCTGAATTCATGGGATTACCTTGGCCAATATTTCTCTTCAGGTCATAAAAAAGCATCTGGGGTGGACATTCTAATCCATCATCACTGCCCACTGGTGGTAGAGGGTACCCTCCGAGATACTGGTGGGAGATGGGTGGTAATGCGTGGCTCGCTGGGAGTGCAGTCTCTCACTTTGAATCATACAGGGAGAGGAGGCTCATCTGTAATATAGACTGCAGGTAGGCTACTGTTGGAGGAGATGGGGCTGGTAGATGCTTGGAGGACTTGACACCCTCTAACGCTGGACTACTCTTATTTTTTGGGGGCCCACGAAATACACTCTATACTTGAATATATGTTCTTAGATAAGCGCTTGCTCTCCACTTTGACGGAATCTACTCAATACACATTCACACTTTCTGACCATGGTTCAGTCTCCTGTATTCTGACTGGCATAGACTCCCCGGGGCCCAGAGTCACAGGAACCTGGCACTTCAATATCACTTATTGAAAGACCCAGTGATGGTCAGTAATCTAAATAGGGGTATTGAGGACTAATCCTCCATAACAGCACCGGGGAAGTGAGCACAGCCACCCTCTGAGATACCCTGAAGGCAGTCCCCTGGGGCATTTTAAGAGCAGAATCAGCCCACCTTCAGAAACTAAGAGATGAGCCTCACCTTAAACTAGGTACAGAACTAGGGGAGCTTGAGCTACAGCACAGGAAAACCCACTTGCCTAAAGTGTGGAAGAATATAGTTGTGGTTCAGGCCATGTATGAACCCTAGAAGCCAATAAGTCAACATATCTACTGACACAACTTGACAATAAATACTATGACCATGGTAACAAATGCTGGCTAAACCTCCTATGAGTCTGCAGTGCTCTGGCTTCCATACCAGAGATTAATATCCCCTGCATGGGCAAATCTGCACAGGAGACAGAGAGAAGGCAATGTAGTTTCACACTTTCTACACCCAACTATATAGAAGTGAGCAAACAGACCCCCAAGAGTGGTCACAGTATCTCACAGAGGTCAAAACTGAGCTACTTAGACATAGAGACCCTCAATAAGTCACTGGAGAAGGAGGAAATCCTGACAGCTATATCTAAATCATGACCCCCTGAAGCACCAGACTCCAATGTACTCGCAGCAGCATTCTATAAGTGCTTTGGCCCCACAATGCTGTCCATTCTCCTCAAAGTATTTAAGGAGGTAATCAAAAAGAGAAGAGTCACTCCCACTATGAATGAATCCACCATAGCCTTGTCCTTAAACCTAACAAAACCCCTAATGAATGTTAATCGTATCACCCCATCTGTCTCCTAAACACGGATGCCAAAATACTTACCAAAATAGCCACCTTGAGACTCCAACCCTTGATGGAGAATTTGATACACCCAGATAAGTCGGAATTCATTCAAGCGCGCCAAGTTGGCAACAATATGAAGACCGATATTCATCTTCTCCATATCAGAAGTAAGCCAGTCCATCCTGGTCACCCTGGATGCTGAAAACGTATTATGTAGGGTTGACAGGGGCTTCATGACCAATGTCTTGAGAGAGATGGGGATGGGAGGCATGTTTAGGTCCTGGCGGGCTTTTAAGTCTTTACGGGCCAACCTTTGGCTTAATGGTCTATTTTCTAACTGTCAGACATCTGTCGAGGCACATAGCAGGGATGTTCCCTCTCCTTGCCCTAACAGTAGAAACACCAGCACAGTGCATTCGGGCTAACTCACGGATTAAAGGGATTCAATTCGGGCAACAGGAGCTGAAATTGACCATGTTTGCTGATGATGTGCTTCTGACCCTGACAGACCCTATTGACTCCCTGCCACATGTGCTCAGGGAGCTTCATCTTTGTCAGAGCATCTTGCTGTTCATAATCAATATCACTACATCAAAAAATGTTAATGTGTCTGCCCCTCGGGCAGTGGTGCACCAGGCACAATCACTTACCTCCCTATGATGGGCCTCTTTTACATAGATTACTTGGTCCTCGTGTTAGCCTCCACACTAGATAGAACTCAAGACATCATCCTTCTACACGTGAAACGAGGAATGAGGTGTGAGCTTAACAGCTGGAAATGTATATCTCTCTCTCCTAGGTAGAATAGCAGCATACAAAATGACTATACTTCCTAAGAAATTATATGTGTTCCAGACCCTGGCTCTTAGTATACAAGGCTAATTCATAGCTGACCTTCAATCAACCTGTGCCAATATTATATGGCAGGGCGGAGAGGATAAGTCAGATGTAAAGCTCCATGAGTCCAAAGACAAGGTGGATTGGGCACACCCAACCTAGGTTTTTACTATGGTGCAGCTCAACTTTGCTATTTCATACACTGTACGCGGTGAGAACCGAAAAAGAATGGTGCATGATTGACCAAACAATGGCAGCGGGACCCCTGAGGGAATTCCCTGGCGATCTCAGTGAGTCCCTACGAAAATGTTATATATCTCACCAGTCTCAAGGTCGGCATTGGAGGTTTGGGATAAGGTGGGGTCAGATGTGGTCTCACTACTTCCCCTCCCCGTTTACGCCTCTCTGGGGTAATCACAAACCCATACCCTGGACTGGCCAGACCATCATATGGCAAATGGCATGAAGGGAGGTGCAAGACGCTGGGAGCCATGTTTCTTACAAGGGTCAATCAATTCCTTTGAGCAATTGAAGGAGGAGTACTGCCTACAAACCGTGACAAACCTTCTGAGTTAGCGAATTGGAGTGTTTTTTATATGTTAAAAGGTTATCTATTTCAGGCGCGATGTGTCAAGGAAAGCTTCGAAAAGATTTGCTTCACTTTTTAAAAGACCGAATATAGAGGACATAAAACAAACGCACTCAATGGTTATGACAATTAAATATTTACAAAAGATGTTTGCCTTGTTGATATTATGTAATAACTAATCCAATTTAGCAAAGTTCATGATTTTGGAAAGGCTCTTCAGTACTTTAGGTCCATCCATGCTGAGCATTCTGGCCAAGCTGCGCCCCTCTGACAGAGCTACTAAGCATTATCTGACATGTCAAAACTAGAGCTCATATCACATTCGAACAGATCAATTTGGGGACCAGAAAGAAGAAAAGAATTGCTTTCTAACAAGTAGATTAAACATTATTCAATGACAGCGCCTAATCATTCTTCTGACATTTCTGTTGTTTGATCATTATTTAGCTGTATGTTTTCAATTTAGATTATGCTGAATCCAAGACACTTTTTTTCTTTTTTCCAAATTCAAAAAATGTACGCAGAAAAAGCTGTCTTGCATTCCATTAGGAGACTACAGGCGCAGAAATCGAAAACAATTAGCTTCATGTCTTTGAGCCCCATTAGAAAAATTGCTTTCAGCTATCCACATTATGACAGCGATAATACATTATTATACGGTTGGCAAAATGTGCACTCTGTAGCAAGACAGCTACTATTTCAAGTTTACCATTAGTTAGCTTCAATGTTGCTTTGGCTCTGATTGGACTTTTTTCTTGCATTTATTACTCAATTTTACGGGATTTAAACAACACAGAAGAAATATAAAATACAGGCTGGTGCCGTGACTGTGTTAAGGAATCATACATGTGAGAGGCAAATTGTACTGTATAAAATACTGTTCCCGAGATAAAAATCCCAAGTGGTGTACATCTCCAAGCATCCAAGCATGGAAACCATCTTATCAAATTACAGTAAAACATAATTGAAAATGATGAACAAAAAAAAATTAAATTCATTTGTATATTTCCCTTTCGCATGAATAGTCACAGAAAGACAATTTAAAAGTCAGGGAACAAGAAAGAAATAATGCACGATCTCCTCTACTTGACATTAAAAATGTTTGAATTAGTCCAATAATCGTTCTGTGCGAGTTTACTGGCAAGAAAGCAAAACGAAGTCATGCATGAAAAACGAAGTAATGGCTACAGCATTAGGCTGCCATGATCTGTGCCCAAATCAATCACTGCTTCTTGAATTCGGTGCAACAGATAGGCAAATATATTTCTGATGCAAATGATTCTAAACTATACGAATTGTGATTATCTAGGGTACATTTGCAAACAGATTCAAAGGAAACATTCAAGTCAGGGGGCCCGATTCACAGAACTAACTTACGACAAAATCCTAAACTTACTACCATTTTGGTATTCACAGAATGAACTTACTCATTTTGGTATTCACAGAATAAACTTACTCATTTTGGTATTCACAGAAGACACTTACACATTTTGTGTAACTTACACATTTTGTGTAACTTACTCATTTTGTGTAACTTACACATTTTGTGTAACTTACACATTTTAGTATTCACAGAAGGCACTTACTCATTGATGAGTAAGTGCCTTCTGTGAATACCAAAATGAGTAAGTTAATTCTGTGAATACCAAAATTGTTGTAAGTTCATTCTGTGAATACCCAAATGTGTAAGTTCATTCTGTGAATACAAAATTGTTGTAAGTTCATTCTGTGAATACCCAAATGTGTAAGTTCATTCTGTGAATACCCAAATGTGTAAGTTCATTCTGTGAATACCAACATTGTTGTAAGTTCATTCTGTGAATACCCAAATGTGTAAGTTCATTCTGTGAATACCCAAATGTGTAAGTTCATTCTGTGAATACCCAAATGTGTAAGTTCATTCTGTGAATACCAAAATTGTTGTAAGTTTAGAATTTTGACGTAAGTTAGTTCTGTGAATCAGGCCCTTAGACTGTCCGTTATTGTACTTCACACAGTTGTAATCCTGAAAATAAAAAAGTTACTCTTGTTGACTGAATTGGTCTGTGTGTGTATATATATATTCACTGAAAAAACCATAGGTTTCAGGCACGTTATAGTTAGAAATTAGCATTTAAAAAACCTTACAAATTCACTGAAAAAAACATAGGTTTTAGGGACAGTTATAGTTAGTTGGACATTGCACTCGTACAAAACCCGTGAAATTCCCCCGTTATAGTTAGTTCAGCTAACTATAACTCGCGCCCCCGCAATGCACTGCTGATGACGTCACATATTACATCACTCATGACATGGTCAGTGACATCACTGATGACATCACTCAATGCATCTCAAATGACATCACTGATGACATCTTCCAGTGACTGTGTGTTTCTGTAAAGTTTAAATATTTTTAATATATATAGGGAAAGGCGTATTGAAGAATGAGTGGGTGTATAAGTGTCTGTATGGATGATTTAGTAGGTGTGTGACTAACTCTATAAGTGAGTGATTAAACGTATCTAACTGAATGCATGGGTTAGTGACTAAACTGGGTGAATGTCTGTATCCGTCTGTCTATTGCTGTGTAAGTGGCTGCATGGGTTTGTGAATAGCTACATGAGTGTCTATATGAGTTATTGATTGGTTGTCTGAGTATCTGTATGGGTGCCTGAGTGTTTGTGTGGGTGGGGTGTGTGCGACGCTGTGCATAGATGTGTGAGTGGGTGATTCACTGGGTGGATGGTTTCAAGAGTGCATCTGTGATAGACTGTATGGGTGGGTAAGTGTGTGTAAGAGTGTGTTAGTGAGTGAATGTATGTCCCAGTGGTACATGTGTGAGTAACTACATATGTGAAAGGCAGTATATATGTGTGTTGGAGTATATAAATAGCTATAAGCGAGAGTGTGTGATTGTGAGAGTGACTGTATGGATGAGTGTGTGCTTGTATCAGTGATTGTATAAGAGCGTAAGAATGTGCTAGTATTTGTATGAGTAAGTGAGCTGGTGTGTGTATAACTGTATAGGTGAGTAAATGGCAGTGTGTTTAATTATTTGCATGACTGACTAGGTGTGTGAGTACCTCTATGGATGAGTGGCGGTGTTTGACTGTCTATATAGGAGTATGAGTGCACATGATAGTCCTGTACTGAGTGACCATAAGTATGAGTGTCTGTACGGGTGAGGGAGTGGATGTGTGTGTAGACCTAAGAATCAGTGAGTGGGTATGTAGTTATTGGTGTTGGAGTGTCTATGGTTTTGCGAATGGCAGTCTGTAATTTAGAGTGAGTGTATCAAAGGTTATATTAGGGTGTGAGGAGATGCATCAGATTATCACATGGATGATGTCATCAGTGATGTCATCAGTGATGTCATTTGAGATGCCATCAGTGATGTCATCAGTGATGTCACTGACCATGTCATGAGTGATGTAATATGTGACGTCATCAGCAGTGCATTGCGGGCGCGAGTTATAGTTAGCTGAACTAACTATAACGGGGGAATTTCACGGGTTTTGTACGAGTGCAATGTCCAACTAACTATAACTGTCCCTAAAACCTATGGTTTTTTCAGTGAATTTGTAAGGTTTTTAAATGCTAATTTCTAACTATAAGGTGCCTGAAACCTATGTTTTTTCAGTGAATTTCAAAGTTTTTTTAAATGCTAATTCCTAACTATAACATGTCTGAAACCTATGGTTTTTTTCAGTGAATTTCAAAGGTTTTGTAAATGACAATTTTTAAATGTATTAATTGTTATATTTATTTTTTTGATACTGATTTACTACATTTTTAAAACTATTTATTTTTACATATTTTATTTTTTAAATTACATTGTAATTACATTATACATTACATTACAAAATATACTTTCTCAGAATGAATTACTTTAGTTTAAATACTTTGCAAATAGGCAATAGACTTTTAAGTACAGTAGTTACAGTTGTTGCAATGGGCAACACAATTTCAAACACAATGCAACATTGAGCTCAATGTGAATTTCTAGTTAAATGCAATGAGTTACTTTATGGATTACTTTTCTAACCACAGGACTGGATCCTAGATTCAGTCCTGGGACATCTCCTGTAAACAGTTGAGTAAAAGCGTTTTGGTTACAGTAGTGATTTTTAAGGAATATTATTGTATTTTAAAAGTTGACACAGAAACTTTTTCACATAGAATCACCAATGTTATCCTATGGGAGGAAATTCACTTAGCAGGTAAGTAGTGTTATCGTTACTTTTTCTTACTCAGTGGTGGATCCTGGATCCAGCACTGGTGCATCTCCTGTAAACAGTTGAAAGAATGCGTTTAAGTCATACAGGCGATTTTTAAGGAATATTTGTAGTTTGTGAAAATCGACACTTTGAAACTTTTCTGCTGAAAACCAGACAATGGATTCCAATGGAAGGAAATACAAGTTACTGGTAAGTACGGTTAGAATTACTTTTCAGGGTCAGTGCTGGGCTAAAAGATGCAGCACTGGGTTCTCTCCTGATAACAGGTGAGTAAATCGGAATTCGTAGTTCGGCTGATTTTAGAGGAATATTATAAAGTTCCCAAACTCCACACACCGAAGAATTTCCAAGTGAAACCAGTCAATGTTAGCCTATGGAAGGAAATTCAAGTTACTGGTAAGTATGGTTAAAATTACTTTTCAGGATCAGTACTGGGCTCAAAGATGCAGCACTGAGGTCTCTCCTGATAACCGGTGAGTAAATCGGAATTCGTAGTTCGGCTGATTTTAGAGGAATATTTGTATGTTTCAAAAATCGACACTTAGAAACTTTTTCAGCAAAGAGCAGGCAATGATATCCTATGGAAGGAAATTCAAGTTACTGGTAAGTACGGTTAAAATTACTTTTCAGGATCAGTACTGGGCTCAAAGATGCAGCACTGAGGTCTCTCCTGATAACAGGTGAGTAAATCGGAATTCGTAGTTCGGCTGATTTTAGAGGAATATTATAAAGTTCCAAAACTCCACACTTAGAAGAATTTCCAAGTGAAACCAGTCAATGTTAGCCTATGGAAGGAAATTCAAGTTACTGGTAAGTACGGTTAAAATTACTTTTCAGGATCAGTACTGGGCTCAAAGATGCAGCACTGAGGTCTCTCCTGATAACAGGTGAGTAAATCGGAATTCGTAGTTCGGCTGATTTTAGAGGAATATTTGCACAATGGTGAAGGAAGGGTGTGGGGCCTGAAGTGACATGTCTGCAAACACACCCTTTGGAGCGTTTTAAGTTGGAGAATTAATTCCTCCTCAATCCCGAGGGTCCCTAGGGGCCAACTGGCCCACCAGATACCTCCAGTATGCGCCAGAGAGCTGCGTTGCAGAGAGGTGTTCAGAGGCCACACCCCTTTTTACAACACTCTGCAACGCAGCTCCGTGGCGCTTACTGGAGGTACCTGGTGGGCTAGTTGGCCCCCAGGGACCCTCAGGATTGAAGAGGATTTAATTCACCATCTTAAAACGCGCCACGGGGCCTGTTTGCACACATGTCACCTGAAGCCACGTCCCCTCCCTTCACCACTGTGCAAGCGAGCCCCGTGGCGCGTTTTAAGTTGGGGATTAAGTCCCCTTGAATACTGAGGGTCCCTGGAGTCCAACTAGCCCACCATGTACCTCCAAAAGCGCCACAGAGCTGCGTTGCAGAGAGGTGTAAAGGGGCGTGGCCTCTGTACACCTCTCTGCAACGCAGCCCCTGGCGCATACCGGAGGTTCCTGGTGGGCTAGTTGGCCCCAAGAGACCCCCAGTATTCAAGAATTACTTCCCCTTCTTAAAACGCGCCAGGGGGCGCATTTGCAGACTGCTGCAGGAAGGGGCCGGGGCCGGGGCCTCCGGCACGATGCCGGTCTTTTTTTTTTGCTTTTTTCTGCCCAGGGGGTCCTTGTGGGACCCCCTGAGCAGACCTAGGGGGTCAGGGTGTTTCTACCCTGCCCCTTTTTGCGTTTTGCGCACTTGTTTTACTGCTTTCTTGTTCCTCGGTTCTACCGAGGAACAAGATGGCTGCTAACACTTCCTGGTTTGGAGTGTTGACAGCCAATTAGCATGCAGCTCGTGGTCGGGAGGGTGCGCGGATCCACCGCGTCCATAGATATCGAAACTTTTATTTACGGATTTACACCATTTTTAAAAAGGGTGCTTTCTGAACCAAGCACTACCTTTTTGCCAAATTTGGTGTAATTCCGTTCAGCAGTTTTTGCTGTAGCCTTGCATAAAATTTCCTAGGGGAAATTGATTTTTTCACTCTTATTTTTGAATTTCTCCGCAACTACTGAACGGATTTACACCATTTAAAAAATAAGGTCGCTTTCTGAACCAAGCGCTACCTTTTTGCCAAATTTGGTGTAATTCCGTTCAGCAGTTCGGGCTGTAGCCGTGGCTAAAATTTCCTATGGGAATTAACATGGAGAAAACACGTTTTGGGACCCTCCTTTTTTCTCGGACCACGCTTGATGAATCACAACGAAACTTTCAAGACAAGAGCGGACCGGAGCGCCCCACTAGTTTTGAAAATTTCGTGATGATTCGTCAAACGACGCCAAAGTTATTGGGAATAGAATGTTACGGATTTCCTATGGATACCAGTAGATAATATATATTCCAAAGACCACATGAACTTTCCGCACTTCCGCACTCACGTTGGGCGAACAGAGAACTACGAACCACTGGAAATATTGGCACTAATCTTTATTGCTCCTCAGAATGACGCGTTTCGGACACCACTTGTCCTTGATCACATATCAGAGAAATGCAGTTCGCCATCTTTTTTAAATTTGCTGTGTACTGAAACCCCGTGGTATATAGACATAGTAAACACACTAGCACATAGATCTGCAAACAAATCAGTTTGTTTTCTTTTTTCATCACATGTTTACGCTTCATAAAAATAATTCATTTCTGTCACCATTAATGGCTTGAAGTGCACATCGTGCTATATGTTTCTGAATTCATGCGATAAACGGAGTAATAAACAATGTTTGTAAAATTGTTAAAAAATCATTGTAACTGCATCGTAATTATAAATAATTTAAGTGCATAGTACTCCATAAATAAATAATTAAATATTCAAAACATGTTTATAAAACTACATAAAAACCATAACAATTGGAATATTTGTATTTATGGCTAAAATCTCGCAATGGGTTAGATGTCCTACCATAGGAAATCCTATATACCTGGAGGACAGCCCACTAATCGCTTTATAACCAAAATGTTATATAAACATGTGCAAACAATCGCATGACATTATGTAAACCTTCAAAATGTGCAAATCACATGCCAGCAGGTAAAAATCTCGAGATTGTAACCTTACTGCTTAAATGCAGATGTGTATGAGTTAACCCATTCTTCACAGAATTAAACCCTCATGATGTTGTCAACGATTCTCAACAATGTGCAAAATATGCAGTCAAAAATAAAGTGCTATGTGGTAAAAGTGCTACCGTTGGCCCAATTGACCTGATAAAGTGCATGTGCTAAAAGTGTCAAAAATACCATCGTAAAAAACATTATTCAACAAAAAGAATGTCCATGATACGGGCCCAGATAGAAAATGAGGAGGCCACGGCGGGAACTATATATAATATATATATATATATGGTCATGTTCGTGGTTAGTGACATCTCAAATGACATCACTGATGACATCATCCAGTGACTGTGAGTGTTTTGAAAAAGTTTATGAGTGTTAAATATATATATCAAGGTGTATTTGGTGAATCAGGGGGTGTCTAAATGGATGTATGGATGATTCAGTGTGTGCGTGACTGACTGTATAAATGAGAGATTAGGTGTCACAGTGAATGTATGGGTGAGTGACTGGTTGTGTGAATGTCTGTATCAGTCTGTCAGTTGGCGTCTAAGTGTCTGTATGGGTGTGTGAGTGGGTACGTGAGTGGCTGTATGGGTGCGTGATTGGTTGTCTGAGTACCTGTATTGGTGTCTGAGCATCTATGTGGGTGGGTGATGTGGTGTGGTGTGTGACTGCCTTATGGATGAGTGAGTGGGTGAGCCAGTGGCTGTATAGCTTAGTGAGTGTGTGTGTGAGGGGCTGTATGCGTGTGTGAGTGTGTGTATGGCTGTGTGGGTGAGTGAGTGGATGAGTCAGTGGTATATGGCTGAGTAACTAGGTATGTGAAAGGCAGTATATGTGAGTGATGGGGTATATGAGTGACTGTATGGGTTAGTGAGTGAATGTGAGAGTGACTGTATAGGTGAGTGAGTATGTGTTAGTATCTTTATGAGTAAGTAAGCAAGAGTGTGTGTAACAGTATGGGTGAATAAGTGGCTGTGTGATTGTCTGTATGAGTGAGTGAGTAGGTGTGTGAGTAGCTCTATGGGTGACTGACAGTGTGTGAATGGCTTTATGGGTGTATGCGTGGATATGTCAGTGGCTGTATTAGTGAGTGAGTGGGTGTATGAGTGGCTGTATGGGTGAGTGAGTGGATGTGTGTGTAGATCTATGAATCAGTGAGTGGGTGTTGAAGTAATGGTATGGGTCTGTGAATGGGTTTGTGAATGGTTGCATGGGAGTGGAAGTGCGTGTATGAAAGGTTCTATGGGGGTGTGAGTGGATGCGTTAGTGATTTTGTAGATGATGTCATCAGTGATGTCATTTGAAATGTCATCAGTGATGTCATCTGTGATATCATCAGTGATGTCACTCACCATGTCATGAGTGATGTAATAGGTGAGGTCATAAGCAGTGCATTGTGAGGCGCAAGTTATAGTTAACCTAACTATAACTGCTAAATTTCACTGCTCTTGTACGAGTAAAACCAGAGCCTAACTATAATGTCCATGTAACCTTCGTTTTTTTCAGTGAATTTCTATTTTTTTTCATTCCATTTCCTAACTATAATGTCCCTGTAAACTTTATTTTTTCAGTGAATTTATATGTTTTTTAAAGTAGGAATTGCGTTTGCAGAGTGGTGGAGAAAGGGGCGGCGCCTCCAACAAGCTCTCAGGAATCCCGCTGTGTAGGACTTGCAGGAGGTACCAGGAGGACTTCTTGGCCCCAAGATCCCTCAGTATCCAAGAGGACCTCATTCCCCAACCAGATGTGCACCAGTAGGGGTGGTTATATATATATATGTATATATATGTATGTATATCATGTATGTGATCAAGACCGCGCTGTAGCGGTCGAAACGCATCATGGACGGCATTTGCCCTGACAATGTGTTTCATTGGAGAAACGTTGCCTGAATAAATAGCACTTTTCAACATTAACTGGCGTGGAGTGGTTTGTACCTGTCTGGACGCAGCAGTGATCTGTGGGAAGCCAGGAGCGTGGTTTATTTATATATATATATATATATATATATATATATACATATATATATATATATATTCACTTAAAAAACCATAGGTTTTAGGGACAGTTATAGTTAGTTGGACATTGCACTCGTACAAAACCATAGAAATTCCCCCGTTATAGTTAGTTCAGCTAACTATAACTCGCGCCCCGCAATGCACTGCTGATGACGTCACATATTACATCACTCATGACATGGTCAGTGACATCACTGATGACATCACTGATGACATCTCAAATGACATCACTGATGACATCATCCAGTGACTGTGTGTTTCTTTAAAGTTTAAATATGTTTAATATATATAGGGAAAGGCGTATTGAAGAATGAGTGGGTGTATAAGTGTCTGTATGGATGATTTAGTAGGTGCGTGACTAACTCTATAAGTGAGTGATTAAACGTATCTTACTGAATGCATGGGTTAGTGACTAAACTGGGTGAATGTCTGTATCCGTCTGTCTATTGCTGTGTAAGTGGCTGCATGGGTTTGTGAATAGCTACATGAGTGTCTATATGAGTTATTGATTAGTTGTCTGAGTATCTGTATGGGTGCCTGAGTGTTTGTGTGGGTGGGGTGTGTGCGACTCTGTGCATAGATGTGTGAGTGGGTGATTCACTGGGTGGATGGTTTCAAGAGTGCATCTGTGATAGACTGTATGGGTGGGTAAGTGTGTGTAAGAGTGTGTTTGTGAGTGAATGTATGTCCCAGTGGTACATGTGTGAGTAACTACATATGTGAAAGGCAGTATATATGTGTGTTGGAGTATATAAATAGCTATAAGCAAGAGTGTGTGATTGTGAGAGTGACTGTATGGATGAGTGTGTGCTTGTATCAGTGATTGTATAAGAGCATAAGAATGTGCTAGTATTTGTATGAGTAAGTGAGCTGGTGTGTGTATAACTGTATAGGTGAGTAAATGGCACTGTGTTTAATTATTTGCATGACTGACTAGGTGTGTGAGTACCTCTATGGATGAGTGGCGGTGTTTGAGTGTCTATATAGGAGTATGAGTGCATATGATAGTCCTGTACTGAGTGACCGTAAGTATGAGTGACTGTATGGGTGAGTGAGTGGATGTGTGTGTAGACCTAAGAATCAGTGAGTGGGTATGTAGTTATTGGTGTTGGAGTGTCTATGGTTTTGCGAATGGCAGTCTGTAATTTAGAGTGGGTGTATCAAAGGTTATATCAGGGTGTGAGGAGGTGCATCAGGGTGTGAGGAGGTGCATCAGTGATGTCATCAGTGATGTCATTTGAGATGTCATCAGTGATGTCATCAGTGATGTCACTGACCATGTCATGAGTGATGTAATATGTGACGTCATCAGCAGTGCATTGCGGGGGCGCGAGTTATAGTTAGCTGAACTAACTATAACGGGGGAATTTCTAAGGTTTTGTACGAGTGCAATGTCTAACTAACTATAACTGTCCCTAAAACCTATGGTTTTTAAGTGAATTTCAAAGGTTTTTAAATGCTAATTTCTAACTATAACGTGTCTGAAACCTATGGTTTTTTCAGTGAATTTCAAAGGTTTTTTAAATGCTAATTCCTAACTATAACATGTCTGAAACCTATGGTTTTTTTCAGTGAATTTCAAAGGTTTTGTAAATGACAATTTTTAAATGTATTAATTGTTATATTTATTTTTTTGATACTGATTTACTACATTATTTATTTTTACATATTTTATTTTTTAAATTACATTGTAATTACATTATACATTACATTACAAAATATACTTTCTCAGAATGAATTACTTTAGTTTAAATACTTTGCAAATAGGCAATAGACTTTTAAGTATAGTAGTTACAGTTGTTGCAATGGGCAACACAATTTCAAACACAATGCAACATTGAGCTCAATGTGAATTTCTAGTTAAATGCAATTAGTTACTTTATGGATTACTTTTCTAACCACAGGACTGGATCCTAGATTCAGTCCTGGGACATCTCCTGTAAACAGTTGAGTAAAAGCGTTTTGGTTAAAGTAGTGATTTTTAAGGAATATTATTGTATTTTAAAAGTTGACACTTAGAAACTTTTTCACATAGAATCACCAATGTTATCATATGGGAGGAAATTCACTTAGCAGGTAAGTAGTGTTATTGTTACTTTTTCTTACTCAGTGGTGGATCCTGTATCCAGCACTGGTGCATCTCCTGTAAACAGTTGAAAGAATGCGTTTAAGTCATACAGGCGATTTGTAAGGAATATTTGTAGTTTGTGAAAATCAACACTTTGAAACTTTTCTGCTGAAAACCAGACAATGGATTCCTATGGAAGGAAATATAAGTTACTGGTAAGTACGGTTAAAATTACTTTTCAGGATCAGTACTGGGCTGAAAGATGCAGCACTGAGGTCTCTCCTGATAACAGGTGAGTAAATCGGAATTCGTATTTCGGCTGATTTTAGAGGAATATTATAAAGTTCCAAAACTCCACACTTAGAAGAATTTCCAAGTGAAACCAGTCAATGTTAGCCTATGGAAGGAAATTCAAGTTACTGGTAAGTACGGTTAAAATTACTTTTCAGGATCAGTACTGGGCTCAAAGATGCAGCACTGAGGTCTCTCCTGATAACAGGTGAGTAAATCGGAATTCGTAGTTCGGCTGATTTTAGAGGAATATTTGCACAATGGTGAAGGAAGGGTGTGGGGCCTGAAGTGACATGTCTGCAAACACACCCTGTGGAGCGTTTTAAGTTGGAGAATTAATTCCTCCTCAATCCCGAGGGTCCCTAGGGGCCAACTGGCCCACCAGATACCTCCAGTATGCGCCAGAGAGCTGCGTTGCAGAGAGGTGTTCAGAGGCCACACCCCTTTTTACAACACTCTGCAACGCAGCTCCGTGGCGCTTACTGGAGGTACCTGGTGGGCAAGTTGGCCCCCAGGGACCCTCAGGATTGAAGAGGATTTAATTCCCCATCTTAAAACGCGCCACGGGGCCTGTTTGCACACATGTCACCTGAAGCCACGCCCCTCCCTTCACCACTGTGCAAACGAGCCCCATGGCGCGTTTTAAGTTGGGGGATTAAGTCCCCTTGAATACTGAGGGTCCCTGGAGTCCAACTAGCCCACCATGTACCTCCAAAGCGCCACAGAGCTGCGTTGCAGAGAGGTGTAAAGGGGCGTGGCCTCTGTACACCTCTCTGCAACGCAGCCCTGGCGCATACCGGAGGTTCCTGGTGGGCTAGTTGGCCCCAGGGACCCCCAGTATTCAAGGGAATTACCTCCCCTTCTTAAAACGCGCCAGGGACGCGTTTGCAGACTGCTGCAGGGAGGGGCCGGGGCCTCCGGCACGATGCCGGTCTTTTTTTTTTGCTTTTTTCTGCCCAGTGGGTCCTTGTGGGACTCCCTGAGCAGACCTAGGGGGTCAGGGTGTTTCTACCCTGCCCCCTTTTTGCGTTTTGCGCACTTGTTTTACTGCTTTCTTGTTCCTCGGTTCTACCGAGGAACAAGATGGCTGCCAACACTTCCTGGTTTGGAGTGTTGACAGCCAATTAGCATGCAGCTCGTGGTCGGGAGGGTGCGCGGATCCACCGCGTCCATAGATATCGAAACTTTTATTTACGGATTTACACCATTTTTAAAAGGGTGCTTTCTGAACCAAGCACTACCTTTTGCCAAATTTGGTGTAATTCCGTTCAGCAGTTTTGCTGTAGCCTTGCATAAAGTTTCCTATGGGAAATTGATTGTTTCACTCTTATTTTTTTAATTTCTCCGCAACTACTGAACGGATTTACACCATTTAAAAAATAAGGTCGCTTTCTGAACCAAGCGCTACCTTTTTGCCAAATTTGGTGTAATTCCGTTCAGCAGTTCGGGCTGTAGCCGTGGCTAAAATTTCCTAAGGGGAATTAACATGGAGAAAACACGTTTTGGGACCCCCCTTTTTTCTCAGCCCCCGCTTGATGAATCACCACGAATCTTTCAAGACAAGAGCGGACCGGAGCGCCCCACTAGTTTTAAAAATTTCGCGATGATTCGTCAAACGACGCCAAAGTTATTGGGAATAGAATGTTACGGATTTCCTATGGATACCAGTAGATAATATATATTCCAAAGACCACATGAACTTTCCGCACTTCCGCACTCACGTTGGGCGAACAGAGAACTACGAACCACTGGAAATATTGGCACTAATCTTTATTGCTCCTCAGAATGACGCGTTTCGGACACCACTTCTCCTTGATCACATATCAGAGAAATGCAGTTCGCCATCTTTTTTAAATTTGCTGTGTACTGAAACCCCGTGGTATATAGACATAGTAAACACACTAGCACATAGATCTGCAAACAAATCAGTTTGTTTTCTTTTTTCATCACATGTTTACGCATCATAAAAATAATTCATTTCTGTCACCATTAATGGCTTGAAGTGCACATCGTGCTATATGTTTCTGAATTCATGCGATAAACGGAGTAATAAACAATGTTTGTAAAATTGTTAAAAAATCATTGTAACTGCATCGTAATTATAAATAATTTAAGTGCATAGTACTCCATAAATAAATAATTAAATATTCAAAACATGTTTATAAAACTACATAAAAACCATAACAATTGGAATATTTGTATTTATGGCTAAAATCTCGCAATGGGTTAGATGTCCTACCATAGGAAATCCTATATACCTGGAGGACAGCCCACTAATCGCTTTATAACCAAAATGTTATATAAACATGTGCAAACAATCGCATGACATTATGTAAACCTTCAAAATGTGCAAATCACATGCCAGCAGGTAAAAATCTCGAGATTGTAACCTTACTGCTTAAATGCAGATGTGTATGAGTTAACCCATTCTTCACAGAATTAAACCCTCATGATGTTGTCAACGATTCTCAACAATGTGCAAAATATGCAGTCAAAAATAAAGTGCTATGTGGTAAAAGTGCTACCGTTGGCCCAATTGACCTGATAAAGTGCATGTGCTAAAAGTGTCAAAAATACCATCGTAAAAAACATTATTCAACAAAAGAATGTCCATGATACGGGCCCAGATAGAAAATGAGGAGGCCACGGCGGGAACTATATATAATATATATATATATATGGTCATGTTCGTGGTTAGTGACATCTCAAATGACATCACTGATGACATCATCCAGTGACTGTGAGTGTTTTGAAAAAGTTTATGAGTGTTAAATATATATATCAAGGTGTATTTGGTGAATCAGGGGGTGTCTAAATGGATGTATGGATGATTCAGTGTGTGCGTGACTGACTGTATAAATGAGAGATTAGGTGTCACAGTGAATGTATGGGTGAGTGACTGGTTGTGTGAATGTCTGTATCAGTCTGTCAGTTGGCGTCTAAGTGTCTGTATGGGTGTGTGAGTGGGTACGTGAGTGGCTGTATGGGTGCGTGATTGGTTGTCTGAGTACCTGTATTGGTGTCTGAGCATCTATGTGGGTGGGTGATGTGGTGTGGTGTGTGACTGCCTTATGGATGAGTGAGTGGGTGAGCCAGTGGCTGTATAGCTTAGTGAGTGTGTGTGTGAGGGGCTGTATGCGTGTGTGAGTGTGTGTATGGCTGTGTGGGTGAGTGAGTGGATGAGTCAGTGGTATATGGCTGAGTAACTAGGTATGTGAAAGGCAGTATATGTGAGTGATGGGGTATATGAGTGACTGTATGGGTTAGTGAGTGAATGTGAGAGTGACTGTATAGGTGAGTGAGTATGTGTTAGTATCTGTATGAGTAAGTAAGCAAGAGTGTGTGTAACAGTATGGGTGAATAAGTGGCTGTGTGATTGTCTGTATGAGTGAGTGAGTAGGTGTGTGAGTAGCTCTATGGGTGACTGACAGTGTGTGAATGGCTTTATGGGTGTATGCGTGGATATGTCAGTGGCTGTATTAGTGAGTGAGTGGGTGTATGAGTGGCTGTATGGGTGAGTGAGTGGATGTGTGTGTAGATCTATGAATCAGTGAGTGGGTGTTGAAGTAATGGTATGGGTCTGTGAATGGGTTTGTGAATGGTTGCATGGGAGTGGAAGTGCGTGTATGAAAGGTTCTATGGGGGTGTGAGTGGATGCGTTAGTGATTTTGTAGATGATGTCATCAGTGATGTCATTTGAAATGTCATCAGTGATGTCATCTGTGATATCATCAGTGATGTCACTCACCATGTCATGAGTGATGTAATAGGTGAGGTCATAAGCAGTGCATTGTGAGGCGCAAGTTATAGTTAACCTAACTATAACTGCTAAATTTCACTGCTCTTGTACGAGTAAAACCAGAGCCTAACTATAATGTCCATGTAACCTTCGTTTTTTCAGTGAATTTCTATTTTTTTTCATTCCATTTCCTAACTATAATGTCCCTGTAAACTTTATTTTTTTCAGTGAATTTATATGTTTTTTTAAAGTAGGAATTGCGTTTGCAGAGTGGTGGAGAAAGGGGCGGCGCCTCCAACAAGCTCTCAGGAATCCCGCTGTGTAGGACTTGCAGGAGGTACCAGGAGGACTTCTTGGCCCCAAGATCCCTCAGTATCCAAGAGGACCTCATTCCCCAACCAGATGTGCACCAGTAGGGGTGGTTATATATATATATGTATATATATGTATGTATATCATGTATGTGATCAAGACCGCGCTGTAGCGGTCGAAACGCATCATGGACGGCATTTGCCCTGACAATGTGTTTCATTGGAGAAACGTTGCCTGAATAAATAGCACTTTTCAACATTAACTGGCGTGGAGTGGTTTGTACCTGTCTGGACGCAGCAGTGATCTGTGGGAAGCCAGGAGCGTGGTTTATTTATATATATATATATATATACATATATATATATATTCACTTAAAAAACCATAGGTTTTAGGGACAGTTATAGTTAGTTGGACATTGCACTCGTACAAAACCATAGAAATTCCCCGTTATAGTTAGTTCAGCTAACTATAACTCGCGCCCACAATGCACTGCTGATGACGTCACATATTACATCACTCATGACATGGTCAGTGACATCACTGATGACATCACTGATGACATCTCAAATGACATCACTGATGACATCATCCAGTGACTGTGTGTTTCTTTAAAGTTTAAATATGTTTAATATATATAGGGAAAGGCGTATTGAAGAATGAGTGGGTGTATAAGTGTCTGTATGGATGATTTAGTAGGTGCGTGACTAACTCTATAAGTGAGTGATTAAACGTATCTTACTGAATGCATGGGTTAGTGACTAAACTGGGTGAATGTCTGTATCCGTCTGTCTATTGCTGTGTAAGTGGCTGCATGGGTTTGTGAATAGCTACATGAGTGTCTATATGAGTTATTGATTAGTTGTCTGAGTATCTGTATGGGTGCCTGAGTGTTTGTGTGGGTGGGGTGTGTGCGACTCTGTGCATAGATGTGTGAGTGGGTGATTCACTGGGTGGATGGTTTCAAGAGTGCATCTGTGATAGACTGTATGGGTGGGTAAGTGTGTGTAAGAGTGTGTTTGTGAGTGAATGTATGTCCCAGTGGTACATGTGTGAGTAACTACATATGTGAAAGGCAGTATATATGTGTGTTGGAGTATATAAATAGCTATAAGCAAGAGTGTGTGATTGTGAGAGTGACTGTATGGATCAGTGTGTGCTTGTATCAGTGATTGTATAAGAGCGTAAGAATGTGCTAGTATTTGTATGAGTAAGTGAGCTGGTGTGTGTATAACTGTATAGGTGAGTAAATGGCACTGTGTTTAATTATTTGCATGACTGACTAGGTGTGTGAGTACCTCTATGGATGAGTGGCGGTGTTTGAGTGTCTATATAGGAGTATGAGTGCATATGATAGTCCTGTACTGAGTGACCGTAAGTATGAGTGACTGTATGGGTGAGTGAGTGGATAAGTGTGTATACCTAAGAATCAGTGAGTGGGTATGTAGTTATTGGTGTTGGAGTGTCTATGGTTTTGCGAATGGCAGTCTGTAATTTAGAGTGGGTGTATCAAAGGTTATATCAGGGTGTGAGGAGGTGCATCAGATTATCACGTGGATGATGTCATCAGTGATGTCATCAGTGATGTCATTTGAGATGTCATCAGTGATGTCATCAGTGATGTCACTGACCATGTCATGAGTGATGGTTTTGTACGAGTGCAATGTCCAACTAACTATAACTGTCCCTAAAACCTATGGTTTTTAGAGTGAATTTCAAAGGTTTTTTAAATGCTAATTTCTAACTATAACGTGTCTGAAACCTATGGTTTTTCAGTGAATTTCAAAGGTTTTTAAATGCTAATTCCTAACTATAACATGTCTGAAACCTATGGTTTTTTCAGTGAATTTCAAAGGTTTTGTAAATGACAATTTTTAAATGTATTAATTGTTATATTTATTTTTTGATACTGATTTACTACATCTATTTATTTTTACATATTTTATTTTTAAATTACATTGTAATTACATTATACATTACATTACAAAATATACTTTCTCAGAATGAATTACTTTAGTTTAAATACTTTGCAAATAGGCAATAGACTTTTAAGTATAGTAGTTACAGTTGTTGCAATGGGCAACACAATTTCAAACACAATGCAACATTGAGCTCAATGTGAATTTCTAGTTAAATGCAATTAGTTACTTTATGGATTACTTTTCTAACCACAGGACTGGATCCTAGATTCAGTCCTGGGACATCTCCTGTAAACAGTTGAGTAAAAGCGTTTTGGTTACAGTAGTGATTTTTAAGGAATATTATTGTATTTTAAAAGTTGACACTTAGAAACTTTTTCACATAGAATCACCAATGTTATCATATGGGAGGAAATTCACTTAGCAGGTAAGTAGTATTATCGTTACTTTTTCTTACTCAGTGGTGGATCCTGTATCCAGCACTGGTGCATCTCCTGTAAACAGTTGAAAGAATGCGTTTAAGTCATACAGGCGATTTTTAAGGAATATTTGTAGTTTGTGAAAATCAACACTTTGAAACTTTTCTGCTGAAAACCAGACAATGGATTCCTATGGAAGGAAATTCAAGTTACTGGTAAGTACGGTTAAAATTACTTTTCAGGATCAGTACTGGGCTCAAAGATGCAGCACTGAGGTATCTCCTGATAACAGGTGAGTAAATCGGAATTCGTATTTCGGCTGATTTTGGAGGAATATTATAAAGTTCCAAAACTCCACACTTAGAAGAATTTCCAAGTGAAACCAGTCAATGATATCCTATGGAAGGAAATTCAAGTTACTGGTAAGTATGGTTAAAATTACTTTTCAGGATCAGTACTGGGCTGAAAGATGCAGCACTGAGGTCTCTCCTGATAACAGGTGAGTAAATCGGAATTCGTAGTTCGGCTGATTTTAGAGGAATATTATAAAGTTCAAAACTCCACACTTAGAAGAATTTCCAAGTGAAACCAGTCAATGTTAGCCTATGGAAGGAAACTCAAGTTCCTGGTAAGTACGGTTAAAATTACTTTTCAGGATCAGTACTGGGCTGAATGATGCAGCACTGAGGTCTCTCCTGATAACAGGTGAGTAAATCGGAATTTGTATTTCGGCTGATTTTAGAGGAATATTATAAAGTTCCAAAACTCCACACTTAGAAGAATTTCCAAGTGAAACCAGTCAATGATATCCTATGGAAGGAAATTCAAGTTACTGGTAAGTACGGTTAAAATTACTTTTCAGGATCAGTACTGGGCTGAAAGATGCAGCACTGAGGTCTCTCCTGATAACAGGTGAGTAAATCGGAATTCGTAGTTCGGCTGATTTTAGAGGAATATTTGCACAATGGTGAAGGGAGGGGCAGGGCCTGAGGTGACATCTGTGCAAACGCGCCCCGTGGTGCGTTTTAAGTTGGGGGATTAAGTAACCCTTGAATCATGAGGGTCCCTGGGGTCCAACTAGCCCACCCTGTACCTCCAGTATGCGCCAGGGAGCTGCGTTGCAGAGAGGTGTTCAGAGGCCACGCCCCTTTTTGCACCTCTCTGCAATGCAGCTCTGTGGCGCTTTCTGGACGTACCTGTTGGGCTAGTTGGCCCCAGGGACCCTCAGGATGAAGGATTTAATTCCCCATCTTAAAATGCGCCACGGGGCCTGTTTACACATGTCACCTGAATCCCCGCCCCCTCCCTTCACCACTGTGCAAACGCTCCCCGTGGCCCCCCTTCCCTTGGCCACTTTTGGCCCCGGGACGCCATCCCCCGGGGCCTGTGCATTTTTTTTAATTCCCCAAAAAAACGGGAAGGGGGCCGCGTGGCCCCCTTGCCTGGGCCTGTATTGGCCCCGGGGACCCCATCCCCGGGGCATGCCCTCGATTTTTTTTTATTATTTTGGAGGGGAGCTGCGTGGCCCCCTCCTCAGGCCATTTAAGGCCCCGGGGACCCCATCCCCGGGGCCGGCCTTCTGCCCTTTAAAAAAAAAAAAAATTTATTTGGGGAGGGGGCTGCGTGGCCCCCTCCCTGGCCACTTATGGCCCCGGGGACCCCATCCCCCGGGGCCTGGCCTCTAGTTGGGGACTGTGGGGGTCCCCAATCCCCCACAGTCCCAGCCGGCTCCCCACCTCCTGCGCGAGCCGTATTGCTTTTCCACATGGGGAGCAGCTAACATGCTGCTCCCCATGTCGAAAAGCTAATGGGATTGCATTTTGAAAGAAGAGCAGGTTTCCTGCTCTCTCTTTCAAAATGCAAACCAAGATTGCTATGACAGGACGGGAGCCGCGAGGCTCCCGTCCTGTCATAGCAAACTACAGTGTCCCGGGGGTAGGCACCCGGGACACTGCAGGAGCCGGCCCTGGGGGTGGCGGTCCCCAGGAGCCATCAAGGGCTCAAGGAGGGGGGCCGCGCGGCCCCCTCCCATCCAGTGCACAGCCCGGGGAGGTGGTGGTCCCGGGGCTCTGGGGGTCCGTAGTGGACCCCCATATTCAAATCTTTAGTGCCCGGGGAGGTGGTGGTCCCCGGGGCTTTGAGGGTCGTAACGGACCCCCATATTCAAATCTTTAGTGCCCCGGGGAGGTGGCGGTCCCGGGCGTGTGGAGGGCTGGAGCCCCCACACAGGTTAACATTTTTTTAAAAGAAGCCCCGGGGGTGGCGGTCCCGGGGGCTGCGGGAGGAGCAAGAGCCCTCCCGCACCATTATTTTCTAAAGCCCGGGGGTGGTGGTCCCGGGGCTTAGAAGGCTTAGAGGCCCCCACATTAAATCTAAACCCCCACCATGCCCCCGGGACTTGGCCTACCGAGGGCAAATAAACTATCGAGCGCGGAGACCGCGCTCGTTTTTTTTTCGGCAGGATCCGCGCACCTGAGCGCATCCTGCCGATTTAAAAAATGCTTTCTGCCCAGGGGTCCTTGTGGGACCCCTGAGCAGACCCTAGGGAGTTCAGGGTGTTTCTACCCTGCCCCCTTTGTGCGTTTGCACACTTGCGATTTTTTTTTCTCGGCGTGATTCGCGCACCCTAAGCGCATCCCGCCGATTTAAAAAAAAATGCTTTCTGCGTAGGGGTCCTTGTGGGACCCCCTGAGCAGACGTAGGAGGTCAGGGTGTTTCTACCCTGCCCCCTTTTGCGCTTTGCACACTTGTTTCTGTCCCTCGGTTCTACCGAGGGACAAAATAACTGCCAACACTTCCTGATTTGGAGTGTTGACAGCCAATTAGCATGCAGCTCGTGATCGGGAGGTGCGTGAATCCGACGCGGCCATAGATATATATGTGATTTTCACAGGAACTACTGAACGGATTTACACCTTTCTGAACCAAGAACTACCTCTTTGCCAAATTTGGTGTAATTCCATTCAGCAGTTCGGGCTGTAGCCGTGTCTAAAGTTTCCTATGGGAAAATGAATGGGGAAAACACGTTTTGGGACCCCCTTTTTCTCGGCCCCGGCTTGACGAAACACCCTGAGACTTTCAGGGTAGGAGCGGACCGGAGCGGAGCCATAAAGTTTGAAAATTTCGCGAAGATTCGTCAACCGACGCTAAGAGTTATTTCAAATAGAATGTCGCGGATTTCCTATGGAAAATAGGTCCTAACTATAACTATCTACTGGCGACCGCCAGTAGATAATATATATATATATATATATATATATTCACTGAAAAAACCATAGGTTTTAGGGACAGTTATAGTTAGTTGGACATTGCACTCGTACAAAACCCGTAAAATTCCCCCGTTATAGTTAGTTCAGCTAACTATAACTCGCGCCTCGCAATGCACTGCTGATGACGTCACATATTACATCACTCATGACATGGTCAGTGACATCACTGATGACATCACTGATGACATCTCAAATGACATCACTGATGACATCACTGATGACATCATCCAGTGACTGTGTGTTTCTGTAAAGTTTGAATATGTTTAATATATATAGGGAAAGGCATATTGAAGAATGAGTGGGTGTATAAGTGTCTGAATGGATGATTTAGTACGTGAGTGACTGACTCTACAAGTGAGTGATTAAATGTATCTTACTGAATGCATGGGTTAGTGACTAAACTGTGTGAATGTCTGTATCCGTCTGTCTGTTGGTTTGTAAGCGGCTGCATGGGCTTTCTGAATAGCTACATGAGTGTCTACATGGGTTATTGATTGGTTGTCTGAGTATCTGTATGGGTGCCTGAGTGTTTGTGTGGGTGGGGTGTGTGTGGCTGTGCATAGATGTGTGAGTTGGTGATTCACTGGGTGCATGGTTTCAAGAGTGCATCTGTGATGGACTGTATGGGTGGCTGAGTGTGTGTATGGGTGTGTTAGTGATTGAATGTATATCTCAGTGGTACATGTGTGAGTAACTACATATGTGAAAGGCAGTATATATGTGTGTTGGAGTATATAAATGGCTATAAGTGAGAGTGTGTGATTGTGAGAGTGGCTGTATGGATGAGTGTGTACTTGTATCAGTGATTGTATAAGAGCGTAAGAATGTGCTAGTATTTGTATGAGTAAGTGAGCTGGTGTGTGTATAACTGTATAGGTGAGTAAATGGGTGATTGATTAAGTTTTTGCATGACTGACTAGGTGTGTGAGTACCTCTATGGATGAGTGGCGGTGTGTGAGTGTTTATATAGGTGTATGAGTGCATATGATAGTCCTGTACTGAGTGACTAAGTATGAGTGACTGTACGGGTGAGTGAGTGGATGTGTGTGTAGACCTAAGAATCAGTGAGTGGGTATGTAGTTTTTGGTGTTGGAGTGTCTATGGTTTTGAGAATGGCAGTCTGTAATTTAGAGTGGGTGTATCAAAAGTTATATTAGGGTGTGAGAAGATGCATGAAATTATCACATGGATGATGTCATCAGTGATGTCATTTGAGATGTCATCAGTGATGTCATCAGTGATGTCACTGACCATGTCATGAGTGATGTAATATGTGACGTCATCAGCAGTGCATTGCGGGCGCGAGTTATAGTTAGCTGAACTAACTATAACGGGGAATTTTACGGGTTTTGTACGAGTGTAATGTCCAACTAACTATAACTGTCCCTAAAACCTATGGTTTTTCAGTGAATTTCAAAGGTTTTTTAAATGCTAATTTGTAACTATAACGTCCCTGAAACCTATGGTTTTTTCAGTGAATTTCAAAGGTTTTTAAATGCTAATTTGTAACTATAACATGTCTGAAACCTACAGTTTTTCAGTGAATTTCAAAGGTTTTGTAAATGACAATTTTTAAATGTATTAATTGTTATATAAATTTTTTTCATACTGATTTCCAAATTTTTTAGAAACAATTTTTTTTTACATATTTTATTTTTTAAATTACATTGTAATTACATTATACATTACATTACAAAAAATACTTTCTCAGAATGAATTACTTTAGTTTAAATACTTTGCACATAGGCAATAGACTTTTAAGTACAGTAGTTACAGTTGTTGCAATGGGCAACACATTTTCAAACACAATGCAACATTCAGCTCAATGTGAATTTCTAGTTAAATGCAATTAGTTACTTTATGGATTACTTTTCTAACCACAGGACTGGATCCTAGATTCAGTCCTGGGACATCTCCTGTAAACAGTTGAGTAAAAGCGTTTTGGTTACAGTAGTGATTTTTAAGGAATATTATTGTATTTTAAAAGTTGACACTTAGAAACTTTTTCTCATAGAATCACCAATGTTATCCTATGGAAGGAAATTCACTTAGCAGGTAAAAACTGTTATCGTTACTTTTTCTTACTCAGTGTTGGATCCTGGATCCAGCACTGGTGCATCTCCTGTAAACAGTTGAAAGAATGCGTTTAAGTCATACAGGCGATTTTTAAGGAATATTTGTAGTTTGTGAAAATCGACACAAAGTTTTCTGCTGAAAACCAGACAATGGATTCCTATGGAAGAAAATATAAGTTACTGGTAAGTACGGTTAAAATTACTTTTCAGGGTCAGTGCTGGGCTAAAAGATGCAGCACTGGGTTCTCTCCTGATAACAGGTGAGTAAAGTGGAATTCGTACTTTGGTTGATTTTAGAGGAATATTATAAAGTTCCAAAACTCCACACTTAGAAGAATTTCCAAGTGAAACCAGTCAATGTTAGCCTATGAAGGAAATTCAAGTTACTGGTAAGTACGGTTAAAATTACTTTTGAGGATCAGTACTGGGCTGAAAGATGCAGCACTGAGGTCTCTCCTGATAACAGGTGAGTAAATCAGAATTCGTATTTCGGCTGATTTTAGAGGAATATTTTAAAGTTCCAAAACTCCACACTTAGAAGAATTTCCAAGTGAAACCAGTCAATGTTAGCCTATGGAAGGAAATTCAAGTTACTGGTAAGTACGGTTAAAATTACTTTTCAGGACCAGTACTGGGCTGAAAGATGCAGCACTGAGGTCTCTCCTGATAACAGGTGAGTAAATCAGAATTCGGATTTCGGCTGATTTTAGAGGAATATTTGTATGTTTCAAAAATCAACACTTAGAAACTTTTTCAGCAAAAAGCAGGCAATGATATCCTATGGAAGGAAATTCAAGTTACCGGTAAGTACGGTTAAAATTACTTTTGAGGATCAGTACTGGGCTGAAAGATGCAGCACTGAGGTCTCTCCTGATAACAGGTGAGTAAATCGGAATTCGTATTTCGGCTGATTTTAGAGGAATATTTTAAAGTTCCAAAACTCCACACTTGTTTGCGCACATGTCACCTGAGGCCCCGCCCCTCCTTTCACCACTGTGCAAACGCGCCCCGTGGCGCGTTTTAAGTTGGGGGATTAGGTCACCTTGAATCCTGAGGGTCCCTGGGGCCCAACTAGCCCACCAGGTACTTCCAGTAAGCACCACAGGCCTGCGTTGCAATGCCTGTAACAAATTGTGCAGTTGTGTTTAGATAGTGTAGGGGGTCGTGCTGGGGGTAGTGTTTTAGGGTTTAGGGTAGTGCAGTGGTGTTTGTGTAGTGTAGGGGGTCATGCTGGGGGTAGTGTTTTAGGGTTTAGGGTAGTGCAGTGGTGTTTGGGTAGTGTAGGGGGTACTGCTGGGGGTAGTGTTTTAGGGTTTAGGGTAGTGCAATGGTGTTTGGATAGTGCAGGGGGTACTGCTGGGGGTAGTGTTTTAGGGTTTAGGGTAGTGCAGTGGTGTTTGGGTAGTGTAGGGGTACTGCTGGGGGTATTGTTTTAGGGTTTAGGGTAGTGCAGTGGTGTTTGTGTAGTGTAGGGGGTAGTGTTTTAGGGTTTATGGTAGTGCAGTGGTGTTTGTGTAGTGTAGGGGTCGTGCTGGGGGTAGTGTTTTAGGGTTTAGGGTAGTGCAGTGGTGTTTGTGTAGTGTAGGAGGTCGTGTTTTAGGGTTTAGGGTAGTGCAGTGGTGTTCGGGCAGTGTAGGGGGTCATGCTGGGGATGGTGTTTCAGGGTTTAGGGCAGTGCAGTGGTGTTCGGGCAGTGTAGGGGGTCTTGCTGGGGGTGGTGTTTCAGGGTTTAGGGCAGTGGTGTTCGGGTAGTGAAGGGGGTCATCCGGGGGTAGTGTTTCAGGGTTTAGGGCAGTGCAGTAGTGTTTGGGTAGTGTAGGGGGTCATGCTGGGGGAGTGTTTGAGGGTTTAGGGCAGTGCAGTTGTGTTCGGGTAGTGTAGGGGTCGTGCTGGGGGAGTATTTTAGGGTTTAGGGTAGTGCAGTGGTGTTCGGGTAGTGTAGGGGGTCGTGCTGGGGGTTGAGTTTCAGGGTTTAGGGCAGTGCAGTGGTGTTCGGGCAGTGTAGGGGGTCATGCTGGGGCTGGTGTTTCAAGGTTTAGGGCAGTGCAGTGGTTTTCAGGCAGTGTAGGCCGTCGTGCTGGGGGTGGTGTTTCAGGGTTTAGGGCAGTGCAGTGGTGTTTGGGCAGTGTAGGGGGTCTTGCTGGGGGTAGTGTTTCAGGGTTTAGGGCAGTGCAGTGGTGTTCGTGCAATGTAGGGGGTCGTGCTGGGGATGGTGTTTCAGGGTTTAGGGCAGTGTAGTAGTTTCGGGCAGTGTAGGGGGTCGTGCAGGGGTGGTGTTTCAGGGTTTAGGGCAGTGCAGTGGTGTTCGGGCAGTGTAGGGTGTCGTGCTGGGGGTGGTGTTTCAGGGTTTAGGGCAGTGCAGTGGTGTTCGGGCAGTGTAGGGGGTCATGCTGGGGCTGGTGTTTCAGGGTTTAGGGCAGTGCAGTGGTTTTCAGGCAGTGTAGGGGGTCTTGCTGGGGGTGAAGTTTCAGGGTTTAGGGCAGTGCAGTGGTGTTTGGGCAGTGTAGGGGGTCTTGCTGGGGGTAGTGTTTCAGGGTTTAGGGCAGTGCAGTGGTGTTTCGTGCAATGTAGGGGGTCGTGCTGGGGATGGTGTTTCAGGGTTTAGGGCAGTGCAGTAGTTTGGGGCAGTGTTGGGGGTCGTGCAGGGGTGGTGTTTCAGGGTTTAGGGCAGTGCAGTGGTGTTCGGGCAGTGTAGGGTGTCGTGCTGGGGGTGGTGTTTCAGGGTTTAGGGCAGTGCAGGGGTGTTCGGGCAGTGTAGGGGGTTGTGCACAGGGTGGTGTTTCAGGGTTTAGGGCAGTGCAGTGGTGTTCAGGCAGTGTAGTGGGTCGTGCTGGGGCTGGTGTTTCAGGGTTTAGGGCAGTGCGGTGGTGTTCGGGCAGTGTAGGGGGTCGTGCTGGGGCTGGTGTTTCAGGGTTTAGGGCAGTGCAGTTGTGTTCGGGCAGTGTAGGGGGTCGTGCTGGGGCTGGTGTTTCATGGTTTAGGGCAGTGCAGTGGTGTTCGGGCAGTGTAGGGGGTCGTGCTGGGGCTGGTGTTTCAGGGTTTAGGGCAGTGCAGTGGTGTTCGGGCAGTGTAGGTGGTCGTGCTGGGGCTGGTGTTTCAGGGTTTAGGGCAGTGCAGTGGTGTTCGGGCATTGTAGGGGGTCGTGCTGGGGCTGGTGTTTCAGGGTTTAGGGCAGTGCAGTGGTGCTCGGGCAGTGTAGGGGTCGTGCTGGGGTGGTGTTTCTGGGTTTAGGGTAGTGCAGTGGTGTTCGGGCAGTGTAGGGGGTCGTGCTGGGGTGGTGTTTCTGGGTTTAGGGTAGTGCAGTGGTGTTCGGGCAGTGTAGGGGGTCATGCTGGGGCTGGTGTTTCAGGGTTTAGGGCAGTGCAGTGGTGCTCGGGCAGTGTAGGGGGTCGTGCTAGGGGTGGTGTTTCAGGGTTTAGGGCAGTGGTGTTCGGGCAGTGTAGGGGGTCTTGCTGGGGGTGATGTTTCAGGGTTTAGGGCAGTGCAGTGGTGTTCGGGCAGTGTAGGGGGTCGTGCTGGGGGTGGTGTTTCAGGGTTTAGGGCACTGCAGTGGTGTTCGAACAGTGTAGGGGGTCGTGCAGGGGCTGGTGTTTCAAGGTTTAGGGCAGTGCAGTGGTGTTCGGGCAGTGTAGGGGGTTGTGCTGGGGGTAGTGTTTTAGGGTTTAGGGTAGTGCATTGGTGCTTGTGTAGTGTAGGGGGTCGTGCTGGGGGTAGTGTTTTAGGGTTTAGGGTAGTGCAGTGGTGTTTGTGCAGTGTAGGGGGTCATGTTTTAGGTTAGTGCAGTGGTGTTTGGGTAGTGTAGGGGGTCGTGCTGGGGGTATTGTTTTAGGATTTAGGTTAGTGCAGTGGTGTTTGGTTAGTGTAGGGGATCGTGCTGGGGGTAGTGTTTTAGGGTTTAGGGTAGTGCAGTGGTGTTTGTGTAGTGTAGGGGGTCGTGCTGGGGGTAGTGTTTTAGGGTTTAGGGTAGTGCAGTGGTGCTTGTGTAGTGTAGGGGGTCGTGTTGGGGGTAGTGTTTTAGGGTTTAGGGTAGTGCAGTGGTGTTTGTGTAGTGTAGTGGGTCATGTTTTAGGGTAGTGCAGTGATGTTTGGGTAATGTAGGGGGTCGTGCTGGGGGTAGTGTTTTAGGATTTAGGTTAGTGCAGTGGTGTTTGGGTAGTGTAGGGGTCGTGCTGGGGGTAGTGTTTTAGGGTTTAGGGTAGTGCAGTGGTGTTTGTGTAGTGTAGGGGGTCATGCTGGGGGTAGTGTTTTAGTGTTTAGGATAGTGCAGTGGTGCTTGTGTAGTGTAGGGGGTCGTGCTGGGGGTAGTGTTTTAGCGTTTAGGGTAGTGCAGTGGTGTTTTTGTAGTGTAGGAGGTCATGTTTTAAGATGCAACACTCCAATACCTGACCAGTCTGCACTACATAAAACTGCAAAAAAACTAAAAATAAAAAGTGTTTTGCACACTTTTGTCATTGGGCTATATGTGGGCTACATCTGGGTAATATTTGTGCTACATTTGGGCTCTTTTTTCTCTGGTGGCCATCTTGGAAGACCTTTGTTATGAAGTTTCCTAATTTCCTCATTTACTGCAGTCTCCTCAGTAGGAAATGCTTTCAGTTTTTACTTTGATTCCATCAAGAAGGCATTCAGATGTGTCTCACATTTGCCATAAATTCAGAATGTTAGCACTCTAGTTGCTCATTAGATCACTGTAGTAAAGCTACTGCTCACTAGGGAGTTAACTGGAAGTCTGCTGCTGGTATTGAAAGTGATTGTTTCAGTCTGCATGTCAGAATTTTCTAATGAAGTAGAAGAGGATTTGAGATCTCACTTAAAACATGCCCTCATTTTTCTTTCTGCAGCACTAACCATAATTTCTATTTCAAAAAGAACCCCCTCATTTTGTTCCTTTTTAAATTAAATGTTTTAAGTATTAACGGTTTATTCCAATCAAGATGGCTTCAGGTGTGCCATACTTTTGTCATAAGTAAGGCTGTTAGCGCTCTAGTTGTTCTTTAGAACTCTCTGGGAAGCTGCTGTAGAACACAAAGGCATCAACTGGCAGGCTGCTCCTGTTGAAATATAACAGCAAGATATTTGAGATCACACTTGAAACATGTCCTAATTTTTCTTTCTACAGCACTACCCATAATTTCTATGACAAAATGAACCCCATCATTTTGTTCCTTTTTAAATTAAATGTTTTAAGTGTTACCAGTTTATTCCAATCAAGATGGCTTCAGGTGTGCCATACTTTTGTCATAAGTAAGGCTGTTAGCACTCTAGTTGTTCTTTAGAACACTCTGGGAAGCTGCAGTAGAACACAAAGGCATCAACTGACAGGCTGCTCCTGTTGAAATATAACAGGAAGATATTTGAGATCTCACTTGAAACATGTCCTAATTTTTCTTTCTATAGCACTAACCATAATTTCTATGACAAAATGAACCCCATCATTTTGTTCCTTTTTAAATTAAATGTTTTAAGTGTTACCAGTTTATTCCAATCAAGATGGCTTCAGGTGTGCCATACTTTTGTCATAAGTAAGGCTGTTAGCACTCTAGTTGTTCTTTAGAACACTCTGGGAAGCTGCAGTAGAACACAAAGGAATCAACTGACAGTCTCTGCCCTTGTTGGATGTACATGTTTTACTGAGAATGTCAGACTTCATTCTCACATGACTGAGAAAGATAATGTGAATTTACAGAAAATATGCTCTCATTTTACCTTCTGGAGCACCTTCCAAAACTCTATGGGACAAGCATGTGAAAATAGTTTTCTCTCAAACATGATTCATGATATCCCAGCAGAAGGTTTTTCACAGGGTAAAATCACCTTAGAACACACCACAATTCCTGAAATTAGTATGGTACCATCAACAAATGAATTCTAATGTAACTAGAGTCTGTTATCACCCTTTATAGTTCTCCTTTTGGTAACCCTCAAAATCTTTGATTCACTACAATGCATTTCAATGGAGTACTATCATTTATATTGGTCCCAAGATGGCTGCCAGCAATTCCAGGATGAAGTGCTGACAGCCAATCAGATCTCACGATGACATGTGTGGTTAGGCTCCGCCCAGATATATCTATCTTTTTACTTTTGATTTTCTCAGCAACTACTGAACGGATTTACACCATTTAACAAAAGGGTTCTTTCTGAACCAAGAACTACCTCTTTGCCAAATTTGGTGTAATTCCATTCAGCAGTTCGGGCTGTAGCCGTGTCTAAAGTTTCCTATGGAAAATTGCATGGGGAAAACGCGTTTTGGGACCCCCTTTTTTCTCGGCCCCCGCTTGACGAAACCCCCCGAGACTTTCAGGGTAGGAGCGGACCGGAGCGCCCCACAAAGTTTGAAAATTTTGCGAAGATACGTCAACCGGCAAGAGAGTTATTTCAAATAGAATGTCGCGGATTTCCTATGGATAATAGGTTGTAACTATAACTATCTACTGTTACTATCTAATATATATATATTATCTACTGGCGGTCGCCAGTAGATAGTTATAGTTACAACCTATTATCCATAGGAAATCCGCGACATTCTATTTGAGATAACTCTCTTGCCGGTTGACGTATCTTCGCAAAATTTTCAAACTTGTGGGCGCTCGGTCCGCTCCTACCCTGAAAGTCTCGGGATTCATAGCGGGGGCCGAGACAAAGGGGGTCCCAAACGCGTTTCCCATGCAATTTTCCATAGGAAACTTAGACACGGCTACAGCCCGAACTGCTGAATGGAATTACACCAAATTTGGCAAAGAGGTAGTTCTTGGTTCAGAAAGAACCCTTTTGTTAAATGGTGTAAATCCGTTCAGTAGTTGCTGAGAAAATCAAATGTAAATAGATAGATATATCTAGGGCCGCGGATCCTCCCGAGCACGAGCTTTATGTTAATTGGCTGTCAACAATCCAAATCAGGAAGTGTTGGCAGCCATTTTGTCCCTCGAACAAGTGCGCAGAAGCGCACAAGGGAGCAGGGTAGAAACACCCTGACCCCTAGGTCTGCTCAGGGGTCCCACAAGGACCCCTGGGCAAAAAGATTTTTTTTTTTTAAAAATCGGCAGGATGCGCTCAGGGAGCGCGAATCCTGCCGAAGCAAAATCGAAGCGCGGTCTCTTGCGCTTCGATGTTAATTGGCCCCGGGTGGGCCAAGTCCCGGGGGCATGCTGGGGGGGTTAATTTTATGTGTGGGGGCCTCTAAGGGCACCCAAAGCCCCGGGGACCACCACCTCCCCGGTGCTTCTTTTTAAATTAAAAACCTGTGTGGGGGCTCCAGCCCCCACACGCCCGAGGACCACCACCTCCCGGGGCACTAAGAAAAATTAAAATGGGGGTCCGTTTTGGACACCCAAGCCCCGAGGACCACCACCTCCCGGGGCTTTCAAAATGTAGGGAGGGGGCCGCGCGGCCCCACTCCTGGAGCCAGTGGTGGCCCTGGGGACCGCCACCCCCAGGGCCGGCTCCTGCAGTGTCCCGGGTGCCTACCCCGGGACACTGCTGTTTGCAATGACAGGACGGGAGCCTCGCGGCTCCCGTCCTGTCATTGCAAACTGCTTTGGATATTGGAAGAGAGAGCAGGAAACCTGCTCTCTCTTCCAATATCCAAAGCCGATTGCTTTCCACATGGGGAGCAGCATGTTAGCTGCTCCCCATGTGTAGTAGCAATGCCGGCTCCCGTAGGACACGGGGAGCCGGCGGGACTGTGGGGGCTTGGGGACCCCCACAGTCCCCAACGAGAGGCCAGGCCCCGGGGATGGGGTCCCCGGGGCCATAGGTGGCCACGGAGGGGGCCACGCAGCCCCCTCCCCAAAGTAAAAAATTTAAAAAAGTGCAAGGCCGGCCCGGGGATGGGGTCCCCGGGGCCTTAAATGGCCTGCGGAAGGGGACCACGCAGCCCCCTCCAAATAAAAAAAAGAGGCCATGCCCGGGGGATGGGGTCCCCGGGGACAATACAGGCCCAGGGAAGGGGGCCACGCGGCCCCCTTCCCGTTTTTTTAGTTTAATTAAAAAAAAGGGGTAAGGCCCTGGGGGATGGGGTCCCCAGGGCCTAAAAATAGGAAAAAGGAAGGGGCCACACAGCCCCCTTCAGGGAAAAGAAAAAAAAAACGATCGGGCCCGTAGGCCCCGCCCCTTCCTTCACCACTCTGCAAACGCGCCCCTGGCGCGTTTGCAGAAGGGAACAATTCCCCTTGAATACTGGGGGTCCCTGGGGCCAACTAGCCCACCAGGAACCTCCAGTATGTGCCAGGGAGCTGCCTTGCAGAGAGGTGTACAGAGGCCACGCCCCTTTACACCTCTCTGCAACGCAGCTCTATGGCGCTTTTGGAGGTATATGGTGGGCTAGTTGCACCCCAGGGACCCTCAGGATTCAAGGGGAGTTAATCCCCGACTTAAAATGCGCCACGGGCGCGTTTGCACAGTGGTGAAGGGAGGGGGCGGGGCTTCAGGTGACATGTGTGCAAACAGGCCCCGTGGCGCGTTTTAAGAGGGGGAACGAATTCCCCTTGAATACTGGGGGTCCCTGAGGGCCAACTAGCCCACCAGGAACCTCCAGTATGTGCCAGGGAGCTGCCTTGCAGAGAGGTGTACAGAGGCCACGCCCTTTTTACACCTCTCTGCAACGCAGCTCTATGGCGCTTTTGGAGGTATATGGTGGGCTAGTTGCACCCCAGGGACCCTCAGGATTCAAGGGGAGTTAATCCCCCGACTTAAAATGCGCCACGGGGCGCGTTTGCACAGTGGTGAAGGGAGGGCGGGGCTTCAGGTGACATGTGTGCAAACAGGCCCCGTGGCGCGTTTTCAAGATGGGGAATTAAATCCTCTTCAATCCTGAGGGTCCTGGGAGCCAACTAGCCCAACAGGTACGTCCAGAAAGCGCCACAGAGCTGCGTTGCAGAGAGGTGTAAAGGGGTGTGGCCTCTGTACATGTTCTCTGCAACGCAGCCCTGGCGCATACTGGAGGTTCCTGGTGGGCTAGTTGATCCGTAGGGACCCTCATGATTCAAGGGGACTTAATCCCCAACTTAAAACACGCCACGGAGCGCGTTTGCACAGATGTCACCTCAGGCCCCGCCCCTCCCTTCACCATTGTGCAAATATTCCTCTAAAATCAGCCGAAATACGAATTCTGATTTACTCACCTGTTATCAGGAGAGACCTCAGTGCTGCATCTTTCAGCCCAGTACCGATCCTCAAAAGTAATTTTAACCGTACTTACCAGTAACTTGAATTTCCTTCCATAGGATATCATTGCCTGCTTTTTGCTGAAAAAGTTTCTAAGTGTTGATTTTGAAACATACAAATATTCCTCTAAAATCAGCCGAAATCCGAATTCTGATTTACTCACCTGTTATCAGGAGAGACCTCAGTGCTGCATCTTTCAGCCCAGTACTGGTCCTGAAAAGTAATTTTAACCGTACTTACCGGTAACTTGAATTTCCTTCCATAGGCTAACATTGACTGGTTTCACTTGGAAATTCTTCTAAGTGTGGAGTTTTGGAACTTTAAAATATTCCTCTAAAATCAGCCGAAATACGAATTCCGATTTACTCACCTGTTATCAGGAGAGACCTCAGTGCTGCATCTTTCAGCCCAGTACTGATCCTCAAAAGTAATTTTAACCGTACTTACCGGTAACTTGAATTTCCTTCATAGGCTAACATTGACTGGTTTCACTTGGAAATTCTTCTAAGTGTGGAGTTTTGGAACTTTAAAATATTCATCTAAAATCAGCCGAAATACGAATTCCGATTTACTCACCTGTTATCAGGAGAGACCTCAGTGCTGTATCTTTCAGCCCAGTACTGGTCCTGAAAAGTAATTTTAACCGTACTTACCGGTAACTTGAATTTCCTTCCATAGGCTAACATTGACTGGTTTCACTTGGAAATTCTTCTAAGTGTGGAGTTTTGGAACTTTAAAATATTCATCTAAAATCAGCCGAAATACGAATTCCGATTTACTCATCTGTTATCAGGAGAGACCTCAGTGCTGCATCTTTCAGCCCAGTACTGATCCTCAAAAGTATTTTTAACCGTACTTACCAGTAACTTGAATTTCCTTCCATAGGATATCAATGCCTGCTTTTTGCTGAAAAAGTTTCTAAGTGTTGATTTTTGAAACATACAAATATTCCTCTAAAATCAGCCGAAATACGAATTCCGATTTACTCACCTGTTATAAGGAGAGACCTCAGTGCTGTATCTTTCAGCCCAGTACTGGTCCTGAAAAGTAATTTTAACCGTACTTACCAGTAACTTATATTTTCTTCCATAGGAATCCATTGTCTGGTTTTCAGCAGAAAAGTTTCAAAGTGTCGATTTTCACAAACTACAAATATTCCTTAAAAATCGCCTGTATGACTTAAACGCATTCTTTCAACTGTTTACAGGAGATGCACCAGTGCTGGATCCAGGATCCAACACTGAGTAAGAAAAAGTAACGATAACAGTTTTTACCTGCTAAGTGAATTTCCTTCCATAGGATAACATTGGTGATTCTATGAGAAAAAGTTTCTAAGTGTCAACTTTTAAAATACAATAATATTCCTTAAAAATCACGACTGTAACCAAAACGCTTTTACTCAACTGTTTACAGGAGATGTACCAGGACTGAATCTAGGATCCAGTCCTGTGGTTAGAAAAGTAATCCATAAAGTAACTAATTGCATTTAACTAGAAATTCACATTGAGCTGAATGTTGCATTGTGTTTGAAAATGTGTTGCCCATTGCAACAACTGTAACTACTGTACTTAAAAGTCTATTGCCTATGTGCAAAGTATTTAAACTAAAGTAATTCATTCTGAGAAAGTATTTTTGTAATGTAATGTATAATGTAATTACAATGTAATTTAAAAAATAAAATATGTAAAAGAAATAGTTTCTAAAAATGTAGTAAATCAGTATGAAAAAAATTAATATAAAAATGAATACCTTTAAAAATTGTCATTAAAAAAACCTTTGAAATTCACTGAAAAAACCGTAGGTTTCAGGCACGTTATAGTTACAAATTAGCATTTTAAAAACCTTTGAAATTCACTGAAAAACCATAGGTTTCAGACACGTTATAGTTAGAAATTAGCATTTAAAAAACCTTTGAAATTCACTGAAAAAACCATAGGTTTTAGGGACAGTTATAGTTAGTTGGACATTGCACTCGTACAAAACCCGTGAAATTCCCCCGTTATAGTTAGTTCAGCTAACTATAACTCGCGCCCCGCAATGCACTGCTGATGACGTCACATATTACATCACTCATGACATGGTCAGTGACATCACTGATGACATCACTGATGACATCTCAAATGACATCACTGATGACATCATCCACGTGATAATCTGATGCAGCTCCTCACACCCTAATATAACCTTTGATACACCCAATCTAAATTACAGAGTGCCATTCGCAAAACCATAGACACTCCAACACCAATAACTACATACCCACTCACTGATTCTTAGGTCTACACACACACATCCACTCACTCACCCGTACAGTCACTCATACTTATGGTCACTCAGTACAGGACTATCATATGCACTCTTACTCCTATATAGACACTCAAACACCGGCACTCATCCATAGAGGTACTCACACACCTAGTCAGTCATGCAAATAATTAAACACACTGCCATTTACTCACCTATACAGTTATACACACACCAGCTCACTTAATCATACAAATACTAGCACATTGTTACGCTCTTATACAATCACTGATACAAGCACACACTCATCCATACAGCCACTATCACAATCACTCACTCTCGCTTATAGCTATTTATATACTCCAATACACATATATACTGCCTTTCACATATGTAGTTACTCACACATGTACCACTGGGACATACATTCACTCACTAACACACTCTTACACACACTTACCCACCCATACAGTCTATCACAGATGCACTCTTGAAACCATCCACCCAGTGAATCACCCACTCACACATCTATGCACAGTCGCACACACCCCATCCACACAAACACTCAGGCACCCATACAGATACTCATAGAACCAATCAATAACCCATATAGACACTCATGTAGCTATTCGCAAATCCATGCATCCACTTACACACCAACAGACGGATACAGACATTCACACAGTTTAGTCACTAACCCATGCATTCAGTAAGATACGTTTAATCACTAACTTGTAGAGTCAGTCACGCACGTACTAAATCATCCATTCAGACACTTATACACCCACTCATTCTTCAATACGCCTTTCCTATATATATTAAACATATTTAAACTTTACAGAAACACACAGTCACTGGATGATGTCATCAGTGATGTCATTTGAGATGTCATCAGTGATGTCATCAGTGATGTCACTGACCATGTCACGAGTGATGTAATATGTGACGTCATCAGCAGTGCATTGCGGGGCGCGAGTTATAGTTAGCTGAACTAACTATAACGGGGAATTTCACGGGTTTTGTATGAGTGCAATGTCCAACTAACTATAACTGTCCCTAAAACCTATGGTTTTTTCAGTGAATTTCAAAGGTTTTTTAAATGCTAATTTCTAACTATAACGTGTCTGAAACCTATGGTTTTTTCAGTGAATTTCAAAGGTTTTTAAAATGCTAATTTGTAACTATAACGTGCCTGAAACCTACGGTTTTTTCAGTGAATATATATATATATATATATACCAGCTCCTAATTCCACATTCCATCAGAACGTAAAGGAAAGCACTCTCGGGGGCGAGTCCAACATATTTATTTTCACGGACTCACAGCAACCAGACGCGTTTCGGCAGTCGCCTTTTTCGATGGTAACCAGGCGCGCCAGAAACGGCCTTCTTTTATGTCAATTACAAACATCACATCAGCATTAGTGAACACTGAGAATGGACAAACATTTTCATTTTCATTGTCATTTTTCACCGCCATCTTTCAATGTGCAAAAATCGTTCTTCACAATAAAATTAGATAGTAGCTGATCTAGTATATACATAAATCCATATATACAAATATTTAAACACACTTATTCGGACTCAACACAGTTAAATACTGTTCTCAAATTAATTGCGCCCACCAATGGGCTTCCTAATTCTCCACATCCTGCCCACAAATGGGCCTGCATGATATTACATGGACTTAAGATCAGTTCGCTAAATAACGACTATCAACACATTGCCAATTCATTCAAAATTCTGACCTTTCTCAGTTAAAACCTTCAACTTAAACAAGATATAACAAACATGTAATGGTCCCTCTACATAGTTACATTTCAAACGCATTATACATTTATGAATTTCATAAATTTCATAATCCGGTATCAAAACAGACCTCACTCATTATTTTCCCATAGCCATGGGATTATCCAGCTACTCGCCTAAGTGCACTGAAAACTCCTCATTACAATTCAAACCATCGGGAGCCTTTGTTTGGAGATCTATTATGTATCTGGATTCCAGCCTTCTCAGACTAGTAACCCTGTCTCCACCCCTTGGATTTAATGGAACATGATCTAAGGCAAAGAATGTTAAAAGATTCCTGTCACTGTTATGTTTGGATTTAAAATGCCGGGCTACCGGGTATGACAAATCACCATTTTTAATCGCCCTTGTATGCTCCAAAATACGTATCTTCGTTTGGTGTATGGTACTACCAATGTACCTGAGTCCACAAGGGCAATTCAAACAGTACACTGTGTATCGTGTGCTGCATGTGATAAATTTCTTAATGAATTTTGGTTTCTGTACTCCCGATATATGGTATTTCAAAACATTTTTACTACCTACACAAGCTTTACATTTGCCACAGGGATAAAATCCCTGCAGCTCCTTATCAAACAGCTTAGGTGTTTCTCTTCTCATATAGCTGCTTGTAAGAGAATCACGAAGGGCCCTAGCTTTCCGAAAGGTCATTAATGGTCGTGCTGGAATATCCATTCCAATTACGGGATCCATTTTGAGCAGATTCCAATTTCTGCGCAAAATGGTTCGCAATTTATCAGATTCACTTGAAAATGTAGTGATCATCCGAAAGCCACACACATGAATTCTCTTGGGTTTCTCTTCTAATAGCTTACTTCTGGGGACAGAATTAACTTTCTTTAATGCTCCCATCAATACCTGCTCACCATAACCACGTGCTCTAAATCTGTCCAAACATTCACTGGAGTGTTTCTCAAAATCAACCTCCCTGGTATTATTCCTTTTTATGCGCAACAGTTCCCCATAGGGGATACTGTTAATATATATCATATATATATATATAATTATGGGGAAAAAACTGGGCAATTCATTTTCCCCATTGACTTACATTGAAAAAGAGGACATTTTAGGCAGGAGACAGATAAAATAAAGCCCTTTGGGCTTAAAAAAATGTGGAGTCTTCTGCCTGAATTGGATCTGTTGGCATGTATGGTTTTACTGCCACTGCCTCTTCCTTCTGCCCTCCATTGTCTGTAATATTGCCACAGCATCTCTTGCCTGTCCTGCATTGTTGGTTTGTTGCCCCTGCTCTCCTTTCCCCTGCCCCCATGGTCCGTTGTGCTGCCACTGCTCCTCCAGCCTGCCCATCATGGTCAACTTGCTGCCTCTGCACCTTCCTCACTGCCCTCAGGTATACAAGTCTGTGCCTCTGACATCTGCCTCCCCACAGTATTCTATTTAAAAACTAGATTGCTAGCATTCTACATTTATTATAAAAGTGTGGGACACCTGACGTCATCTTGAGGTACTCAAAACTGTAATATCTAAAGCATTTCCTTTAGAAAATATAATAATGAGAGAGTCTTATTCCCATAAAAATTAGACTCTCTAAATTATGGTTAGTGCTCTAAAAAACGAAAATTTAGATATATTTTCTAAGTTCTCAAATAGCGACAAAGCACTTTTAAATTATTTGCTACCCTAATGTTTTAATCTTGTTGATTATTTGATTATATGTAACACTTAGGGGAGAGAATGTGGCATTAGGGCCAGTGCTGCAGACTTTACAACTGGGGAATCAGGTTTGAGTTTTGGCATCAGTTTGACATCCTGTCATTCTGGGCAAATCACTTAATCTCCCCATTCCCAAAACCAAAATGAATGTGTCCTTGTGTAATGTAACTGATGCTCATGTATTATATTGTATTGTAATTGCATTTATATAGCGCTTACTACCCCTGAAAAGGCATCAACGTGGGAGACCACTGCCCCCACAACCACCAACCGCCTGCTCTCCTGGACCAACATCAACGACGAGGACACCAGCGAGATCATGAACACCATCCACTCCGGTTCACTGCTAGACCCGTGCCCTCACCACATCTTCAACAAAGCCAGTACAGCCATCGCGCCCCATCTCCGGAAAATAATCAACATCTCCTTCGAGACAGCAACCTTCCCGGAAAGCTGGAAGCACGCCGAGATCACCGCCTTACTCAAGAAACCCAAGGCAGACCCCAAGGACCTCAAGAACTTCCGACCATCTCTCTGCTCCCGTTCCCCGCGAAGGTCACCGAGAAAATCGTCAACAAACAACTGACCCGCTACCTCGAGGAGAACAACATCCTGGACCCTTCCCAGTCCGGCTTCCGCAGCAACCACAGCACCGAAATCGCCCTCATCGCCGCCACCGATGACATCAGGACCCTGCTAGACAACGGAGAAACAGCAGCCCTCATCCTCCTGGACCTATCAGCCGCCTTCGACACGGTCTGCCACCACACACTACGAACACGCCTTCACAACGCCGGGATCCAAGAGAAGGCCCTGGACTGGACCACATCCTTCCTTTCCGGCAGAACACAAAGCGTCCGCCTCGCCCCCTTCCGATCCAAGGCCACCAAGATCATCTGTGGCGTACCCCCAAGGCTCCTCCCTCAGCCCAACGCTGTTCAACATCTACATGGCACCCCTCGCCCATGTCGCCCGACAGCACAACCTCAACATCATCTCCTACGCCGACGACACCCAGCTGATCCTCTCCCTCACCAAAGACCCTCACACCGCCAAAGCCCACCTCCACGAAGGAATGAAGGCCGTCGCCGAATGGATGAGGACCAGCCGCCTGAAGCTGAACTCGGACAAGACGGAGGTCCTCATCCTTGGTTCCAACCCTTCAGCCTGGGACGACTCCTGGTGGCCAACATCACTGGGAACAGCCCCGCCACCCACCGACCACGTACGCAACCTAGGGGTCATCCTCGACCCCACCCTCTCCATGACTAAGCAGGTCAACGCTGTTTCCTCATCCTGCTTCAACATCCTCCGAATGCTCCGCAGGATCTTCAAGTGGATCCCCACCGAAACAAGAAAAACAGTCACCCAGGCCCTCGTCACCAGCAGGCTGGACTACGGAAACGCCCTCTACGCAGGAACGACGGCTAAGCTCCTGAGACGGCTGCAACGCATCCAGAACGCCTCTGCACGTCTTATCCTCGACATCCCCCGATGCAGCCACATAACACCCCACCTGAGAGACCTGCACTGGCTCCCTGTCAACAAGAGGATAACCTTCAAGCTCCTCACCCACGCACACAAAGCACTCCACAACTCCGGACCAGCCTACCTCAACAGACGACTCAGCTTCTACACCCCCACCCGCCAGCTCCGCTCGACCAGCCTCGCCCTCGCCACAGTCCCCCGCATCCGGAAAACGACCGCCGGCGGCAGATCCTTCTCCCACCTCGCCGCCAAGACCTGGAAAACCCTCCCCACCAACCTCCGACAGACCCAAGACCTACTGGCCTTCAGAAGACTCCTCAAGACCTGGCTCTTCGATCAGTAGCAGCACCACCCCCCTCTTCCCCCAGCGCCTTGAGACCCTCACGGGTATGTAGTGCGCTTTATAAGTGACATGATTGATTGATTGATTGATTTTTCAGTGAGTAGCACGCTACTCCGGAACCTATACTGGATTAGTGTTAAATTAGTATAGTGAAATATGTAAGTAATTGGAGTGGTGGATAGGTTAGTCAGTTATTTGGATTTAGAAGGATAGCAAAAGGATAGAAGAGGGAAAAAGATTTGTATTTATATAGCGCTTGTTACCCCTGATGGGGTGTTGAAGCTTTTTTAGTCAAGTAGCATGCTACTCCGGAACCCATAAAGGATCAGTGGTGAATTAGTATAGTGAAATATGGAAGATATTTGACAGGTGGATATTAGTCAGTTATTTGGACTGAGAAGGATAGCGGAGGGATAGAAGAGGGAAATAGGTGTGCATTTATATAGCGCTTTTTAACCCTGATGAAGTCTTGAAGCGCTTTTTTGGCAAGTAGCATGCGACGCTACTCTGGAACCCATAAAGGATTAGTGGTGGATTACTCTAGTGAAATATGAAATTTGAGAAGCGGACATGTTAGTCTGTTATTTTGATTGAAAAGGATAGTGGAGGGATAGAAGAGTGAAGGATTTAGACTTTTTTTGTTTTGGAGGTCATAGCAGTAGGAGAAGGCTTAGGATGAGTAAAAAGGGATGTGGAGGGGAAGAGTCAGAGGTAAGAGTTTATAGAGGCTTGTTTTGGGGGATCGTTATAGTAAAAGAGGTGTCAGATGATGCAAGGAGGGGTAGAGTAGGGGAGAGTCTAGAAAGGGTTATTTTGGGGATCATAGTAGTGGTATGGAATTTGGGATGACAGAGAGAGTGGATGTAGAGGATATATTGATAGAGGTATAGGGTGAGAAATAGGGTAGTGCATTGGAAAGAGTAGAAGAAAGAGGTTTGAGATGAGTCAGAAAGTTGAGGTAGAAGATATATTGAGAGAGGTATAGGGTGAGAAATAGGGTGGTGCATTGGACATGCTGAATTAGAAAGAAAGTAATAAATATATAGATCCATAAGTACATGGAAAGTATATAGATGCATAAAGGAGGTAAGTATATGTAGATTAAAGATATTGATAGAGGTATTGGATGAGAAATAGGATAGTGCATTGAATATGCTTTTTTAGGAGAAAATTAATAAATATATAGATCCAAGTACATGGAAGGTATATAGATGCATAAAGGAAGTAAGTATATGTAGATTAAACATGCATTAGACAAACTCTGGTTTTCAAGTGTTGTTGTACTTAAAAATGTCTTTTATTTATTTTTTAAAGACAATTATTCTACATGTTTATACAAAGCAATACACATATATAGGTAGATATCTATAGTACAAATAAATGCTTATATACAAAGGGATATGCTGTATATTTTTGTTTGTGTATGGTGCTTATGTGGGGAAGAGCCAATTCTTGAGTAGTTTTCTAAAGATAAGGTGGCTGTCCGTGGATCTTATGTTGGGGGCTACAGAGTTCCATAGTTTGGCTGCTTGAACAGAGAAGGATGTGCCACCCATGGTTTTTTTCTTGCATCTTGGGATTTTGAGGCGAGGTGCCACTCTAGAGCGGAGGTTCCTTTGTTGAATGTGTTTGGTGATTTTATTCCTGATGAAGAGCGGTCCCATTCATGTATTGTTTTGTGGGTGATACAAAGCAGCTTGAACGTGGATATTCTGGCAACAGGTAACCAATGCAGGGCTTTCAAGGCAGGTGAGATGTGGTCCCACGGTTTGATATGCAAGAGTAGTCTGGCAGCCGAGTTCTGAATCCGTTGTAGTCTTTTCATGGTCGTTAAAGGTGATCCGTGGTAGAGGCTATTGGCATAATGGAGTTTCGACAGAACAAGGGAGAAAGGGTGCTTGGACCTTGTGTGGAAATCCCAAATGGGGGAAGATTTGTCGCAGAGTTTTTTTAGTAACAAAGCTTGATCTTGCTAGTTTGTCCACTTGGGCATTCATCAATAGCATGGAGTCCATGGTCATTCCGAGGTTTCTTACTTCCTTTGAAACTTTAGGTGGTGATCCCAGTTCATCAGGCCAGGCGGCAACTGGGTCATAATGTTTCCAATCGCCACACATGAGTATTTCCGTTTTGGAAACATTCAATTGGAGATGGCTCCAAGTCATCCATTGATCCACGACTGTGAGACATCTGAAAATTGGCGAGTTTACAATGTCTTTGGGGCATTCCAGTTGAAGGAGTATTTGTGTGTTATCTGCATAGTTATAGCACGTGAGGTGAAATTGATTGATCAGTACCGGTAATGACTTCATGTAGATGTTGAAAAGCATGGGCAAGATGGTAGAGCCTTGAGGGACCCCTGCTTTTGTGGAGTATGGTTTGGATGAGAAAGGTGGAGTATGGATGACATTAGTTCTGTTTCGAAGGTAGGACGCGATCCAGTCTAGAGCAATGCCCTCTATGCTGGCTTCGCAGAGTCTTTGTATCAGAGTGTCATGGTCAACCGTGTCAAAGGCAGCCGAGAGGTCCAAGAGGAGTAGCGCAGCAACCCCGTTGCGGTAAACTGTGTTCTTCAGGTCATCCCAGATGGCAAGTAGGGCAGATTCTGTGCCTCTTCCCGGACGGAAACCTGTTTGGAAGTCTGAAAGTATGGCATTCTCTTCAATGAAATGTGACATCTGGGCGAAGGCTGCTCTTTATATCAGTTTGCCCAGGAAAGGTCCATTTGTAATGGGTCTTTAGTTGTCAGGGTACAGCAGGTCCAAGTTTGTTTTCTTCAGTAAAGGTCGTATGTATGACTTTTTGAATTCTTCTGGAAATATTCTGGTAGTTAAGGAATCTTTGATGATTCTTCTTACTGGAGTGGCAGCAGAGGTTGTTAGAAGAATTGTCTTGAAAGTTTGCGGTGGACACGGGTCAGGAGGGCTGCTGGCAGGCCTGCTTGCTTTGACCAGGTCCATAAATTCATCATGTGAAATGTGTTGGAATGAACGGAGAGGCTGGGTTAGAGTATTCTTGGATTGTTGTTTTGTAAAAGGGTTAGTGCTGGTGCTCTGTCTCTGTTTTAAGTATGAGTCCAACGTGTCTGTTTTGTCCTTGTAATGATTTCCCAGTTTGTCTGTGAAATCATGAGTAACGGGATGAGTTCCTTCTAGGCAATTTGGTTTACGAAATTCATTGAGTATTTGATAGAATTCTTTATTTGCGCATTTAGCATTTTCAATTCTGTCTGAATAGTACCTTTTCTTAGCTTTTTTGATAGCTAGCTTGTATAATCAGTTAATTTTCTGTAGGTGAAATTTGTCTTGTTTGGCGTCTGTTTTGAGCCAGGCACGTTGCAGCTTTCTAATTTGTTGTTTTATGTCTTTTATCTCTGTATTTCTCCAAGGTGCTTGTTTTCTTTTGTTCTGTTGTGTGGTTTTGAGTGGTATCAGGATGTCAAAAGCTTCCTGTAGCCACTAATATAGTTTTTGAACAGAATTTATTGTTTCCAGATCTGTACTGGATGTTAGTTGTGTTTATAACGGTTCCACGTTGAGTTTGTTCCACGGACGATAGGTGGATACACGTAAGGTAGTTTTAGTTGAGTCGCTTAGTGTTGTTTTATGTTGGAAAGCAAGCAAACGGCGGTCTGACCATGTGACTGGAGCTATAGTTTGAAAGGTAACTAGTTTGGTATTAGCAAAAATGACATCTAGGTTGTCCTAGCAGTCCAATATCTTCTGGTCAAGTCCGCCCTATATAAAACTGCAAAAGAACATAAACATTTAATGTTTTGGACACTTCTGTCAGTGGGCTATACTTGGGCTAAATTTGGGTAATATTTGTGCTACATTTGGGCTCTTTTTTCTCTGGTGGCCATTTTGGGAGATGTATTAGTTATGATGCTCCCTAATCTCAATATTTGCTGCAGTATCCTCAGTAGAAGATGCTTCCAGTTTTCCACTTCGATTCCATCAAGATGGTGTTTGGATGTCCCACACTTCAGGCATAAATTCAGAATGTATCAACAAAAGGAGGGACAGAGAGGGCTTGATAAAGGTCCAACGTACATGCCCTGAATTAAGTCAAGAAACAGAAAGGTACGAAGTTCCTGTGTGTACTCTAGGTAGTGAGGAGGTGGGGAATACCTCCTGTCGGAACTAGGACCCTCACACACCCAGCAAGCTAGGTGTCATATGGGTCTGCTCCTCGTTGAGCCGGCGCTGCAATGCTCGACGGGCACCCATAGAGGGGCTCTTTTTCATGAACTTTTGTTCCTCGCCGTATCGGTGCTGTGGGTGTGAGGGGCCTAGGTATGTGTAGATGTGGAATGTGAATATAAAATAGGTAATAGAAACCTCTGTGGTGAATTATATTCTATATGGGTCCCAACCTAATTAAAAGGAATAGGGGGGGCGATTGTTTTGTTATAATGTGACAAACATTTCGCTCAACCCCCAGGTGGTCAACATGTTTCTCGCCACAATTAGTCACAATAGTGATCAACTGGCGATTCTTCAGGACCTAATTTCAAAAACTATCTACAATGTGTGGCAAGGTGCAACGCTATCTACCAAATGCTCTACCCGTGGGTCATTACCCCGGAGAAATGAAGCAACCAACCTGGAGTACAAAAAGAGAATTAAAAACCATGAAACGGTGGAGGATGATCTTCATAGAATACATTCGAAATATCGCAATTTACATATTCTAGAGTCAAAACGTTGAAATCACACAGTGCTATCATGCAATTTAAGCTCTGTGCATCATTTTATTAAAAAAAACCCTGTATATACATGCCAAAAGCTTGTGAATTCAATCATTGTGGTGAGTAAAAAAGTGCTCACCTATTATAAGGTCTGTGTGTGCCTCATCAATTAGCAGCGGAGTATGTTGACACTCAATGCAGTGTCACTGTATAAAATGAGATGAGACAGGAAAACAGATAGTTCTAAGGCTATATGCACAATAGTTCGCTGCTCATTTGTTCACTCGCTGCTCCCCATATCATGGGTTATGAGGGGAGAACAAAGTACGGGTCAGGGTGATAGTAGCCCTGAAACAGTGACCCCAAGCCAATAACACACTCTTTATTTTCTTTTGAGCGCTCGTACATTGCCGGTGAAGCTGAAGGTAGCGCCACACACAGTGTCCCCACGCCGGGTGCTCAACGAGCTTATCCGGAGAAGCGGTGCACAGCGTAAACGTCCCCAGTGTCCCGGTCAAGTAAAGGGTTAGTACATTGGAGAACAGAGGATAATGGTGTAGGCTTTGAGTTCAATATCTAAGCGCTCATGGCGCCTGACCCCAATGTCTCTTACCTCCAATAGTCGGTGTCAAAATAAGTCTCCAAACGCAGTGTGCCTACTTACCTGCTCCCATTCGGAGCTTCGTGGCTGACCTACCCGCTCCGCTGCCACAGGAAGGTATCATGTAACAGCAAAGGCCTGTTTAAATACCTGTTCCCGGGACCACAGAGCCGGCAAAGTGGCCACAGCTGTGATCAAAATTGGCGTGTTTCAGGAATAAGTGATGTCATAGTGCACAGAAAACATGGCGGCCGTCTTGGAGGTTGTTAGTTGTTAAGCGACGATGATAGTGGTAAGGAGATTCAATAAAAACAACCTAAACTGTGTAACAGAAGGAGATGGAAGTGTAAGGAGGAGTGGCTATTGGGAATGGGGATTTCCTCAAGGGATATTAGTTGTTAAACCTCGGTAATCGTGGTATGAAAATTGGAATAGGGAGGGGACCTTAACTTTACAACGGAAGAAAAATCATAGCCGGGTAAGTAGGCGTTGCAAATTCTTGGGGGATTTCCTAAGGTTGTGCATAGTTAAAAGTGTTGAAGAAATATTTATATAATAGCAATAGCGCATTGGTTGCTTGAAGGTAATATCGATAGTGAGCAACTAAATGGCGGCCATCTTAGTAGTGGTTCTTTCGTAAATGGCGGCCATCTTATAGGTGGTTAGTTCGTTAATGGTGGCCATCGTAGTGTAGACATGATAAGGTCAGTGCCTTAAACTGGGATGATCCATAGAGGTGTTAAAGAATGGTATGGAAAACATGAGTATTACATAGGTACCTCATAAAGGTCATATGAGGATTACTGTTAGTAATACCTAGTGATGAATAGTTTTATAGTAAGTAGCCATCTCTTAATATGTACTATACTCCTATGGCATATTACTGATAAAAATCATGTTTTAATTGATGGTGCTCCATGGGATTTCATCATTAAGGCCACCTTTGGCTGAGTCTAAATGAAACACCCATCTTTGTTCAATCCTGAACAGGGCTGTGTGCGTGATTTGTTGATGTGCCTCAAGAACAACCCAGCGTAGACTTTCTGGGGAATGTCTCAGTTCTGTAAAGTGGGTATATAGTTTCGTGTTTGTCTTGAGGCAACGAATGCTACTCTTATGTTCAGTTATTCTAGTTTTCACGGCTCTCATGGTCATACCAATATATCTTTTGTCGCACGGGCATGTCAACAAATACACACAACGTGATGTATTACAATTCGTGTGCTTAGTGATCGTCCAAGTGAAAGTGTCAGACAGTATCAGTTCTTTAGTTTGTTTGGTTTGTGGACAAACGGTGCATGATCCGCACGTATAATGCCCTGTGACAGGGGGGAGATCCCACAATTGTCTCTGGTTTGAGGTGTTGTTCTTCTTGGGTCTCGTGTGTGTTAACATGTCCTTTAGGTTATTAGTGCGCTTAAAAGCAAATCTTGGTTTCGGTATTGCCAGTGTGCCTGTGTTAAGAATCTCCCAATGTTTATTTACAGCTTTTTTGATCAGATTGGATCTCGGGGTGTATGTGGTTACACATGTCACCATATTCGAGGGGTCTTTTACATGTACCTCTAGAAGACTTTCACGATGGTTATTGTGTGCTCGTTTCATACACGAGTTGATTTGTTTTCTAGGGTATTGTCTTTTCAAAAGGTTACCTGACAGAATCTCAGCTTCAGTTTTGTAGTCATTTAGAGAACTACAGTTCCTCCTAATCCTTAAAAATTGGCTGAAGGGTAAGTTATCTTTTAAAGTCTTATGATGATAACTATTGTATAACAACAAACTGTTCCTGTCGGTAGGTTTTTTTGTACATAGTTGTGGTTAATTTACCCTCTTGTAACCTAATGGTGAGATCTAGAAAGGGGATTTCAGTTGATGAGATTGTATGAGTGAACCTCAAATATTGGTTCTTCGTGTTGATCCACTCACAGAATTCATTGCATGTTTGTGTATCACCCTTCCAGAAGATGAGTATGTCATCTATATACCTCTTCCACAGTCTCAGGTTTGCTTCGAAGGGGTTGCTGGCATGTCGAATCACCTCTTGCTCAAAGGCTTTCATGTAAAGACATGCTACGCTAGGAGCAAAGGTACTCCCCATCGAAGTGCCCTGAGACTGATGGAAGAGTTGGTTGTTAAACTCGAAGAAATTCTCTGTGAGTGCTAAGGTAGCACATTGCAAAATGAATGGGACAGGGGTTGACGCAACCCATTCAGTTTCTGTTAATGCAGTTTCAATCACTGTGAGTGTCTCTCTCTGTGGAATATTGGTATATAGTTGTTCCACATCCAGGGTGACTAGGAGGTTGATATCAGTGGTATTTTCCAATTCCCCGATGATACGTAGGATATCTGTGGTATCCCTGATGTAAGAGGGAGTCTGTTTAACCAGTGGTTGCAGATAGTAATCACAAAATTTTGACAAAGGCTCTAGGAGAGACCCGATCTCTGAGACAATAGGTCTGCCCGGGACTGGGGTGGTCCCCTTATGTATTTTCGGCAGAGTGTAGAAATATGGGGTCTTGGGGTGTTTTGTAATCAAGAAATCAGCTTCTTTTCTGCTGACCCACCCATTACTCTCTGCCTCAAAAACCATTGTTGCAATCTCGTTAGATAACCGGGCTGTGGGGTTCATCGTAATAGGGGTATAGAATTTCCTATCCTGCAGTTGACGTAAGCATTCGGTATCATAGTCCATAGTGGATTGAATGACCGTTGCTCCCCCTTTGTCTGCCTGTTTTATTGTGATGCTATTGTCCTCTGCCAATGATTTTATAGCTGCATGTTCCTGATTTGAAAGGTTATGAAAAGGAGCTTTGTTTCCCACATTTTCAAGTTCTTTAAGTACAGCCTTCTCAAATGTCAGAACCTCCACAGGTATCATGCCACTGGTGGGCGTGAAAGTGGAGGGTTTGCATAAGCCTGAGTCCAATTTAGCAGGTTCTTCTGTATCCTCGAAAAAAGCCCTAAGGCGTACTTTTCTAAACATGTTTCGGATTTCGCATTGTTCTAGAAATTTGTCCTCTTTGGGGGTAGGGACATACCCGAGCCATTTCTCCAGTATCGTTTGTTCTGTAGATGTCAATTGTCTATGTGATAAATTGGCCACTAGACTCTCCTGCCCCGTGTTTTGCTCCTGGTTTCCACCATATTGGGTTGTTGGTCCTGCCACTGGACCTGTTTTGGTCCTCCTCTTTTGTGCCCTTTTCCTCTGCCCCAGCCTCTGCCTAAAAGGTGGTTGGCCAGTAGGATAGAATTGAGGTGGGCCATGGGGATATATCGGAAAGGGCCAATATGGAGGTTGCGGACCTGGGAGATTATGCATGGGGTAGTTAGGAGTGAGTGTGTGATTATTTCTCCTTTGATTGGGGCCACCCCAGCTCCCGCCACTAGAATCACTGCTGGCTGAATCTCTTCTGTTAGTATCACTACTTTCATCAGAAGAGTAGCTGGTTTTATTAGTAGTGTAATCAGCTTTCAAATACGGATATATTTTCTCTTTACTGAGTCTGTTAATATCCTTTTGAAGCTTGCTGACCTTCTGCTTCATCAAGAATTCTTTGTGCTCAGCAATCTCATTGTTGAGTTCTGTAAGTTTGGTTTTGAAAACGGTTGCTAGAATGGTGGTTTTGATTGCCCCTTCAGCCACCTGTATTTTAATAAGAAGGGCATCAGCTACTCTTCTTGCTGTGTTAATGATGAGGATAAGTAAGTCCCTGGTGCATTTCCATGCCACCAGGGACCACTCCTTTTTAAAAACTGCATCATCCATGAAAAGTCTAGGGAAGTTTTTAACTATCAGACCGTTAGGTGCCATATTAGCCCTCAAATATTCTGCCATCATCGCTCCGTGGAGCGTGATTTTGAGCCACTCCCTCTTCATGTTAGTTAGAGTAATCCAGACCTCGGAAGGTGCCCCTGAGGCCGAGGTACCTTTTCCCCCCAATATGGATGGCGTATTTCTGAGAATTTCAGCAGCTATCTCATCGCCAAAGCTGAGACCTGGGTTGTCATCCATATTGACTAGTATAGACAGAGAAATACGCCATCCATCTTGGGGGGAGAAGGTACCTCGGCCTCAGGGGCAGCTTCCGAGGACTGGATTACTCTAACTAACATGAAGAGGGAGTGGCTCAAAATCACGCTCCACGGAGCGATGATGACAGAATATTTGAGGGCTAATATTGCACCTAACGGTCTGATAGTTAAAAACTTCCCTAGACTTTTCCTGGATGATGCAGTTTTTAAAGGAGTGGTCCCTGGTGGCATGGAAATGCACCAGGGACTTACTTATCCTCATCATTAACACAGCAAGAAGAATAGCTGATGCCCTTCTTCTTAAAATACAGGTGGCTGAAGGGCAATCAAAACCACCATTCTAGCAACCGCTTTCAAAACCAAACTTACAGAACTCAACAATGAGATTGCTGAGCACAAAGAATTCTTGATGAAGCAGAAGGTCAGCAAGCTTCAAAAGGATATTAACAGATTCAGTAAAGAGAAAATATATCCGTATTTGAAAGCTGATTACACTACTAATAAAACCAGCTACTCTTCTGATGAAAGTAGTGATACTAACAGAAGAGATTCAGCCAGCAGTGATTCTAGTGGCGGGAGCTGGGTGGCCCCAATCAAAGGAGAAATAATCACACACTCACTCCTAACTACCCCATGCATAATTTCCCAGGTCCGCAACCTCCATATTGGCCATTTCCGATATATCCCCATGGCCCACCTCAATTCTATCCTACTGGCCAACCACCTTTTTTAGGCAGAGGCTGGGGCAGAGGAAAAGGGCACAAAAGAGGAGGACCAAAACAGGTCCAGTGGCAGGACCAACAACCCAATATGGTGGAAACCAGGAGCAAAACACGGGGCAGGAGAGTCGAGTGGTCAATTTATCACATAGACAATTGACATCTATTGATTGATTGATTGATTGATTGATTGATTGATTGATTGATTGACATCTACAGAACAAACGATACTGGAGAAAGTGCTCGGGTATGTCCCTACCCCCAAAGAGGACACATTTCTAGAACAATGCGAAATCCGAAACATGTTTAGAAAAGTACGCCTTAGGGCTTTTTTCGAGGATACAGAAGAACCTGCTAAATTGGACTCAGGCTTATGCAACCCTCCACTTTCACGCCCACCAGTGGCATGATACCTGTGGAGGTTCTGACATTTGAGAAGGCTGTACTTAAAGAACTTGAAAATGTGGGAAACAAAGCTCCTTTTCATAACCTTTCAAATCAGGAACGTGCAGCTATAAAATCATTGGCAGAGGACAATAGCATCACAATAAAACAGGCAGACAAAGGGGGAGCAACGGTCATTCAATCCACTATGGACTATGATACCGAATGCTTACGTCAACTGCAGGATAGGAAATTCTATACCCCTATTACGATGAACCCCACAGCCCGGTTATCTAACGACATTGCAACAATGGTTTTTGAGGCAGAGAGTAATGGGTGGGTCAGCAGAAAAGAAGCTGATTTCTTGATTACAAAACACCCCAAGACCCCATATTTCTACACTCTGCCGAAAATACATAAGGGGACCACCCCAGTCCCGGGCAGACCTATTGTCTCAGGGATTGGGTCTCTCCTAGAGCCTTTGTCGAAATTTTGTGATTACTATCTGCAACCACTGGTTAAACAGACTCCCTCTTACATCAGGGATACCACAGATATCCTACGTATCATCAGGGAATTGGAAAATACCACTGATATCAACCTCCTAGTCACCCTGGATGTGGAACAACTATATACCAATATTCCACAGAGAGAGACACTCACAGTGATTGAAACTGCATTAACAGAAACTGAATGGGTTGCGTCAACCCCTGTCCTGTTCATCATGCAATGTGCTACCTTAGCACTCACAGAGAATTTCTTCGAATTTAACAACCAACTCTTCCATCAGTCTCAGGGCACTTCGATGGGGAGTACCTTTGCTCCTAGCGTAGCATGTCTTTACATGGCAGCCTTTGAGCAAGAGGTGATTCGACATGCCAGCAACCCCTTCGGAGCAAACCTGAGACTGTGGAAGAGGTATATAGATGACATACTCATCTTCTGGAAGGGTGATACACAAACATGCAATGAATTCTGTGAGTGGATCAACACGAAGAACCAATATTTGAGGTTCACTCATACAATCTCATCAACTGAAATCCCCTTCTAGATCTCACCATTAGGTTACAAGAGGGTAAATTGACCACAACTATGTACAAAAACCTACCGACAGGAACAGTTTGTTGTTATACAATAGTTATCATCCTAAGACTTTAAAAGATAACTTACCCTTCAGCCAATTTTTAAGGATAAGGAGAAACTGTACTTCACTAAATGACTACAAAACTGAAGCTGAGATTCTGTCAGGTAACCTTTTGAAAAGACAATACCCTAGAAAACAAATCAACTCGTGTATGAAACGAGCACAAAATAACCATCGTGAAAGTCTTCTAGAGATACATGCAAAAGAACCCTCGAATATGGTGACATGTGTAACCACATACAGCCCGAGATCCAATCTGATCAAAAAAGCTGTAAATAAACATTGGGAGATTCTTAACACAGGCACACTGGCAATACCGAAACCAAGATTTGCTTTTAAGCGCACTAATAACCTAAAGAACATGTTAATACACACGAGACCCAAGAAGAACAACACCTCAAACCAGAGACAATTGTGGGATCTCCCCCCTGTCAGAGGGCATTATCCGTGCGGATCATGCACCGTTTGTCCACAGACCAAACAAACTAAAGAACTGATACTGTCTGACACTTTCACTTGGACGATCACTAAGCACACGAATTGCAATACATCACGTTGTGTGTATTTGTTGACATGCCCGTGCGACAAAAGATATATTGGTATGACCATGAGAGCCGTGAAAACTAGAATAACTGAACATAAGAGTAGCATTCGTTGCCTCAAGACAAACACGAAACTATATACCCACTTTACAGAACTGAGACATTCCCCAGAAAGTCTACGCTGGGTTGTTCTTGAGGCACATCAACAAATCACGCACACAGCCCTGTTCAGGATTGAACAAAGATGGGTGTTTTGTTTAGACTCAGCCAAAGGTGGCCTTAATGATGAAATCCCATGGAGCACCATCAATTAAAACATGATTCTTATCAGTAATATGCCATAGGAGTATAGTACATATTAAGAGATGGCTACTTACTATAAAACTATTCATCACTAGGTATTACTAACAGTAATCCTCATATGACCTTTATGAGGTACCTATGTAATACTCATGTTTTCCATACCATTCTTTAACACCTCTATGGATCATCACAGTTTAAGGCACTGACCTTATCATGTCTACACTACGATGGCCACCATTAACGAACTAACCACCTATAAGATGGCCGCCATTTACTAAAGAACCACTACTAAGATGGCCGCCATTTAGTTGCTCACTATCGATATTACCTTCAAGCAACCAATGCGCTATTGCTATTATATAAATATTTCTTCAACATTTTTAACTATGCACAACCTTAGAAATCCTCCAAGCATTTGCAATGCCTACTTACACGGCTATGATTTTTCTTCCGTTGTAAAGTTAAGGTCCCCTCCGTATTCCATTTTTCATACCACGATTACCGAGGTTTAACAACTAATATCCCTTGAGGAAATCCCCATTCCCAATAGCCACTCCTCCTTACACTTCCATCTCCTTCTGTTACACAGTTTAGGTTGTTTTGATTGAATCTCCTTACCACTATCATCGTGGCTTAACAACTAACAACCTCCAAGATGGCCGCCATGTTTTCTGTGCACTATGACATCACTTATTCCTGAAACACGCCAATTTCGATCACAGCTGTGGCCACTTTGCCGGCTCTGCGGTCCCGGGAACAGGTATTTAAACAGGCCTTTGCTGTTACATGATACCTTCCTGTGGCAGCGGAGCGGGTAGGTCAGCCACGAAGCTCCGAATGGGAGCAGGTAAGTAGGCACACTGCGTTTGGAGGCTTATTTTGACACCGACTATTGGAGGTAAGAGACATTGGGGTCAGGCGCCATGAGCGCTTAGATATTGAACTCAAAGCCTACACCGTTATCCTCTGTTCTCCAATGTACTAACCCTTTACTTGACCGGGACACTGGGGACGTTTACGCTGTGCACCGCTTCGCCGGATAAGCTTGTTGAGCACCCAGCGTGGGGACACTGCGAGTGGCGCTACCTTCAGCTTCACCGGCAATGTACGAGCGCTCAACAGAAAATAAAGAGTGTGTTATTGGCTTGGAGTCACTGTTTCAGGGCTACTATCACCCTGACCCGTACTTTGTTCTCCCCTCATACCCCATGATATGGGGGACAGCGAGTGAGCAAATGAGCAGCGAACTATTGTGCATATAGCCTTAGAACTATCTGTTTTCCTGTCTCATCTCATTTTATACAGTGACACTGCATTGAGTGTCAACATACTCCGCTGCTAATTGATGAGGCAGACACAGACCTTATAATAGGTGAGCACTTTTACTCACCACAATGATTGAATTCACAACCTTTTGGCATGTATATACAGGGTTTTTTTTTATAAAAGGATGCACAGAGCTTAAATTGCATGATAGCACTGTGTGATTTCAACGTTTTGACTCTAGAATATGTAAATTGCGATATTTCGAATGTATTCTATGAAGATCATCCTCCACCATTTCATGGTTTTTAATTCTCTTTTTGTACTCCAGGTTGGTTGCTTCATTTCTCCGGGGTAATGACCCATGGGTAGAGCATTTGGTAGGTAGCGTTGCACCTTGCCACACATTGTAGATAGTTTTTGAAATTAGGTCCTGAAGAATCGCCAGTTGATCACTATCGTGACTAACTGTGGCGAGAAACATGTTGACTACCTGGGGGTTGAGCGAAATCTTTGTCACATTATAACGAAACAATCGCCCCCCCCCTATTCCTTTTAATTAGGTTGGTACCCAAATCAAATCAAAATCAATTAAAACTTTATTCGGCCACGTTCTGGCCATAAAAGTACATTTTACATAAAAAACACTTACATAGAAGATTAAAATACACAAAGTTAAAATAAATTCAGAATACAAGGCATATTCTAGCGACCCGGGTCATAATTGTTAACCCACCATATTATTTCTTTTACGAATTGCCCCTGATAAAAAACGTGCAACCCTGTAACAAACAAAGGGGGAAGAAAGCATTTGTAGATAGGTCAATGCTGGCCTAACTTGTGCAAAATGGCAATCTTTTAAAAGTGGTAGAATATATTTAGCTCAAAGTTCGGTATAAAAATCACAAAAGAACATAACGTGCAATAGGGCTTGTTCAGAGAAGTTATCACATGCACATGGTTGCAAGGAACCTAACTTTGAAAAGCCTTTGGGTACAGTTAGGAGCCAGTGGATACAATTAAATCTAAATCTAGATAAAATAAAGCGATGATGCAGGTTATTAACAAAAGACCAAAATGGTTGGCTTAAAATACCAGGACTTAAAATCATAAAATATCTGCAAGAGGGTTTCATGAGTTCCTTTGCTTCTCTATCTAACTGCCTCCTTAGAAGAAATTGAGTTTTTAAATTTTTCACAGATTCGGGTTGCAGCTTTCTGGGTTTATTAAATATCTCCAGATGCCCAAGAGCTGAAAGCTGCTGTGAGATATAATTTAACCAAGGAATTTCTGCAGCACCATCCAAACTCAAACAGTCCTCTAAAATAGTCTGGTTTAAATTTGGTTTTTCTCTGGACCAAATTTTTAGCCACCATATCAGGGGTGCTACAGCAATATTATCCGTCAAGTAGCCCTGCCTTAATTCCTCATGTATAATAAAAGCTGGAGTGTTGGGGGGAGCAGCTAGGAGTTTTCTTAAATGTTTATTTTCTACCCCTGAAGTTCATTACAATCCTTGTAACCCCAAACCACACTACCATACACTGTCATAGCGACACATTTCTCTTTATATATTTTTAGCAGTGGTTGTTTGGGTTTGCTCCCTAGTCTTCTAGCGAAATCCAGTGAGGCTCCAGCTGCTCTTGCCAAGGTGTTTTTCTTTAGAGCACGCTGTGCTACCCAGGTGCCCCTGTCATCAAATAATACACCCAAATATGGATAAGTGGGCACATTGGTTAGCACTCCTCCTTTTCAGGGAAGGGATTTATTCACCATTTTGGGGTAACCAATTGACATTATGTGTGATTTATTAAAATTGACCGCAAGATCCAGGGCTACCATAAAATGAATAAAAGTATTAACTAAAGATTTCAACGCATTTGGGGTCCTGGCAATTAAAACTGCGTCATCCGCATATAGAATAAAATTCCCCACAGAGGTTTCCATTACCTATTTTATATTCACATCCCACATCTACACATACCTAGGCCCCTCACACCCACAGCACCGATACGGTTAGGAACAAAAGATCTCCAAAAAAGAGCCCCTCTATGGGTGCCCGTCGAGCATTGCAGCGCCGGCTCGACGAGGAGCAGACCCATATGATGAAGCATGACACCTAGCTTGCTGGGTGTGTGAGGGTCCTAGTTCCGACAGGAGGTATTCCCCACCTCCTCACTACCTAGAGTACACACAGGAACTTCGTACCTTTCTGTTTCTTGAATAAATTCAGAATGTCCACTTCCCTGTTAACACAACTCGTGATTCATTTCTAGTCCTGCTATTGAACTCACGGGAATGTTATTGTTTTTATTGTGATCTTGCTGAACTGCTGCTACTAGGTGAGGAGATCTTTTAAAAATGTGTTTAATTGTTTTTAGAATTACTGTGTGTGTTAATACTGTGGGGAATCCTTGTCATTTAGCCTTAGTTGGGTCTGTGTATTGAATCAGAGTTGGCCAGGTTCACAGCCACTTCCTGGTTTCAAATTAGAGCCCCCATTTTTAAACATGGTCTAGTTTTTCTTGAGTCGTCTGCCCCAGTACAAAAGGCACACTGCGACACGGACGCGAGCTCTGTATTTTCCTGGTAACACAACTCGCGATTAATTTTTAATACTGCTAATGAATTTGGGGGGCATTTTATCATTTTATTGCAATCTTACTACTAATTACTGAACTGCTGCTACTAGGTGTAGGGAACTTTACATTTTTTTATTGTTTTTAGAATTACTGTGTGTGTGTTAATACTGTGGATAGCCTTTGTCATTTAGCCTCAGTTGGACCTGTGTATTGAACCAGAGTTGGCAGTGTTCGGAGCCACATCCTAGTTGCCACCTTTTCAAACTAGAGCTGCCATTTTTAAATGCTGTCTAGTCTTCCTTGAGTAGTCCGCAGACAATCAGTAAATGTGCGCCACAGTTACACCGAAGCCGCGCTGAAGGAAAGCCGGGCTGTGCCCGTCTGTGTCTGACTGGGCCTAGGGCTGGGAAACTCTGCTCATTAAAATGCGGCTAACCTGCACATCAGACGCGCTTCACCAAATCAACAGGCTGCAGATAAATATTTGTAAAAAGGTTCTACCTACCTTAAGTCCCCAACAGTTTGCACTTCAAGTAGTCTCATACTGGGTTTTCGATCTATAGAAACGCACTCCCCAAGCAAACTACAAATGTATCTACTGAATTGTAGATCCCTCCCCAAACACAGTATTGAGCTGTTTAGCTTTTTAGAGAAGCGGCGTCCGGATGTCATGTTCCTTACTGAAACATGGCTAACCACCAACTCAACCCCAGATCCGGTTTTAGCTCTCCCCCTTACTATTTAATAGCTAACTGAAACAGAGATTACTTATGCAGAGGAGGAGTGGCCATAATATTTAAGAGCAAATATTCGGCCGCCTTGTCTCCGATCGCAATGCCAATTTTTGCTAGAATTCAACCCCACGTTTACATTCTCTGGTATTGTTATGCACCGCCCCCTAGGACAGCCTCACATTTCACCACAGCTCTACCAGATATTGTATCTGAATGTAGTTTACAAAAAGTAAATCTTACACTGTTTGTAGATTTGAATATGCACTTTGAACCCAATTGATGCGAAATGGCAAGAGCTTTATCCCACTATCTTGAAGCCCTACTCTTACACCAAAAGGTAAAAAACCCCACCCATAATAGGGGACATCTTTTAGACCCCGTTTCCACTGAGCAACCTACTGACTGAAGACTCTCCCTATACTGTGGTCTGATCAGTGCAGCCTTCGATATTGTGTCACAGACTATCCTCATCCAGAGGATGCTGGATGTTGGCATCACAGGGATTGGCTTTAAACGGCTGGAAGCCTTACTAGGGGACATGAGCTTCCAAGTATGCAAAGACTCCTTTGTTTCCTTTATCCATCTTCTGTAGTGTGGGGTCCCACAGGGCTCCTCACTTAGCCCCACATTATTTAACTTGTATGTACACCCCTTGGCTGAAATTGTCTACTCACATGGGCTTGCCCTAGTGTCAAATGCTGATGACACTCAGGTTATCCTGGCACTTACACCCAACACCACTCAAACTACCAACCAACTAAACTCCTACCTCAGGGAGGTCACAGATTGGATGTCCAGAAGTAGGCTAAAGCTTAATGTCGAGAAAACAGAGGTTCTTGTGGTAGGTAATAATAGCTCTAGGTTTCGGGAAGTCTCATGGCCAGCCACTCTGGGCAATAGCCCTAAGCCAGCCCACGCATTAAAAAGCATAGGGGTCTGGATAGATGACAAGCTCACAATGGAGACACAAGTCAAAAAAGTGGCAGGTTCATGCTTTAGCATTTTAAGATCTCTAAGGAAGTTCTTGCAGATGCTACCATTCCCTACCAGAAGGAGAGTAGTTCAGAGTCTCTCGCCTTCATTACAGCAACTCCTCGCATCTTTGGAGCCCAAAACATGTGGTCAAAAAGCTCCAAGTGGTACAAAATGCCACTGCAAGAATCCTTCAAAAACTACCAAAGCATCAACCAGCCAGACCAGCCCTTGTAGGCCTGCACTGTCTTACAGTTAAAAAAAAAATTAACTTCAAGGATCTCTGTATCGCACATCAGATCATCCATGGAAAAGGTCCACTTATCATTCAATCCCTGCTTACCCTCTATGTTCTAGGAAGAGACCTTCACTCTATCAACCAGGGACATCTGGTGGTGCCCAAGATAAAAAGAGAAAGGAGTGGAGGCGGCTCCTTTGTTTCCCTCACCTCCATGCTCTTGAGTGCTCTTACGTCTTCCCTTAGAAGTCAGCCATCGGAAGCCTGTTCCAGGAAAATGCTAAAAACCCACCTTTTTTAAACGTGGCTTGAGGAAATGATTCATCTCAGTTTCGTAGAGGGGTTGTTTTGCATCAAGCGCTGGGAGGCCATTTTGGTAGCCATGCACTATACAAATACAACTGAATTTAATTGAATTGAATTGCTAGCACTCTAGTTGCTAATTAGAACACCGTAGTAAAGCTGCTGATCACCAGGGAATTAACTAGCAGTCTGCTGCTGGTGTTGAAAGTTTATGTTTCAGTCTGCATGTCAGAATGTTTCAATGAAATAGAAGAGGAAGATATATGAGAACTCACGTAAAATGTGCTCTAATTATTCTTTCAAATGCAAAAAGAACAATTGATGGACAGAATGCAGAAAAATATCATACATTGAACCCAGTACAGAGATCTGGGCATAAATCCATTGTTTTTTTTCTCCCCATGCCATTCCAGTTTGAACCCAGCCATATGCAAATCAGTCTTGACCCTGCGCCCAATGGGAACAGTCCAGCCCGAACGGCCAGGCAAGGTCCTCCCTGAACTGGAAACAAGCATTCTAGAACTGGTTCCGGGGTTTCACCCCTCATCAGCCAGGATAACTTAACTCCAGTGACATGGAGAGCACGGGACCCACGTCTGGGCATACCCGTCCCACTCGGGGTGACAAATGAAAAAAGAACAATTGATGGACAGAATGCAGAACATTATCATACATTTACCCCAGTACAGAGATCAGGTCATAAATACAGTGTTTTGTTGCTCCCCATGCCATTCCAGTTTGAACACAGCCATATGCAAATCAGTCTTGACCCTGCGCACAATGGGAACATTCCAGCCCGAACTGCCAGGCCAATTCCTCCCTGAACTGGAAACAAGCATCCTAGGACCGGTTTCAGGGTTTCACCCCTCATCAGCCAGGATAGCCTGACTCCAGTGGCATGGACGGTACAGGACCCATGTCTGGGCATAACCCTCCCACTCAGAGTGACAAATGCAAAAAGAACAATTGATGGACAGAATGCAGAACAATGTCATACATTCACCCCAATACAGAGATCTGGGCCTAAATCCATCATGTTTTTGCTCCCCATGCCATTCCAGTTTGAACTCAGTCATATGCAAATCAGTCTTGACCCTGCACCCAATGGGAACAGTCTAGCCCGAACTGCCAGGCCAGGTCCTCCCTGAACTGGAAACAAGCATCCTAGGACTGGTTTCAGGGTTTCACCCCTCATCAGCCAGGATAGCCTGACTCCAGTGGCATGGACGGTACAGGACCCATGTCTGGGCATACCCGTCCCACTCAGAGTGACAAATGCAAAAGAACAATTGATGGACAGAGTGTAGAACAATGTCATACATTCACCCAAGTACAGATATCTGGGCCTAAATCCATCATTTTTTTAATGTGCCGGGTATCCCCAGACATGGGTCCCGGGCTCACTGTGCCAATGGATTCAAACTAGCCTGACTGATGAGGGGTGATGCCCTGAAACTGGTACCAGGATGCTTGTTTCTGGTCCAGGGAGGACCTGGCTTGGCAGTTCGATTTGGACTGTTCCCATGATGCACAGGGTCAAGACTGAGTTGCTTCTGGATGGGTCTAAAGTGGGGTGGCATGGTGAGCAAAAGAACAATGGATTTAACCCAGATCTATTGACGGGGGTGAATGTGTGATTTGCTCTGCATTCCATACATCATCTGTGTGTCTTTTGCTTTCTCACCCTAAGTGCACCAGGTATGCCCAGATGTGGGTTCTGGGCTCACTGTGCCACTGGATTCAAGCCAGCCTGACTGATGAGGGGTGATGCCCTGAAACTGGTACCAGGATGCTTGTTTCCGGTCCAGGAAGGACCTGACTTGGCAGTTCGGTTTGGACTGTTCCCATGTGGCACAGGGTCAAGACTGAGTTGCTTCTGGATGGGTCTAAAGTGGGGTGGCATGGTGAGCAAAAGAACAATGGATTTAACCCAGATCTATTGATGGGGGTGAATGTGTGATTTGCTCTGCATTCCATCCATCATCTGTGTGTCTTTTGCTTTCTCACCCTAAGTGCGCCAGGTATTCCCAGACGTGGGTTCAGGCTCACTGAGCCACCGGATTCAAACTAACCTAGCTGATGATGGGTGATGCCCCGAAACCGGTCCCAGGATGCTTGTTTCCGGTCCAGGGAGGACCTGGCTTGGCAGTTTGGTCTGGACGGTTCCCATGATGCACAGGGTCAAGACTGATTTGCATATGGCTGGGTCTAAACTGTAGTGGCATGGTGAGCAAAATAACAATGTATTTAACTCAGATCTATTGACTGGGGTGAATGTTTGATTTGCTCTGCATTCCAGCCATCATCTCTGTGTCTTCTAATTATTCTTTCTACAGCAGTAACCATACTTTTCATGACAAAAGAACCCCTCATTTTGTTCCTTTCTAAATTAAAGGTTTACGTTTTATCTGTTTGATTCAATCAAGATGACTTCTTGTGTGACACACTTTTGTTATAATTAAGGCTGTTAGCACTCTAGTTGTTCTTTAGAACCATCTGGGAGGCTGCAGTAGAACACAAGGGAATCAACTGACAGGCTGTTCCTATTGGAAGTACACGTTTTACTGAGAATGTCAGACTTCACTCTCTTATTGCTTAGAAAGATAATGTGAATTTACAGAAATATGCTCTCATTTTAGCTTCTTTAGCACCTTCCATAACCTCTGTGGGAAAATCATGAGAAAACTGTTTTCTCTCAAAGATGATTTGTGAAATTCCAGCAGAAGGCTTTTTCATAGGGTGAAATCTCCTTAGAACACACTGCAATTTCTCAAATTATTATGGTGCCATCAACAAATAATTTATATTGTAGCTAAAATCTGTTATTACCCTTTATACGTTCTCCTTTTTGTGACCCTCAAAGCCTGCCATTCACTACAATGCATTTCAATAGGGTGTTTCCAGGTATATTGGTCCCAAGAGCGCTGCCAACACTTCCTGATTGAAGTATTGGCAGTCAATCAAATTTCAGTAGGATTTCAGTAGGATTTTTGGGCTCTCAAATACATTTTTTAAACCTAAATATCTCTGAAACTACTGAGGGGATTTACACCAAATCACAAGAACCACACTTTATGAACCAACATCTAGCTTTCTGCCAAATTTGGTGTAATTCTGTTCAGTGGTTTGGGCTGTAGTCATGTTCACAAAATAAAAAATCCCCATAAACATAACATAAGTAAAACGCATTTTGGGACCCTGCTTTTGTCTTGTTTTCTCGGCCTCCACTTGACAAATCACCCCGAAATGTTCGACACAGCAGCTGAACCACAAAAGGGGAGTTTTGTGAAAATGTCATGAAGATTCTTCAAGCGGCACCAAAGTTATTGGCAAAACAATATTCGCTATCCCTATGGAAACTTTGGTCCTAACTATAACTACAACTACCTACTTGCTAAAGCCAGTAGGTATATATATATATGACATGACATTACTGAGAGTAAAATAAAGACTATCCGCACAAGCAACAGGGAGTTCGTGCAGTCCTTATCGCCGCATGGAGGTTAAGGAGTGGTCTTTGGTTGAAATATATATACATATATATATATATATATATATATATATATATATATATATATATATATGAGTGATGTAATATGTGACATCATCAGCAGTCCATTGTGGGGCGCGAGTTATAGTTAGTCCAGCTAACTATAACTGCTGAATTTCTTGGCTTTTGTACTGAGTGAAATGTCAGCCTGACTATAACTTCACTGAAACCTGTGTTTTTTCCAGTGATTCAGTGAATATATATATATATGTATACATATATAAAACCTACTGGTGGTTGCCAGTAGGTAGTGTATTGCTAGAGGCACTTTCTTGGTTTGACACCACGTGATGACCTTTGACTACCATGATTTTAATTGTCTTTAAACATCCTGCATATGCCTTTTTCCCTTAAAGATTTAATCATGCAGTCTTAAAGTGGGATATGTGTGTGTGTATATATATATATATATGTGTGTGTGTATATATATATATATATTACCTACTGGCGGTCGCCAGTAGGTAGTTATAGTTAGGACCTCATTTCTATTGAAAAAGCGTTTTTTGATTTGCTAATATCTTTGGCGTCGTTTAACGAATCTTTGTGAAATTCTCAAAAAAAAAAGGTCTATCCAGGTCAGCTCCTATCCTGAAAGTTTGGGGGTGATTCGTCAAGCGGGGGCAGAGAAAAAAGGGGGGGTCCCAAAAAGTGTTTTTCGTGTGTTAAGTTCCATAGGTAATTTTGAGACAGGCTACAGCCCGAACTGCTAAACGGAATTACACCAAGTTTGGCAGAAAGGTAGCTCTTGGTTGAGAAAGCTACCTTTTTTTTAAATGGTGTAAATCCGCTGAGTAGTTGCTGAGAAATTAAAGAAAAAAAATATATATATCTGGGCGGAGCCTAACCCCCGAGCACGAGCTTGGCTCAAATTGGCTGCCAACACTTCAAACCAGGAAGTGTTGGCAGCCATCTTGTGACTCGGTACAACCGAGTCACAAGAAAACAGTAAAAACAAAGTGAAAAATGAAGAAAAGGGGGCAGGGTAGAAACACCCTGACCCCCAAGGCCTGCTCAGGGTGTCCCACAAGGACCCCCAGGGCCAAAAAAAAGCATTTAAAAAAAAAAAAAACGGCCGAATTCGCGCTGGGGTCACGAATCCGGCCGAGAAAATAAAAAAAAAACGACTAATTGCCCTTAAATGAGCAGATGTTGAAGTACCCTTGAATACAGGGGAGGAGGCTGAGGCCTCTTTTGAATTCTGAACCTAATGTATTCATGAAGTTGGGGGCTATTAATTTCGTGACAGGCGCCAGGCTCGGCGACTCCAAGGTGTTCTGCTTTATACTCGTGTATAAGATGTCTCAGGGGCAGGGAGCGGCGCACGCTTTAATGGGAGCAGGTAGATCTCAGGCAGGTGTGAGATTTCACGTTTCACTACGGACAGTGGGGCAAGTGCCGGTGCACTGCCTGCTTGGTGCAAGGTGCACAGACATCGCAAAAATGCTGTATGTTGGAGATAATGTTAATATCGCGATACAACTGCCGACGTTTTAAATGAAAAAGATACTTAATAAGATTAAATGTATGTTTTTCTCTAACAACGACAGGGATCATGTGTTATTAAAATAGAAACTTATTGAAATTATGCACACTGATTTTAGCATCAAAGTTTTTTTTCCTGGGTCATCTGGGCACTTTCTCGAGCATGAGGTATTACAAAAGCCGCTGTTACTCACTGCAGCACTCTGAGGTGATGAAACCCTGGGGTGGCTTTTTCAGGGTAGAAACGTGTCCATTACCTGCAGGTTGCATAAAAATGCGTGCAAGGAGCGCGCAAACCCACTCAGCTATCTCGTTATGGCAGAGCATTTCTTTAGTCGCGGAGTAGGTGTACAGCAGCACTTCAAAACATTTCACATTGCAGACTGTGCGCGGTACCCCGGAAATAAGGAAAGTGATCACGAGGAGCTATTTACACACTCGCGTCAGCAGTGGAAACAAAGGTGCCCTCAACAACGCACGTATTTATTTAGTTTTTTAGAAATATGCGTGATTTCTACGCAACCCTCGCGAGACATTAACATGTACCTCAGGAGCACATCAATCACTCTGGAAACAGAGCCGCCGCTTGACTGGGCCGGAGCTGCCAGCGCTGCAGCTCGGCTGGGTCCCACAGGCAGGAGGGGGCATGCTAGGAGCCAGAGGGGGTAGTGCTGCTGCTGTCAGTGGTGCAGCGGGTGCAGTGGCACCAGGTCACAGGTGAGCAAGAGGCCCTCCGCTTCCCAAAGGTGACTTTGTTTTACTACCAAGCTGGCGTCCATTTCCCATGCTTGCTTCGGGGTTCACGGGACCCTGATTCTGCCATTGGCTTCCGTGCTGCCCTTCTGGGGGTCTCACGCAGACTGGAGTTGTTTTAGCCTACGGCACTGAAACAGTGGTGCTGCTGGGCAGCTCGTCTGAGGTGTCAAAAACTGAAGGGGCAACGCTGGGTGTCAGGGAGGGCGGTGCTGCAGCAGTGCTGCTTGTCTGAGATGTCACATTCTGAAGGGGCATGGCATGCTGGGAAGTCCAGCTGACCGGGTGCAACGCGTTTCTATAAGCAGAGTAGCTCGGTGGGTCAAGCACCCACTGAGAGAGCTTATGATTCATTCTCGATGGGGCTGACTCAGCCTTTTATCCTTGTGATGTTGATTAAATGCGTATTGATGACCTGGGTGCTTACCGACCGTCTGAACTCCAGAAACAATAGATGTCATGGTGTCTGCTTAATACGGAGGCATCATTTTTCCAAGGGGATCTGCTTCGGGTGGGTTTATACATATTTTACTAGACGTGCCCGTCAAAAAGTGCCGGTCTTCACAGGATAAGTGAGGTGTTACTTTAACCACCCTCTACATGCAGCTGGTAACGCAGCGGGGCGTTCATATAGACGGGCAGGCCATATAACCAGTGGTGACCATCTGCATGTGGTTAACTGGAGAGGCCACCGTGGCAGGCGCGGCTGAAGCCCTCACCGTGACTCCCCCTCCCCCCAGAGCAGTGCACTGTACATGAGGGTGCTGCTGCCCCCCCGCCCCTTCCAGGAGGTCCAGTCCCGGGGTCTCCAGAGGGCACTCATCATCCTCTGAGGTGTGAGAGAGAGACACGTCTGTCCGCCCCCACTGAAAGGACATCGCGACCCTGCCACTCTTTGGGCATGGGTGTATCGGTGAGAATAGGGCGCCTATGGACCCCATAGGCACCACTGCTCCCGCCATGTGTAGATGGGTGTAGGGCGGACGGCGTCCTCTGGGAGGGGGGTGGCTGCATGCATACCATAGAGAACGATGGATGGATGAATGATTAAGTCAAAAATAAATATGCACCTTTTCCTCAAAGATAAGCGTGAGTGTGCAAGTGTCCCAGAATACCTCACAATCAACGATGTATAGAGGGGCTTCATTGAATGAAGATGAGGTGCTGCTGCGGCCCTTTATATTAAACCATATTAATGTGAGATTTTAAGTTGACCGATATTTGGAACTGAAAGGCGCACATACGCCTTTCCCCATATTACCCTCCGCCCAAGTGAAGGAGTGACAAGAAGAGCAGCGGGTCACTGCTACAGGGCAACTCATGCGGTCCAGTGCCTGCGCCTTCTGCAGCCGCCCTCATGACGCATGCGCGGCCTGCAAGAACTCCCAACACACCCGGTCACTGTCAGACCCACGCGCACTCACCCCAATGGAGCCCTACGCACACGATGGGAGATGTCCATCGCTTTTAAATGAACCAGTGGGATCCTTCGATTAGCTGCCTTACACACTCTAACGCCTTGAAAACCTCTGAGGTGCGCAAACACTTTTAAAGAGTTTGATAGCAGAGCACAACATAGGTAAGATAGAATAGCAGAACATAATGCATCAGGCCTTGCAAGGAGCGTGGTAAATGTTCTATAAGTAACAATATAGTACAAGTAAATACAGTTTAAAGATGGCAGAAGCGCAGAAATAAGCAAATTACTATTATGTGTATTCACAAACGAGATCACTGTCGTACTAGGAAGCCAAACATCTTCTTTTACAATATAATATTCGAGAAAATACGAATAGCGGAAACGCACTATATATACCTATCAAGTAATTGCACTTTATTAATTTAGCACTTAAGACCGCAGAACCGCAGTATAAAACGCTATCTAAAAACAAGATATTATTAAAGTACACAAAAATGATCATCGTCTGAGTGGGCAGCCTTTCACACCCTCAACATATGTCATTATACATTAAATCATTCCAGTGGAGGAAGTGCACTGTAAAAAGGCAAGTATCACAACGATTTATAACTATAGCGCTTCCATCCAAAGCGCTTTACTTACAAAAAAAATTCATACAATTATTACCCAATTGACATGCAATTGATAAAGCAAAGCTTTCACTGGAGGTATTTAAAAATGTGTTAATGTGCCCGCCTAGATCTCTCCACTGTGTTATGAACCGAAAGTAATACGTTTCACCATTTTCAGGTGATGGATAATGGTGTGTGAGGAGGACAGATGCATCCTGGCACAAAGCACCAATCGGTAAACAGGATGCCACCCCGCCCCTTCCCTGCATCCAAGGAGTGGCTGCCAATACCTTACAGTCAGTTAATTAGACTTCACACCTGCCTGGCCTCGAGTAAATGGCTGTTACCACGTGAGGGAAGGCGCATGCCCTGGGACCCGCCCCCTGTGATTGGCAGACTGGGGGACCAGTGGGGATGCAGCTGGGCTGCTCCGGGCTCCCGAGAAGCTCTTTTAAAAATCCTTGTCCGGAACCCGGCCTCCAGAAGATGACAACTTCTGTGGCCCGGAGAGCGCTCTAGAGGAGGATGGAGTGATGGAGGGCATCTGGAGAGGCAGAGTGAGAGCGCGGTGCATCTGTGGGAGCTGGAGTGCAGCGGGAGGAGTCCAGCGGGCTGACACCGCCGTCCCCAGCCCAGTGCCGGCGAGACCCGAGGACAGACCGGCTCCCACTCAGAGGGGACCCTGCCAGCGCACGGTCACAAGGTAGGGGTGCAGGCTGTTTGTGTCTTCCCATCCCCCCTCTTTCTTTTTACTGGACCGAGCCTCGCGTGCGCAGAGTTTTATTACCGAGGATAACCAGGCACAGAGCAACTTTTGCAAGCGCGCCCTTTCCTGCCAATTTACGAGAACAGCAGCCAGGGAGCGGTGAGGGGTCATCGCGGAGGGTTCTTAGAGGACCAATATTTTTTGTCAGGGAGCACGTGGCAAGGAGTATCATAAAATGACGCAAGCACAGTTTTTTAGAGAAACCATTGACGCGTGTGACATTAGTTTCTCTGTTTTCAGGAAGTATTTTGCAGAGTTTTACACTTTGTAGCACAGAAAGCCCACCAGGTTCCTCCAGTAAGCGCCACAGAGCTGCGTTGCAGAGAGGTGTAAAAAGGGGCGTGGCCTTGGACCACCTCTCTGCAACGCAGCTCTGTGGCGCTTACTGGAGGTATCTGGTGGGCTAGTTGGCCCCCAGGGACCCTCAGGATTCAAGGGGAATTAACCCCCTACTTAAAACCTGCCAGGGGGCGCGTTTGCACAGTGGTGAAGGGAGGGGGCGGGACTGATGTGACATGTGTGTACTTATCCAATCACTCCGCCAAAACCCAAGCACTTATAAATTCACCATGCACTCTGCTTGCAGTACTCTAATCATCCAGTCAGTACCCATGCAATCATGCAATGACCCATGCACTAACACATGCACTGCTACAATACCCTGAGCACTACCCATGCAGTCCAGCCATCGCCCTGTCAGTACCCATGCACTCCTTTCAATCACCCAGCCAGCACCATGTACTTATCCAATCACTCCGCCAAAACCCAAGCACTTATAAATTCACCATGCACTCTGCTTGCAGTACTCTAATCTTCCAGTCAGTACCCATGTACTCATGGAATGGCCCAGGCACTAACACATGCACTGCTACAATCCCCTAAGCACTTCCCATGCAGACCTCTAACCACCTACACACTACTGATTCACTCCTCCAATTACCTAGGTAGTACCCATGCACTCCAGAAATCCCTCTATCACTACCCATGCACTCCTCCAATCACCCAGCCAGCACTATGTACTTATCCAATCACTCCGCCAAAACCCAAGGAGTTATAAAATCACCATGCACTGTCCTTGCAGCACTCTAATCATCCAGTCACTACCCATATACTCATGCAATGACCCAGTCACTAACACATGCACTGCTGCAATCCATTGAGGACTACCTATGCAGTCCAGTAATCTCCCTGGTACTACCTATGCAGTCCTCCAATTACCCAGCCAGTCCTATGTCCTTATCCAATCACTGCGCCAAAACCCAAGCACTTATAAATTCACCATGCACTCTCCACGCAGTACTCTAATCATCCAGTCACTACCCATGTAGTCATGCAATGATCCAGGCACTAACACATGCACTGCTACAATCCTTGTGTACTACCCATGCAGTCCTCTAACCACCTACACACTTCTCATTCGCTCCTTCAATTCCCCTGGTAGTACCCATGCAGTCCAGCAATCACCCTGTCACTCCCCGTGCAGTCCTCCAGTCACCCAGCCACTACGATGTACTAATCCAAACATTCCGCCAATACCCAAGCACTTATAAATTTACTCAGGCACTCTCCTTGCAGTATTCTAATCTTTCAGTCAGTAGCTATGTACTCATGCAATGATCCAGGCACTAACTGATCACTGTTACAATCCCATATGCCCTACCCATACAGTCCTGTACCCACTTACACACTTCTCATTTGCTCCTTCAGTTCCCCAGGTAGTACCCATGCAGTCCCGCAGTCACACTGTCACTCCCTGTGCACTCCTCCAGTCACCCAGCCACTACCATGTACTAATCCAAACACTCCTCCAATACCCAAGCACTTATAAATTCACCACGCACTCTCCTTGCAGTACTCTAATTATCCACTCAGTACCCATGTACTCATGCAATGACCCAGTCACTAACACATGCACTGCTGCAATACCTTGAGGACTATCTATGCAGTCCAGTAATCTCCCTGGTACTATCTATGCAGTCCTTCAATCACCCAGCCAATCCTATGTGCTTATCCAATCACTGCGCCAAAACCCAAGCACTTATAAAATCACCATGCACTCTCCTTGTAGCACTCTAATCATCCAGTCACTACTCATGTAATCATGCAATGACCCAGGCATTAACTCATGGCAAATACAGAGGAGGTCATGCTAATTTACAGGGGTACCCCAATGCATAGTGTTCCCTAGTGTATGTAGGTGTTTTCACTGTATTCTAAGTGTCTTTTAGCATAGCACTGGCTCTAGACCTGGTTAGTCAGAGTCAGTTACCACCAGTACCCATCAGCAAAAAGTTGGGGGCACAGGAGGACTTTCTGCTCCTCTGTTGGTTCTTTCTGTACATCTATTCTTCTTCCTGCACTTTTCTTTGTCTTTCTGGACTTCTGTTGCCTCTTTCTGCATTTGTCTTGCTTCTTTCTGCGCTTTTCTTCCTCTTTCTTCACATGTCCTACCTTTGTAGGCATAGTTAGAAATTAGCAGTTAAAAAACCTTAGAAATTCACAGAAAAAACCATAGGTTTCAGGGACGTTATAGTTAGAAATTAACATTTAAAAACCTTTGAAATTCACTGAAAAAACCAAAGGTTTCAGGCACGTTATAGTTAGAAATTAGCATTTAAAAAACCTTAGAAATTCACTGAAAAAACCATAGGTTTCAGGGACGTTATAGTTAGTTGGAGATTTCACTCGTACAAAACCATAGAAATTCAGCCGTTATAGTTAGTAGACCTAACTATAACTCACGCCCGCAATGCACTGCTGATGACGTCACATATTACATCACTCATGACATGCTCAGTGACATCACTGATGACATCTCAAATGACATCACTGATGACATCACTGATGACATCAGCCACGTGATCATCTGATGCACCTCCTCATACCCTAATAAAACCTTTCATACACCTACTCTAAAATACAGACCACCAATATCGAAACCATAGACAGACCAATAGCAGTTAGTACATACCTGCTCAGTGATTCATACGTCTACACACACATCCACCCACTAACCCATACAGTCACTCATACACACAGTCATTCATCTATACAGCCAATGATATATTCACTCATACACCCATATAGACACTCACACACTGCCACTCACCCAAAGAGTTACTCATACAAAATGGTCAGTCATGCAAAGAAACTATCACACATCCATTTCCTTGCTTATACAGTCATACACACACCACCGCACTTATTTATACAGATACTAAAACATATTTACTCTCTTAAACAATCACTCATAGAAACACACACTCATCCATACAGATACTTTTGCAATCACTCACTCTCACAGATAGTCATTTATATACTCCAACACTCATATATACTGCTTTAAAACATATGTAGTTACTCACACATGCACCACTGAGACATCCATTCACTCATCAACACACCCATACACACACTCACCCACCCATACAGCTGTTTCCATATGCACTCTTGAACCTATACACCCAGTGAAATAACCACTTACATATCTATGCACAGAGTCACACACACCCCCACCCACCCACAAAGACACTCAGGCACCCATACAGATACTCAGACAACCAATAAATAACCCATATAGACACTCATGTAGCTACTCACCAAGCCATGCAGCCGCTTACACACCAAGTAACAGACTAATAAAGACATTCACACAGTTTAGTCTCTAACCCATGCATTCAGTAAGACACATTTAATCACTCACTTATACAGTCAGTCACACACCTACTAAATCATCCATTCAGACACTCATACACCCACTCATACTTCAATACACCTTGGAGTATATATATATAAAACCTATTTTTAAACTTTACAGAAACACACATTCACTGGATGATGTCATGAGTGATGTCATTTGAGATGTCATCAGTGATGTCATCAGTGATGTCACTGAGCATGTCATGAGTGATGTAATATGTGACGTCATCAGCAGTGCATTGCGGGGGCGTGAGTTATAGTTAGGTCTACTAACTACAATGGCCAAATTTCTATGGTTTTGTACGAGTGAAATCTCCAACAAACTATAACGTCCCTGAAACCTATGATTTTTTCAGTGAATATATATATATACACACACACACACACACACACATAGCCCTTGATGGCCCTGGGGACCGCCACCCCCCAGGGCCGGCTCCTGCAATGTCCCGGGGTGCCCACCCCCGGGACATTGCTGTTTGCTATGAAAGAGTGGGAGCACGGCTCCCACCCTGTCATAGCACACTCCTGCTTTGCTCCGTTGAAGCGAGAGCAGGAAACCTGCTCTCACTTCAACGAAGCAAAGCAGGATTGCTTTTGAGCAAGGGGAGCTGCATGTTAGCAGCTCCCCTTGCTCAAAAGCAATCCTGGCTCCCGCAGGAGGCGGGGAGCCGGCTGGGATCGTGGAGGCATTGGGGCTCCCCCCAAGGTCCCCAACTTGAGGGCCGGCCCCAGGGGATGGGGTCCCCGGGGCCAGAAGTTGCCCGGGAGGGGGGCCACTTGGCCCCCCTCCAATTTAATTTTTTTTAAAACAACAAAAAACGGCAGGCCGGCCCTGGGGGATGGGATCCTCAGGGCCAATAGTGGCCTAGGGAAGGGGGGCCAAGCGGCCCCCCTTCCCAATAAATACATTTAAATAAGGAGGACATGCCCCCGTGATGGAGTTCCCGGGGCTGAAATTGGCCTTGGGAGGGGGGGCGCGTGGCCCCTTCCCGTTTTTCTTTTTTTTTTTTAAAGGGGTCAGGCCCTGGGGGATGGGGTCCCCAGGGCCCCAAAAATAGTAAAAGAAGGGGGGCCACACAGCCCCCTTCTAAAAATAAAATTAAAAAAAGCCTGCATCATACCGGAGGCCCCGCCCCCTCCCTGCACCACTCTGCAAACGCGTCCCCTGGCGCGTTGTAAGTTGGGAAATTAAGTCCCCATGAATACTGAGGGTCCCTGGGAGCCAACTAGCCCATCAGATACCTCCAGTAAGCGCCACATAGCTGGTTTGCAGAGAGGTGGTCCGAGGCCACGCCCCTTTTACACCACTCTGCAAATGTGCCTCTTGGTGCACTGCTGGTGGGGGGATGAGGTCCTCTTGTGTCCTGAGGTCCTCAGGACACAAGTGGACTTCATCCCCCAAGCAGTAGTGCGCCAGGAGCTGCGTTTGCAGAGTGGTGTAAAGAGGGGGCGTGGCCTTGGACCACTCTCAGCAATCCAGGTGTGTGGCGCTTACTGCAGGTACCTGGTGGGCTAGTTGGCCCTCAGGGACCCTCAGGAATGAAGGGGACTTAATACCCCAACTTAGAATGCGCCAGGAGGTGCGTTTGCGGAGTGTTCGGGAAAGGGGGCGTGTCCTTTGTCCAAATCTCAGCAATCCCACTGTGTGGGGCTTACTGGAGGTAAGAGGTAGGCTAGTTGGCCCCTAAAGGACACCCAGCAGTGAAGGGGACTTCAATCCCTATCCAAGAGCGCTCCAGGGAGCGTGTTTGCAGAGTGGTGGTCAAAGGGGGCGTGGCCTGCTTTGAGAACTTAGCAATCCTGCTGTGTGGGACTTACTGGAGGTAATAGGAGGGGTAGTTGGCCCCCAAGGTTGTCCTTGGGGGCCAACTACCCTTCTTGTTACCTCCAGTTAGTCCCACACAGTGGGATTGCTAAGACGTCTTCGGAGGACATGCCCCCCTTTCTCCACCACTCTGCAAACGCACCTCCTGGCAGACTATGGGATGGGGGATGGAGTCCAATTTACTCCTGAGGGACTTTGGGGGCCAAGAAGCCCTCCTGGTACCTTCTATAAGTCCTATGCAGCAGAATTCCTGAGCGCTGGTCGGAGGCCCAGCACCCTTTCTCCACCACTCTGCAAATGTGACTACTACTTAAAGAAGCATCTTTCTGCACCTCTGACTTAGAGGTAGTTTTAATCCCCCTGCCCTATTATGTACTAGGTCCTTACAGAGGAGGTCATGCCATTCACATGGGTACCCCAACGCATAGTGTTCCCTAGTGTATGTAGGTGTTTTCACTGTATTCTAAGTGTCTTTTAGCATAGCACTGGCTCTAGACCTGGTTAGTCAGAGTTAGTTACCACAAGTACCCGTCAGCAAAAAGTTGGAGGCACAGGATGACTTTGCAACAAGGCCTCTTTCTGCTCCTCTGTTGGTTCTTTGTGCACATCTCTTGCTTCTTTTTGCACCTTTCTTCGTCTTTCTGGACTTCTGTTGCCTCTTTCTGCATTTCTCTTGCTTCTTTCTGCACCTTTCTTCCTCTTTCTGCACATGTCCTACCTCTATAGGCATAGTTAGAAATTAGCATTTAAAAAACCTTTGAAATTAACTGAAAAACCACAGGTTTCAGGGACGTTATAGTTAGAAATTAGCATTTAAAAACCTTTGAAATTCACTGAAAAAACACAGGTTTCAGGGACGTTATAGTAAGAAATTAGCATTTAAAAAACCTTAGAAATTCACTGAAAAAACCACAGGTTTCAGGGATGTTATAGTTAGTTGGACATTTCATTCGTACAAAACCAGAGAAATTCGGCCATTATAGTTAGTTCAGCTAACTATAACTCGCGCCCCCGCAATGCACTGCTGATGACGTCACATATTACATAATTCATGACATGGTCAGTGACATCACTGATGACATCACTGATGACATCTCAAATGACATCACTGATGACATCACTGATTACATCATCCACGTGATAATCTGATGCACCTCCTCATACCCTAATATAACCTTTGATACATCCACTCTAAAATACAGACTACCATTTTCAAAACCATAGACACACCAATACCAGTTACTACATACCCACTCACTGATTCCTAGGTCTACACACACATCCACTCATTCACTCATCAATACAGCACTATCATATGCACTCATTCACCTATACAGACACTCACACACTGCCACTCTCCCACAGAGTTACTCACACACCTAGTCAGTCATGCAAACAATCAATAACACTACCATTTACTCACCTACACAGTTATAGACACACACCACCTCACTCATTCATACAGATAGTAACACATACTTCCTCTCTTCTACAATCACTGATACAAGCACACACTCATCCATACAGCCACTCTCACACTCACTCACTCACACATACAATCACTTATGTACTCCAAAAATCACACATACTGCCTTTCAGATATGCAGTTACTCACCCATATACCACTGAGATATCCATACACTCACCAACAAAGCCATACGTACACTCACTCACCCATACAGCCTCTTGCAGATGTACTCATGAACCCATACACACAGTGAATGACCCACTCACATGTCCATGCCGGTAGTCATACCCACCCCCACCAACCCACACAGACACTCAGGCACCCATACAGGTACTCAGACAACCAATCATTAACCCATATAGAAACTCATGTAGCTACTCACCAACCCATGCAGCCACTTACACACCAACTGACAGACTGATACAGACATTCACACAGATTAGTCATTCACCCATGCATTCACTAAGACACATTTAGTCACACACCCACTAAATCATCCATTCAGACACTCATACACCCACACATTCTTCAATACACCTTGGCATATATATATATATAACATTCTTAAACTTTTAGAAACACTCAGTCACTGGATGATGTCATCAGTGATGTCATTTGAGATGTCATCAGTGAGGTCATCAGTGATGCCACTGACCATGTCATGAGTGATGTAATATGTGACATCAACAGCAGTGCATTGTGGGAGCGCGAGTTATAGTTAGTCCAGCTAACTATAACTGCTGAATTTCTTGGCTTTTGTACGAGTGAAATGTCAGCCTAACTATAACGTCCCTGAAACCTGTGTTTTTCAGTGAATATCTAAGGTTTTTTAAATGCTAATTCCTACCTATAACGTCCCTGAAACCTGTGTTTTTTTCAGTGAATTTCTAAGGTTTTTAAAATGCTAATTCCTAACTATAACGTCCCAGAAACCTGTCTTTTTTTCAGTGAAATTCCAAGGTTTTTTAAATGCTAATTTCAAACTATAATGTCCCTGTAAAGTGTTTTTTTCCAGTGTGTTTATATGTATATATATGTATATTCACTGAAAAAACCATAGGTTTCAGGGACGTTACAGTCAGTCTCTCTATCACTCTGTCAGTGTCTCTCTGTCAGTCAGTCTCTCTCTCTGTCAGTCTCAGTCAGTCAGTCTCTCAGTCAGTCAGTCTCTCTCAGTCAGTCACTCTCCCAGTCAGTCTCTCTCAATCATTCACTCTCTCAGTCAATCTCTCTCTCTGTCAGTCAGTCTCTCTCTCAGTCAGTCAGTCTCTTTCAGTCAGTCAGTCTCTCTCAATCAGTCAGTCTCTCTCTCAGTCAGTCTCTCTCCCTGTCAGTCAGTCTCTCTCTTAGTCAGTCTCTCTCTCAGTCAGTCTCTCTCTCGCTGTCAGTCAGTCTCTCTGTCAGTCAGTCTCTCTCAGTCAGTCAGTCAGTCTCTCTCAGAGTGTCAGTCTCTCTCTACCTCAGTCAGTCAGTATCTCTCTCTCTCAGTCAGTCAGTCTCTCTCTGTCTGTCAGTCTCTCTCTCTCTGTCAGTCTCTCTCTGTCAGTCAGTCTCTCTATCAGTCAGTCAGTCTCTCTCTCTCAGTCAGTCTCTCTCTCTCTGTCAGTCTCTCTCTCTCTGTCAGTCTCTCTCTCAGTCAGTCAGTCTCTCTGTTAGTCAGTCTCTCTCTGTCGTTCAGTCTCTCTCTCAGTCAGTCTCTCTCTCTCAGTCAGTCTCTCTCTCTCAGTCAGTCTCTCTCTCTGTCAGTCTCTCTCTGTCAGTCAGTCTCTCTCTGTCAGTCAGTCTCTCTCTCAGTCAGTCAGTCTCTCTCTCAGTCAGTCAGTCTCTCTCTCTCTCTCTACAACATACCTTAGAAACATTGCCAATATCTCTGGCTAAACACTTATAAGGTCCCAACGGCGAGACCTATTGGCGATGCCAATGCTTGTTTTTTATGTTTTCTTCCGGATTCGCACACCCAGTGCGAATTCGGACGTTTCTTAAAATGTTTTTGGGTTGGGGTCCTTGTGGGACCCCCTGACCAGGCCTAGAGGGGTCAGGGTGTTCCTACCCTGCCCCCTTTTCTCGTTTTTCATCTTTGTTTAACTGTTTTCTTATGACTCTGGTTCAACCCAGTCCCAAGATGGCTGCCAGCATTTCCTGGATGAAGTGCTGACAGCCAATCAGATTTCACGATGACATGTGTGGTTAGGCTCCGCCCAGATATCAATATTTCTTTGTCCTTTCTTTTTCCTTTAATATTTCAAAAACTCCTTAACGGATTTACACCATTTAAAAAAAAGGGCTCTTTCTGAACCAAGGGCTATCTTTTTGCCAAATTTGGTGTAATTCCGTTCAGCAGTTCGGGCTGTAGCTTTGTCTAAAGTTTCCTATGGAAATGAACATGGGAAAAACGCATTTTGGGACCCCCCTTTTTTCTCGGCCCCTGCTTGACGAGTCACCCCAAAGTTATTGGGAAAAGAAAAACACTTTTTTAATAGAAACGAGGTCATAACTATAACTACCTACTGGCGACCGCCAGTAGGTAATATATATATATATAATATATGTATATATACATAGTCTAAATATACCTATACATATGTAATATTTTTTTAATATATTTCTATTTTTTTATTACATTTAAAAAATATATAAAATATATACTTTTTAAAATAAATGTATACATACACATATATATAATATGTGTATTTACATATATATATATATATATATATATATTTTAAATAAAAAGATGGAGTCATGCACCAGACACGAATCCCTGTACATTGCTGAGCGTTCGTTCTGGATTCACGTACGGAACGAGGTTCTAGCGTGAAGTTTCATATATATATATTTTTTATATATATACACAATAATAATATTAAGTTCAAGCTAAGAGGTTTGTTAAGATAGTTACTAAACTTGTATAATAATAAATGAAACTTCTTAAAATGTCCTTTTAATAGTAATTTCACTAGTCGCGGTACGACCGCGTACATTGCGACTTCCGGATTCGCGTACGGGACGTGAATCTAACTTTTTTTAAACAATATTTTATATTAATATAACTTTATTTAATTTATTTAAAATAAAGAGATACAGTTATGTGTATTAAAATATTTTCAGATAGTGCTAAATACTCCTGAAATGTAAAATTGAAAGAAGTTACGGAATCGCGTCCGGTACACGGTGGTTCCGCGTAGGGGTCGCACACCCCATGTGACACATTGGTTAAAGATCCTGTCATCTTTAAGTTTGCTAGAAGCCTCCCTCTTTCTTCTAATTTTGGGTGTGGTTGGCAACAGTCATACTTTTTTCAGGAGCAACACAATATTGGAGTGTTTTTTGGTGTTTTGAGGATTTCTAATCACTATTTAAAAATGGCAAGTGCACAGGATCTGCAGGAGGAGGAGACCCTGCTGGAAGACGAAGAAGAGCCGAGGCGCAGAAGGAAGGACAGTGTGGTATGGGATTTTTTTCCATACCAGAAGGAGAAAAGAAAGTAAATGCACGCAAGGTAACTTGCAACATTTGCAAAAAACTTCTGTCTTGTGGTTCTGACAAAAAATATTTGTGTGGTACATCCTTGATGTACAAACATCTCAGAAGCATGCATGAAAAAAGGCTTGCAAGAGCTGAACTTGCAAGACAGAATGAAGGAATTGATGATGCACAGCCTTCGTCTTCATCAGTTGGCAACAGGTTACAGTCTATCCAACCGACTCTTCTGGATTTCTCTAAGGCAGGTCTTTTTTGCCCAAAGTGTATCACTGCTTTAAGCATTGGTGAGCAGGTTGTGCAAACAATGTTAGATACTATTAATAATCATAAGTGTTAATTTTTTTCCTGCATTTTTGCAGTTTGTTATGTGCTTGTTTTTGTTTCCATTTTTTTGTAAAAATCTAAAAAACACCAAAATAAAAAAAAAGTGTAAAAAAAAAAAATTCAATAGTTCTTAAAAAAGAAGAAAAAAATCGGTTCTTACGGAACCACCTATTCTGGTTTAAAAAAGAAAGGCTATATGTTGTGCGAATACATGAGTCAATGGATAGTGTCTGTGTGATTGCATGAGTGCGTATGTAGTGTCTGAGTGATTGGATGAGTAAATGAGTAGAGTTTGAGTGAATGGTTGAGTGCAAGAGTAGTGCTTGGGTGATTGCATGAGTGCATGGACAGTGCCGGGGTGATTGCATAAGTGCAGGGATACTGTCTGGGTGATTGCATCAGTGCATGGGTAGTGCCTGAGTGGAAGGATGGATGCAATGCTAATGCCTGGGTCATTGAAAGAGTGCATGGGTAGTGCTTGAGGGAGTGAATGAATGCATGGCTAATACCTGAGTGAATGGTTGAGTGCAAGAGTAGTTCCTGAGTGATTGAATGAGTTGATGGGTAGTGTCTGGATGATTGCATGAGTGCAGTAGTAGTGCCTGGGTGATTGGATGAGTGTATGGGTAGTGATTGAGGAAGTGAATGAGTGCATAGGTAGTACCTGAGTGAATGGTTGAGTGCAAGAGTAGTGTCTGGGTGATTGCATGAGAGCAATGGGTAGTGTCTGAGTGATTGCATTAGTGCAGTGGTAGTGCCTAGGTGATTGCATGAGTGTATGGGTAGTGCCTGAGTGGAAGGATGGATGCAAGGTAATGCCTGGGTCATTGGATGAGTGCATAGGTAGTGCCTGAGTGAATCGATGAGTGCATGGGTACTGCCTAAGTGAATGGCTGAGTGCAACAGTAGTGCCTGGGTGAGTGCATAAGAACATGGGTAGTGCCTGGGTTATTGGATGAGTGCATGAGAAGTACCTGAGTGAAAGTATGAGTGCACAGCTAATGCATGGGTCATTGAAAGAGTGCATGGGTAGTGTTTGAGGGAGTGAATGAGTGAATGGGTAGTACCTGAGTGAATGGTTGAGTGCAAGAGTAGTGCCTGAGTGATTGCATGAGTGGATGGTAGTGTCTGAGTGATTGCATGAGTGCAGTGATAGTGCCTGCATGATTGCATGAGTACAGTGGTAGTGCCTGGGTGATTGGATGAGTGTATGGGTAGCATCTGAGTGGGAGGATGGATGCAAGGCTAATGCCTGGGTCATTGGATGAGTGCATGGGTAGTGCCTTGGAGAATGCATGAGTGCATGAGTAGTGCCTCAGTGAATGATTGAGTGGAAGACTAGTGCATGAGTGATTGCATGAGTGCAGGGGTACTGCTTAGGTGATTGGATCAGTATATGGGTAGTGCCTGAGTAAAATAATGACTGGAAGAGTAATGCCTGGGTCACTAGATGACTGCATGGTTAGTGCCTGAGTCAATAGATGAGTGCATGTGTAGTGCCTGAGGGAATCAATGAGTGCATAGGTAGTGTTTGTGGGAATGGTTGAGTGCAAGAGTAGCGCCACCGTGATTGCATTAGTGAATCAGTAGTGCCTTGGTGATTGCATGATTGCAGGGGTAGTGCCTGGGTGATTGGATGAGTGCATGGGTAGTGCCTGTGTAAAAGAAAGAATACAAGGGTAATAACTGTGTTTTCCTATTAGTGCAAAACTTATGCTTCAGAGAATGCATAAGTGCATGGGTAGTACCTACGTGAAAGGATGACTGCCTGCTTGATTACATGAACAACATAATGATAATTTTCAAGTAGTCTAGAGGATCAACATTATTTATATTAAAAACAAATAACATATAATTAAACTTTAATTTTTTTTTCATGTTATCATGCATATTATATTATGTATTCTTACCTTTTAAGTAATTTAGATACATTACTCAGTAGAAATATTTTAGAGTAGTATTGTCGTAAAGAGCATTAAAACTCCTCTCAAACTTCAACAGTACCTACTATAAAGAAGAAAAAGAAAAACTGTTATTTAATGATAATACATTACAGAAATTATAATATTATATTTTTCAGAATTCAACATAAATTAAGAATTACATAACATTTTCAGATTCCCTTTTTTGCTGTTCTCAGATTCCACTTAACTTCACCAGACACAGTGTTTTCAATGTGGTATCATCATTGAACAGCGGGGAAAAAAACAATCAAACTGATTGTAAAAAAAAAAAAAAAAATGTCATTAAGCATCATTTTCAATATGTGTAGCTATGTCATTTTCTATCTACACTTTGATAATTACTTTCTTCACCTACATAAACTCTATTATTTATCTCAAATACATTTGCCAAAATGTACACTCTCATTTATATCTGGTACAATATAGACAACAAATATATACAATATTTCCTTTTAAACAGCATTTTCCAAATGCAATATCAATTAGCACAAATAAAATTCCAAACACTAATTATAAATAGTAATTGTTTCAATCCTGTCCACTTTCTGTTCACATCTTCCCAATAGGCCGAATAATGTATTTAAAACTTTCGCTTCAAAAATATCCAATATAAATTTGTTAATTCATGTTCACATCTTCCCAATAGGCCGAATGATGTATCCAAAACTTTGGCTTCAAAAATATCAAATAAGAATTTGGTAATTCGTAAGGCAATCTAGGTTTGAATTCCAAGTGGGTATCATTGCAATGTGTCCATCCATTATTACACTTTAAATACACAGGGGCAGATTTACATGCCTCTTGCGCCGCCGGTGCATCACGCTGCATGACGCACCGGTGGCGCAGCCTGCTAAGTGATATTTACAAGAACAGGTAAAGTCACCCTGCATGACTTAACCTGTGCTTGTAAATATCGCCCCTGTTCACGCAACACTTTGCGTGTTAGGGGCGTCACATGGGTGTTGCTGTGGGTGTTCCCACGCAACACCCATGTCCACTGATGCATTTCCAGATTTACGAGAAATCTTAAATCTGGAAATGCGTCAGAATGCTACGCCACCCTAGGGGTGGCGTAGCGAGGTGCAACGAGGAGAAATGTTTTCATTTCTCCTTGTTTTTTTCCTCTTTCAATGAGTGCTGCATTCTACAGCACACATTGGAAGAGGAAATCACCTCAATTGATTGGTTTTGTGCGGGAAGGTGCTCCTTCCTGCACAAAAACAATCTCCCCACGTCTCAGGCATCCTTGCACCATGGTGCAAGGGTGCCTGCGCTGGCGCATGGCAGCAGTTTGTGCGCCAGCGCAGGAGGAAGCACAGAGATGCGACATACTGTTGTAAATATGTCGCATCCCTGTGCTTCGAAACTAACGCAGCGCGGCGCAGCAAAATGACTTGCGGCACCGCGCTGCGTTAGTTTCTTGTAGATCTGTCCCACAGTATAGTGTCTAGATGTTGTAGTAGGCCCATCATGGAAAATAATAGCCACTGCTATAAAAGTTCTTCCTGAAATAGATATTTGACTTACAACAACATTTTAATTTTCGTTTCCAATTTTCTTCAATTTGCTCTACAACGTTGAAACATTAAAATGAGATATTTTCCAAATCTTTCTATATGTAATGTAGACAACATCTCTGATCAACAATGTGAACACTTCATGTCCTGATTGGCTGTTTTAATCAATTTGTTAAAAGGTACTGATTTGCAGTCTGGTATCGTCAAGTATATGAATCGTTCTGTTTGTATTTCAGTGATGGTAGTAAATGAACACTCTTTACATTTATGATCCCATCTGCAACTTAGTCCAAATAAGTTTTCAATCTGTATTCCTTCATGTTCTAACACTCAAGGCATAAGCATTAAAAAATCTTGTGCATCTTGTTGTACATTAAGTGTAAATGTCAATGAACCAGTACATATATCCAAAATATGCAGAACGCCAGAAGCAGCATGGATTTTACTTCTGTCAGTTACTAACTGTTGAAATACATGATGTAATAAACAACAAAACCTTTTTTCATGATTTCCCATGATTTCACAATGAAGCTCTTCTAGATAAAACACAACATTCAGAATCACATTAGCATAGCAATTGATACCTGAACTATTTTCCAACTGGTATCCTACAATTCATCAACAGTTTCGATTTTCTTTTTCTTTACGCCTTCAAGTTTCTCTTGGTATCTTTTCTTTATTTCAATCTCAATTCCATCTTTGACATAATTCCGTTTTGGACAGACTATACGTTTCTCATATATTGGCTATTCACCTAAATCAGGAGCATAAAGTCTTCTTCAACGATTATACTCTCCTACAAAATTTGCATCAGCACTAACCTTTTTCTCATCGAAATCTATCAAATACTAACCACATAATGTTCTTACTCGGAGATAATGCAACATATACTATTCCCTCTTTGAACATTGTACTTCCGGTAATTACAAAAGCAGTCTATACTTAAACCTTGAGATTTATGAATAGTTACTGCATATGCTAAAGACAGAGGAAAATGTTTTCTGCGAACATACAAGTCTTTGACAAGCAAAAAACGTACAACACAATGCTGAATCTGTCTTACCTCTTTAATCTGATCACATTTTATCTTCAAAAATTCTATTCCATCTCTGTTCTGAAAATTAACAAAATCAACAGCAGCAGTTTTAGATACAGACTTTTCCAAAGAATACAATTTAGACTGTAGTTTTTGTGTGAGAAGAATAGTCACTCCTGGGTGTTCAATTTTATCAATAGCTTCAATTCCCACTATTTGTTGTTTTTCCAGTTTTAAAGCTTCTTGATTAAGTGTAGAACAGTCTTGCAGTGTAGGCATTAGGCACACTAATGACTTCTTTTCTTCAAGCTTATTGTACATTATTTCAGCTGCTGTGTTTCCATTTGTAAACAAGTTCCTTACTAGCCGACTTTCTAAAGCTTGTTTACCATGTTTTGTCAATACACCAATTCTTATATCTTGAAGAATATTTCCATAATGTTCATCACTTGCTTGTCGCATATTCTTAAGGAGTTCTTTATATTCAAAATGTGACAAAATGTTTACATTTCCAATACTTCCCAAAGATTTCCTAGTCTTCCTGGACAAGTGTTTTAAAAACAGGAGTAAGTTGTAGTAGATCTCCAAATACAATTACATGTTTTCCTCCAAACAGAACATCGTAATCTGTTTTTAAAATCTGTTGCATTCTCAAGTATACAAAGGCAAGCATTATGTTTGAGACCATGCTCAACTCATCAATGATTAAAAGTTTCATTTTCTTCAGTACTCTTGACACTTCATAACAAGCTTCTCCAGATAGCTTCTGATATTCCAATTTATTATCATGTTCAACTGGTAGCATAAGTAATCGATGTAAAGTAATCCCTTTAATGTTGTGTGCTGCTAATCCAGTTGGAGCTTTTACAACACAGGATAAATGTGATTCTGTAGTTTTGTGTAGATAACTGGTCAACATTTTAATTAAGAAACTTTTTCCTGTTCCAGCTTGACCACTGATATACATTAGAATAGGTTTAAATGATGAACATTGGCATTCTTTTTTTCGTGTAGCAAACCATGTTGTATCTATTGTATCACTTGTTGATATATTTCTTTTTGTTCAATGTTTAGTTGTTCTTCTAACTTTTTCAACTGGATAATATCCTGTTGTGCTTGTTGCATTGCAGTTTCTACTTCATCCATGTCTATTGCTGCTTCAATTTCAATAATTGGTTATCCTAGTGGATCTTGACTTAGTGCAGCCGAACTTTGACTATCTTGAGAACTGTCTCTAGCTATTTCACCTGCAATAGCAGTTTCTTGTTCAATCTCATCATTTAACATTTGTAGATAAGTTGGGAAAATTGTGCATTTGAATGCTATCTTTACATGCATTAAAAGAATCTTCATAGCAGTCGAAATCTGAAAGTAATTCCGTTTCATTATGCCAAGGCTTGAACAGTTGTAGAAGTGCTAAATAGAAAAATTCCCTCTTATCTGGACTTTTGCAAGTCAGTTTTCTGTGGTTAATAAGATTTCCTTTGGCATGTTTAACCAAACATCCATCACATCTAAATACTGCATATTTTTCTTCATTAATATTTTCTATAACATTTCTTTTAAAGCTGTAATGTTGAAGTATTTCATAGAGACATAGGTTTTCCAGATGTGGACTCCTTTTGGGATAGTATGTATCCAACATATTAGTTTTAACAATATCTGTACTTTCTGGTTCATTCAATGCTAAGTAGTCGATTTCTTGTATTGTTTTCAATACTCTATTTCGTGTGCAGGCAAGACCTAAACTCACCCAATTGATTCCTCTTGACTTTGATTATAAACTGGCAGAGCTCAACTGATCCGAACATTCATAGGATCCAATCTCTCGGTGGGAAAGCATTTTCAAGCTAAATCTGTACAATTTCTTGCTAAGAATTTTTCCTGTTAAATTTCTTCCCACATTTCTTTCATCTCTGTCTTTTCAGATTTGGTTATATATAATGTAACATTGCGAGCAACAGCAATTGAATTATCTGCAACATATTGAATATCCATGTTTGCATTCCACATTGTCAAAATCACTGGATTGTAGTCATTAATATACTTTGAATCTTCAGTTCTTTTTAAGTTGTATGTATTTTTGAGTTATTGTATGCCTTACTGCTGACATAAAACTATTTACTCTTCCTTTTGAAATCATTGGACGTGGGAATCCAAAAGGACACTTTGTATAACATTTTCCCTTTGACTTGTATTTTCGTCAACAGTATTTTCGACATCGATGACTTTGAAACCGTAAAACTTGTTGTCTCAAGCTGTTTTCTCCTCCTTTTGAAATGGCACAGGTAACATACTGTTCGATGAAAGACAAAACACTTTACTCAGTAGCAGTTCCAAATTCTGGAGTGTTCTTGATCCATAATAGCATGTGTATATGAGAAGCACCTCTGGCTTGGTACTCTTTTCGCCAAAAGAAATCAGTAACTTCTCCAAGAGGAGGAATATTTTTATTGCAGATAAATGACATCATACTTTGAAGCCTATGGTTAAAATACCTGCACACATTTACAGGATCCAAGGAAAAGAGTTCTCCTGGTGCCTTCAATTCAATATTTTTAACATTTGAATTTGCTTCTCGCAGAAATTCAAGTAACTCGTCCCATGCATATTCAGCACAGCTAAGTGTTACAAACCATGTAGGAGTACCTAAGTTTCTTAACATACATTTAACTTCTCCGTGACGACGACACCAATACTCATTGGTACCACGTTGACACACCATCAAATTAATTAACTGAGATTCTAACTGTTCATCGCTTTGTTGAACTTTGTCCATGAAATCTTTTGCAGAAACATGTTGAAGATGAACTCCTGTTTTTAATATGTGGTTCACTGCATATGAAAGTGCAGACAAATCACTTTCAAAGAGAAAATGAAATATATATGGAATGCACTGTCGAAATCTTGGATCTTCTGAGTACAATCTTGTCAAGCGGTATTCTGAAGCTGGAATCCGTACTGCTCGTTCATCATATCGTCCACCTTCTCCAGTGGGGAACAGCTGTGGAAAACAATGTGCTTCTAAACTTTTTTCCCATACACTCATGGGAGTTCCCTTTGCTTTCTTCATTTGAAATAATTCAATACTGTTTCCTATCACTTCTTTTGAATGTAGAGGATGTGTACTGCAATGTTCTTAAATCTCTTCACTCCTGGACTATAACACTTTTTCTATTTGGCCACTTGAAATTTTTCTTTCATCTTCTAAACATATATCCTGTTCATCCACATTTACATTCTTATAATAAATATTATTCTGTACCAGATATAATGTAGCCTTTTGAAGTTTGTTAACATCTACAAACTCTTGCCATATTTTTCGACATCTTTGTTGGTACACCATTAACTAGAATTACAGACTCACTTTCCTCCCTGTCTATATCAAACGTTGCAATATTTTTCTTAAAATCTAAAGGTAAGTACACAACTCTTCCTTTCAGACTTCTTTGTAAATCTTTTGGAGGCAGCTTACCTGTTTTAGGCTCCATACAAACTATAGCCTGAAACGGGTGCACAGATTGAATAAGAATGGACTCATATGCATTTAAATCTGCCAGTTCCGGAAGAATACCTACCAACTCTAAGTTGATATGTACAGCTCTAGCTGGCATTTTGTTCTCTTCTAATTTGTTGTAACAATATTTACAAATACGTTGATCAGTAGCCAACTCAAAACGACCTTCCACCAACAAATAAGCACCAAATTGCTCCCACTTATCATTGTTTTCCTTTTCAGTTTTTAAATATAGAACAACATTCATAGTTTGACTTCTACAGTGAGTACGTCGACAACAAATACAAACATAGTTTGGTTTTTTCAGATGAAACTATCTTGAACTTTGTCATTTCTTCTGCAAACTTGTCAGTACTAATATCTTGCACCTGTTCTTTAACACCTACTCAAGCTCTCACTTTCTCTACACTCCTCTTGTGAACCAAAGAAACGAAACTGTATATCATCACAAACTTTTTTTACATCTGATACTGAACCTCGCAAAAGAGCTGTGTTCATTTCACTTGAAGATAATGCAGGACTTTTTGCATAGTAGAGTCTCCTTGCTAACTTCCGCATTTCTGAGTGGTGTACTGCTAACATTCTTAAATGATGGACAGTACTTTGACACACTTTTCTTGAAAGACAAGCCCGAGAATGACCCTGGAAGTTAGTATAATTTCTTACTTTACATGGATCTAGTCCTTGTAACATCTTAATCTTCTGTTTAAGACTTTTTTGGCATATCCTTGTAAAAACATTCGCAACATGTCAATAGATTCCTGTTGAATACTGCAAACACTACTACAATCCCACTTATATTCCTGAGCTTGTATACGCCCCCCTTGAACTTCTTCAGCTATTACTTCTTCCATATTCCTAGGAACCATCTTTCATCTCATAGCATCAACCACTAGTATCAACTGCACGAACTAATGCGTTCTGTTGAAAATAACTTTCTTCATTAAAGAAAGGCTCAGTACTAGAAGTATGCTTCCATTCACCAGTGAAAATGTTATAAAAGTTACTTCTATTAACCAGTCTTTTTCTTTTGCTTTTCTCTTTCATAAAAAGCATTGTTTTATCCAATGTTTTCATTCTCTTCAATATTAATATAAATAATGTTCTTTTTATTTCAAAAGCTTTTTCTACTACACTTTCAATCTGTTGCTTTTTCTTATAAACTACTGATCTCTTTTAATATTTTTTGCAATCTTTCAATACATTTTGTAGTACTCTACTTCTATACATTCTCTTCCTTATGTCTTTATATTCTTTCAGCCTTCTTGCAACATGGATTGTTTTCCTATAACATGCCCTTTTTTCATTTCCTTCCAAATCGTTGTTGAACTTTCCTTTCTCTTTTCCACATTTTGAAAATTCTTTACATTCTTTAAAAGTCTTTTAACAAACTCTTTAGTTGTCTTACCAGAAGTCTTTTTCGTCAGTGTAACATTTTGCACTTCATCTAATTTCTGCTTTTCTCTTTCCTTTAAATAGTGGTGTTTTTTTTCTTGTCTTCTCTTTTGATCTTTTCTTGTCATACTCAATCTTTCTTACTAATAAATGTAAATATCTGAAAAAAAGAAAAGTTTAAATAGTTTCTAAACAGATATTTTTTTAAAATAACTATATACAAATATTCATATCAATAAACAAATACTTCCAATTACATTGCAAATGTCTCCAAAACACATAAATAATAAGAATATTAAACTTTACACACTATCAAACCTATGATAAGAACACACACGTTTAAATAGTAATATGTCAGAGCGCATGCTATCTAAATTTGTGTAAAAACAAGTGTATGTATTCATTTCTGCTCATAAAAGATTGCACCTAGGTATTGAACAAGCTATGTCAGACACTGTACAATTCCTTCATTCAGAAGACATCACAACCTCTGCAACAGAATGACAGAGCAGACCTAAAGGATTTCTCTACTAGTACCCAAACCAACCCTAATACATCAGACAATAGATGTAGAAGTAGACACATACATCATTCACAACACCATAAAGTCCCTTAAACTTCACAGACTGCCGCTCCCATTTCAAAGTAACACCTAGACTGTTGGGCTTAGCCAAATATAAAGCAGCAACCCTTCGCATGTGTCTGTTGTAACTCTCCCCATATTCCTGAAAACATGTATGCATTTGTCTGTGCCTTTTGCCAGTGGAATCATAAATAAAACAAACAGACAAATAGATGTATACCTGTGTTTTATACATCTAGCATCTTCAGATGCATAACACGCATGAGAATACATGTGGAAGTACACACATACCTCAGTCACAAGACCATGCATACCATAAAACTTGAAAGACTACACTTCTCATTTCAAACAGACACCTACATTTATGCGGCATACTTCAAGTGTACATTTCCACAGACTCATACAAAGTAGCCTAATCACTAATCCCTCTGCCAACATGTCTTAAACCTCACTTTTCTGCTGCAGCTTCACCATTCTACTACTACTCACAGTGTTGGGCCTACACAAACAGAAAGCACCAACCCTTCACATATCTGTGTTGTAAGTCTCACCAAATTCCTCATACCATGCATGCATGTGTCTGTACTTTTCTCCAGTGGCATCGTATGTAAAACAAACATACAAATAGAGGTATAGCTATGATTTATACATCTAGCATCTTCAGATGGATAACACATATCAGAATAGATGTGTAAGTAGAGACATACCTCAGTCACAAGACCATGCTGACCCTAAAACTTCACAGAATGCACTTCCTATTACAAGCAGACACTGAAAATTATGCAGTATATTTGAAGTGTACCTTTCTATAGACTCATACAAAGTAGCCTAATCACTAATACCTCACCCAACATGTCTTAAACCTCACTTTTATGCTGCAGCTTCACCATTCTACTACTACTCAGAATGTTGGGCCTAACCAAAGCAGCAACCATTCACATTTCTCTCTTGTAAGTCTCACTATATCCCTGAAAGCATGTATGCATGTCTCTGTACCTTTTGCTAGTGCCGTTATATATAAAAAAAATAACATACAAATAAAAGTGTACCTGTGTTTTCTATATCTACATCTTCAAATGCATGAGACAGATAAGAATACATGTACAAGTAGACATATACCCCATCACAAGACCATGCACAGCTTAAGTCTTCAGAGACTGCACTTCCCATTTCAAACAGACACAGAATCGTATGTGGTGCATTTGAAGTGTACCTTTACACAGACGCATACAAAGTAGCCTAATAACTAATCCCTCTGCCAACATATCTTAAACCTCACTTCTCTGCTGCAGCTTCACCATTCTACAACTGCTCAGAGTGTTGGGTTTAGCCAAATATAAAGTAGCAATCCTTTGCATATCTCTGTTGTAAGTCTCACCAGACTCATACAAAGTACCCTAATCACTAATACCTCAGCCAACATTTCATAAACTTCACTTTTATGCTGCAGCTTCACCATTCTACTACTACTACTCAGAGTATTGGGCCTATCCAAATATAAAGCAGCAATCCTTTGCATATCTGTGTTGTAAGTCTCACCATATTCCCTAATAGCATGGATGTGTCTGCACCTTTTCCTAGTGGCATCATATGTAAAAGAAACATGCAAATCGACCTATACCTGTGTTTTATACATATACAATCTTCAGATGCATAATACGTCTGAGAATACATGTGCAAGTAGAGAAATACCTCAGTCACAAGACCATGCTGACCTTAAAACTTCACAGAATGCACTTCCTATTACAAGCAGACACCGAAAATTATGCGCTATATTTGAAGTATACCTTTCCAGAGACTCGTACAAACTAGCCTAATCACTAATCCCTCACCCAACATGTCTTAAACCTCACCTTTAAGCTGCAGCTTCACCATTCTACTACTACTCAGAATGTTGGGCCTAACCAAATACAAAGCAGCAAAAATTCACATTTCGCTCTTGTAAGTCTCACCATATTCCTGAAAGCATGTATGCATGTCTCTGTACCTTTTGATAGTGCAATCATATATAAAAGAATCAAACAAATAGATGTATACCTGTGTTTCATACTTCTAAAATCTTCATATGGATAACGCGTATCAGAATACATGTGCAAGTAGAGAAATACCTCAGTCACAAGACCATGCAGACCTTAAAACTTCATAGACTGCACTTCCTATTACAAGCAGACACCGAAAATTATGCGGTGTATTTCAAGTGTAGCTTTCCACACACTCATACAAAGTAGTATAATCACTAATCCCTCTGCCAAAAAATCTTGAACCACACTTTAGAGCTGCAGCTCCACCATTATACTACTACTTAAAGTGTTGGGCCTAGCCAAATACAAAACAGTAACCCTTCACATATCTCTGTTATAAGTCTCACCATATTCCTGAAAGCATGCATGCATCTGTCTGTACCTTTTGCCAGTGACACCATATATAAAAGAAACATACAAATAGATATATACCTGTGTTTTATACATCTAGCATCTTCAAATGCATAACACGTATGAGAATAGTTGTGAAGTAGACACATACCTCAGTCACAACATCATACAGACCTTAAAACTTCACAGAATGCACTTCCCATTTCAAACAGACACAGAAAATTATGCGGTGTATTTGAGGTGTACCTTTCCACAGACTCATACAAAGTAGCCTAATCAGTAATCCCTCAGCCAACATGTTTTAAACCTCACTTTAATGCTGCAGCTTCACCATTCTACTACTACTCAGAGTGTTGGACCTAGCCTAATACAAAGCAGCAACCATTCACATTTCTCTCTTGTAAGTCTCACTATATCCCTGAAAGCAAGTATGCATATCTGTGTACCTTTTGCTAGTGCCATCATATATAAAATAAACATACAAATAAATGTGTACTTGTGTTTTCTATGTCTACATCTTCAAATGCATGAGACGTATGAGATATATATGTGCAAATAGAAAAATATCTCAGTCACAAGACCATGCAGACATTAAAACTTCAGAGACTGCACTTCGCATTGCAAACAGACACAGAAAATGATGTGGTGTATTTCAAGTGTACCTTTCCACAGACTCATACAAAGTAGCCTAATCACTAATCCCTCTGACAACATGTCCTAAACCTCACTTTTCTGCTGCAGCTTCACCATTCTACAACTGCTCAGAGTGTTGGGTCTAGCCAAATATAAAGTAGCAATCCTTTGCATATCTTTGTTGTAAGTCTCACCATATTCCTGAAAGCATGTATGCATGTCTCTGTACCTTCTGCTAGTGCCATCATATATAAAAGAATCATACAAATAGATGTATACCTGTTTTTTACACGTCTAGCATCTTCAGATGGATAACACATATCAGAATACATGTGTAAATACAGACATACCTCAATCACAAGACCATGCAGACCTTAAAACTTCAGAGACTGCACTTCTCATTTCAAACAGACACAGAAAATTATGCAGTGTATTTCAAGTGTACCTTTCCACACACTAATACAAAGTAGCCTAATCAATAATCCCTCTCCAAACATGTCTTAAACCTAACTTTCAGCTGCAGCTTCACCATTCTACTACTACTCAGAGTGTTGGATCTAGCCAAATATAAAGAAGCAATCCTTTGCATATCTATGTTGTAAATCCCACAATATTCCTCATAGCATGCATGCATGTGTCTGCACCTTTTCTTAGTGGCATCATTTGTAAAAGAAACATACAAATAGTCATATACCTGTGTTTAATACATCTACAATCTCCAGATCCATAATACGTCTGACAATACATGTGCAAGTAGAGAAATACCTCAGGCACAAGACCATTCAGACCTTAAAACTTCACAGACTGCACTTCCCATTTCAAACAGACACCAACAATTATGCGCTGTATTCGAAGTGTACCTTTCCACAAACTCATACAAAGTACCGTAATAACCAATTCCTCTGCCAAGATGTCTTAAACCTCACTTTTCTGCTTCAGATTCACCATTCTACTACTACTCTGAGTGTTGGGCCTAGCCAAATACAAAGCACCAACCATTCACATTTCTCTCCTGTAAGTCTCACTATATTCCAGAAAGCATGTATGCATGTCTGTGTACCTTTCACTAATGCCATCATATATAAAATAAACATACAAATAAACGTGTACCTGTGTTTTCTATGTCTACATCTTCAAACGCATGAGACATATGAGAATACATGTGCAAGTAGAAACATATCCCAGTCACAAGACCATGCAGACCTTAAAACGTCAGAAACTACACCTCCCATTTCAAACAGACACAGAAAATTATGTGGTGTATTTCAAGTGTACCTTTCCACGAGCACATACAAAGTAGCCTAATCACTAATCCCTCTGCCAACATGTCTTAAACCTCACTTTTCTGCCACAGCTTCACCATTCTACTACTGCTCAGAGTGTTGGGTCTAGTCAAATATAAAGCAGCAATCCTTTGCATATCTCTGTTGTAAGTCTCACCATATTCCTCATAGCATGCATGCATGTGTCTGCACATTGTACTAGTGGCATCATATGTAAAAGAAAGATACAAATTGACCTATACCTGTGTTTTATACATCTACAATCTTCAGATGCATAATACGTCTGAGAATACATGTGCAATGATACCTCAGTCACAAGACCATGCAAACCTTAAAACTTCACAGACGGCACTTCCCATTTCAAACAGAGACCGAACATTATGCGGTGTATTTGAAGTATACCTTTCCACACACTCACACCAAGTTGCGCATTCACTAATCCCTCATGTCAACATGTCTTAAACCTCACTTTTGTGCTGCAGCTTCACCATTTTAGTACTACTCGCAGTGTTGGGCCTAGCCAAATACAAAGCAACAACAACTGTCTTTTATACATCTTGCATCTTCAAATGCATTAGACATATGAGAATACAAGTACAAGTAGAGACATACCTCAGTCACAAGTTCATGCACCTTAAAACGTGACAGACTGCACTTTCAATTTGAAAGTGACACCTAAAATTATGCGGCGTACTTCAATTGTACATTTTCACACACTCATACAAACTATCATAATCGCTAATCCATCTACCAATGTACACATATTACAATGCACAATCTATTTCAATCACTATTTCAGTACAATAAAACAAACTAAAATACACATCTCTACATTTCATAACATATTTCAAACATAACAGTTCTCAAATAATTTCAAAAGTTTGAAAATAAAGCTTTTCATATATAAAAATATCACTACAAAGACTAAAGCACTACTACATAATACATAATACATAATACACCTCACAAATTTGTAACTCACCTTTCAAATAGTATTGCAGAATATGAATTATCAGAAACTCATAAAAGATTTTCTTTTTTGCACTTTTCCTCTCTTTCTGCACACAAATAAATGTAAGTTACAAATCAAATTGCTTCCTACATTATTTCAAATTGTGAAACACATTTCTATTGGGTACACATATTAACCCCTTCTAACTGTCTTCTTAAACTGCCCAAACTGGTTCTGTAATTTACTGGAGTCGCGACTCCACCGCGCTACTGCAGTATATCATCGCGATGGAGCCGCGAATCCTTACGGGAGTTCAAAAACCTAGGAGGTCATTATGATGTCGCCTGACCGGCGGTGGCGATCCACCCGACATCTTTCCCCGCCTGCCCTCCATTTACCCCCCCGCCATATTACAATGGCGGGGGGACAGCGGCGGACGGAAAGACCGTCTGCCGCATTTCCGCAGGCAGGCAATCGTTCCGATTGCCTGCCGGGCGGACCTCGGGCCTAATATGGTGGCGGTGTCTGGAATACCTCGCCATCCATATTGGGATGCCTGGCGGTGAAGGCCTTTCCATGGCGCCATGGAAAGATATGCAGGAATTGCTTTGGGGGCCCGTTGCGGGCCCCCGGAGGGGTGGGTGGCTGCACTTGGGGGGTACCTATGGTACCCCCTACATTGGCATGCACAAGGTGGCAGGCACCGCGCGGTGCCTGTCATGTTGTGCATGCCAATGCACTGCATGCATTTTTTACATTGCGGCGGGTGCTGCTGACAGCACCGCCCGCCGCAATGTAAACAATGCGGGATGCGACCGCCACGGTGGCGGTCGCATCCTAATGCGCACAGCAGGACTGCCGCACCTCTGGCGGTCGGTCCCGTTTACCGTTACGGTGGCGGGCCCCCCTATTTCTAATAACACTAGTATTATTTTTTAACAACACACTTCTGTTTTGGGAAAACTTAATTTAGTAGCATATCACTTTTATATAAGTTATCATTTCACATTTTAAATTCACAGTTAAGTTTCAACCCTTCCCCCATTATGCTTAATCACAGCTTCCATAGTAACAATTTCTGCAACATTCAATTGTACTGGCAGGTCAAAAGTTCACCATATTTTCAAGTTCAGCACAGTAGCTTACAAATGAAAATAGCAGGTGTGGTTGCCTTTTGCAAAATATTACCTTATCGTATCTACTGTACCTTTCAAACATTTTTTAATAGCCAATAAGAAACACGCTTCTTCAGAAAGTAATATGCATCCTATTTTTGAGTGCACAATGTTAATGAACAGCCAATCACTTATCAGCTTTTACAAAAACAGCATCTTCTCCTCCATTTTAGATACCTCTCATTCTACCAACTGACTACCTGAGCTACAGACATCTTTTCATTCCTTCCAGACATCCCTTCAAGATGCTTACAGTGTGGATTGTAGGGCACAGCTATGTTTTCTGGTGCAAAAGGTATGCTGAACACACAGGTATTGACAAAGACCTAGCTTTGCAAAATAAGGATATTAAATGGATTGCACCAAGAGGATTAAAATGGCACCAATTGATGCCTTTGGTTAAAACCTTTTTGCATCTCCAACCCCCTGACCTCATGATTATGCACTGTGGTGGCAATGACCTACGCACGTTGACTGGAGTAGAACTTGAAATGCTTATGAAGGATACCTTTGCACAATTCATGTTGCTTTTGCCTCAAACTGTCTTTGTATACTCTAATATATGCCAAAGACAGAAATGGAAGTGGTAAAATTAATTCTGTCCACAGATTGAGAAAGCTAGAAAGAATGTAAATAAAGCTGTTTCTGCTTACCTCAGAGACCATTGGATGGGCTCCATCTGTAACAACAATCTATGTTTTGATATGGATGACATCTACAGAAGTGATGGAGTACACTTCACAGATCAAGGGAACAGAGTCTTTCTCAACAACCTTAAGCTGTTTATCCACACTTACATGTAGCTACAGAAACTCATAATGAAAACAAGGGCTCTTTTTAGAGACACTCTATAACTCAACAGTGAATCTTATTTATTTTTTAACAAACATATTTTTTATAAATATTTTTGGGTCTGCAAACCCATTGCGAATCCACAAAACAAAAGCACAAATTCAATATACTACAACATAACACACTTTTCAAGTTTCACTTTTATATATTTTTTTATTATTACAAACTCTATCAACTTTAATGTAATTATTAAGTTCAATCTCACTAACTCTATAAAAAAGTTCACAAATGCCTTCTGAATTAAATAAATTTAATTATTTATTAAGGTACACTGGGGGGGGTCGCGCTGAGAGTGATGTAATTTGAGATGGCATCAGTGATGTCATTAGTGATGTCACTGACCATGTCATGAGTGATGAAATATGTGATGTCATCAGCAGTGCATTGCGGGGACGCGAGTTATAGTTAGCTTAACTCTGGTTTTGTACGAGTGAAATGTACAACTAGCTATAACGTCCCTGAAACCTGTTGTTTTTCCAGTGAATTTCAATGGTTTTTAAATGCTAATTTCTAACTATAACGTCCCTGAAACCTATGGTTTTTTTCAATGAATTTCAAAGGTTTTTTAAATGTTAATTCCTAACTATAATGTCCAAAAAACGCTTTTTCTAAATTTTTAAGCTTTTATAAAAAATAATGTGATGTTTTATCCTTTTTAAAATATGCATTTACTTTTTTTTTAAAATGAGATTCTCATACTGATCGTGTACCGGTCACGGTGGGTGCGCGAATCCAAGAATTTTGCTGCCATATTGGTTAAGTCGTGCACGATACGCGTACGGTATGCAAAGGGTACGCGGTTCTCATTTTTCTTTTTTTAATAATTTTAAATACATGATATATACTATAAATTTATTAAATCAATCATATATGCTTTATTCTATGAGTTATAAAAGTAATATTTACTTAAATATTATGGATGTTAAACATCTTATAATAAAGTTACGGGAGCCGCGACCGTCCCGCGCAACGTCATGTACGTATTTTCGGGGTCGTGTCAGGTACGCGAATCCACCTTAAGTTATTTTGTTTTAAAAGTATATGTATATAACTTTATTTTATATATTATACCAAGAGATTAATATACACAATTGTAAATATTGTATATTTGTAACTGGAATAAAGATATATTATTGTTAAATATATTATTCGGGAATCGCGTCGGGTGCGCGCCGGTTGCGCGTCGGGTGCACAAATCCCATGTGATTTCAAAAGAAAGCATTTCATTGGATAAGAAGCTTTTTATTCTAGAACTTGCAGGACCCCACCCAAATTTTTCATTCTTCCAAGGACATTGACAGAGACACAGCTCTTGTGTTTTCTGCTCTTCTTTTTGCATTTATTTTTTTTTTTTTACATCAGCAAAAAATGGCTTCTTCAAATCCACCTCAACAGCTTCCTGCAGAAGAAGAAGAAGAAGACTTGGAAGAACCAGTGAAGCAGAGATACGAGAGCATCGTATGGGCATTTTTTTGAATACCTGCTGGTGAAAAGAAGGTCAATGCACGCAAGATGATGTGCACTATCTGCGAAAAGGTCCTCTCACATGGATCAGAAAAATAAATACTCATGTGGCACATCATCGATTCTTAAACACATGCAGACAATGCATCCACATCGTCTTGCATGCGAACAACATCGTTGTGAGCTTAAAAAACAAGACGACCAAGTTATAGGGCCTAGCACCTAGTCAGGTTCTTTCACAACTCAAAGAACCCATATCGTACCTTAGTTCGCTGGACTTGAGCAGCGTTGCATTAAATGCAAAAAAGTTATTTGCTACGGAGAGCAATCGGTGGATGCTATTGTGGTTGCTGCAAAAAAAACACCATTGTTAATTTTTTTGTTTGTTTACTTTAAAAAAACACCAAACAATGCAAAGAAGAGTTAAAAAACACAAAATAATTTAAAAACAAAAAAAGAAGAAAAAATGGTTCTTGTTAGAACCGCCTATTTGGTTAAAAATAGAGACATTTCTATGTGTTGTATGAATTGCGGCAAGTGTAAGATATGGAGAAGTGCATGGGTAGTGCATGTGTGATTGCATGAGTGTATGTGTAGTGCCTGGGTGATAGGAGAAGTGCATGTGTACTGCCTGAGTGATTGCATGAGTGCAGGGAAACTGCCTGAGTGCATGGATGAGTGCATGGATAGTGCTTAAGTGATTGCATGAGTGCATGGGTAGTGCTTGGGTGATTGAAAGAGTGCAATGGTAGTGCCTGGGTGATTGCATGAGTGCATGGGCAGTGCCTGGGTGATTGGAGGAGTGCATGTGTACTGCCCAAGTGATTGCATGAGGGTAGGGAAAGTGCCCGAGTACATGGATGAGTGCATGAGTAGTGCCTGAATGCATGGATAAGTGCATGGGTAGTGACTGCGTGATTGTATGAGTGTATAGAAAGTGCCTGTGTGATTGGAGGAGTGCATGTGTAGTGCCTAGGTGATTAGAGGAGTGCATGGGTAGGGCCTGGGTGATTGTATGAGTGCACAGGTAGTACCTGGGTGATTGGAGGAGTACATGTGTACTGCCCAAGTGATTGCATGAGTGCAGGGGTAGTACCTGAGTGCATAGATGAGTGCATGGGTTGTGCCTGAGTGATTGCATGAGTGCATGGGTAGTGCCTGGGTGATAGGAGGAGTGCATGGGTAGTGCCTGGGTGATTGTAGGAGTGCATGGGTAGTACGTGGATGATTGCATGAGTGCAGGGGTAGTGCCTGCATGATTGGAAGGCTGCATGTGTAGTGCTTGCGTGATTGCATGACTGCAGGGGTACTGCTTGAGTACATGGATGAGTGCAGGTGTACTGCCTGACTGCATCGATGAGTGCATGGGTAGTGCCTGGGTGATTGAAGGAGTGCATGTGTACTGCCCTAGTGATTGCATGACTGCAGGGGCACTGCCTGAGTGCATGGATTAGTGCTTGGGTAGTGCATGGGTGATTGGAGGAGTGCATATGTACTGCCTGAGAGATTGCATGAGTGCAGGAGTAGTGCCTGAGTGTATAGATGAGTGCATGGGTAGTGCCTGAGTGATTGTATGAGTGGATGGGTAGTACCTGGGTGATTGGAGGAGTGCATGGGTACTGTCTGGGTGATAGGATGAGTGCATGGGTGGTACCTGAGAATTGCATGAGTGCATGGGTAGTGCCTGGGTGATTGGAGAAGTGCATGGGTAGTGCCTGGATGCATGGAGGAGTGCATGGGTAGTGCCAGGGTGATATAAAGAGTGCATGGGTAGTAACTGGGTGATTCCATGAGTGCAGGGGTACTGCCTGAGTGCACGGATGAGTGCATGGGTAGTGCCTGGGTGATTGAAGGAGTGCATGTGTACTGCACAAGTGATTGCATGACTGCAGGGGTACTGCCTGAGTACATGGACTAGTGCATGGGTAGTGCCTGAGTAATTGCATGAGTATATGGGTAGCACTTGGGTGCATGGAGGAGTGCATTGGTAGTGCCTGGGTGATATGAGGAGTGCATGGGTAGTACCTGGGTGATTGCATGAGTGCAGGGGTAGTGCTTGAGCATTAAATGAATGCATAGGTAGTGCCTGGGTGAATGCATGCGTGCAGGAATAGTGCCTCAGTGATTGGAGGAGTGCATGGATAATGCCTGACTGAATGATTGAGTGCAACAGTAGTGCCTGAGTGCATAGATTAGTGCATGAGTAGTGTCTGGGTGACTTAAGAAGTACATGGGTAGTACCTGGGTGATTTGAGGAGTACATGGCTAGTGCCTGGGTGATTGGATGAGTGCATGGGTAGTGCCTGGGTGATTGCATGAGTGCATCAGTAGTGCATACGTGATTGGAAGAGTGCATGGGTAGTGCCTGGGTGATTGGAGGAGTCAATGGTAGTGCCTGTGTGATTGAATGAATACAGAGGTAGTGCCTGGGTGATTGAAGGAGTGCATGGGTACCGCCACGGTGATTGCATAAGTGCAGGGGTAATGCTTGAGTCCATGAATGAGTGCATGGGTAGTACCACGGTAATTGGAGGAGTGCAAGGGTAGTGCCTGGGTGATTGCATGTGTGCTGGAGTAGTGCCTGGGTGATTGCAGGAGGGCATAGGTAGTGCCAGAGTGATTTCATGACTGTATGGGTAGTGCCTGAGTGATTAGAGGAGTGCATGGGAAGTGCCTGGGTGATTTTATGAGTGCATGGGTAGTGCCTCTGTGTTTGGAGCAGTGCATGGGTAGTGCCTGGCTGATTACATGAGTGCATGAGCAGTGCCTGGGTTATTGAAGGAAAACTTGGGTAGTGTCTGAGTGATTGTATGAGTGTAGGGGTAGTCCCTGGTTAAATGAAGGAGTGCATACATAGTGCCTCAGTGCATGAATGAATGCATAGGTAGTGCTTGGGTGATTGGAGGAGTGCAAGGTAGTGCCTGGGTTATTGAATGAGTGCATGGGTAGTGTCTCAGTGATTGGAGGAGTGCATGGATAATGCCTAGCTGAATGGTTGACTGCAATAGTAGTGCCTCAGTGCATAGATGAGTGCATGAGTAGAGTCTGAGTGAATAAATGAGTGCAACAGTAGTGCCTGAGTGATTTAAGGAGTTCATGGGTAGTGCCTCGGTGATTGCATGAGTGTAGGGGTAGTGCCTGGGTTATTTGATGACTGCATAGGTAGTGCTTGGGTGATTGCATGAGTGCAGGAGTAGTACCTGGGTGATTACAGAAGTGCATGGACAGTGTCTGGCTCATTGGAAGAGTACATGAGTAGTGGCTGTGTGCAGGGAAGAGTGCATAGGTAGTACCTGGGTGATTGGAGGAGTGTATGGGTAGTACCTGGGTGATTGCAAGAGTGCAGGAGTAGTACCTGTGTGAATGGATGAGTGCATGGGTAGTGCATGGATGATTGCATGAGTGGAAGGGTAGTGGCTGGGTAATTGGAGGAGTGCATAGGTACTGCCTGAGTGAATGGATGAGTGTAACAGTACTGCTTGAGTGATTGCATGACTGCAATAGAACTCCTTGAGTGATTGGAGGAGTGCAAGAGTAGTGCCTGGGTGATTGCATGAGTGCAGGAGTAGTGCCTGGGTAATTGGATGAGTGCATAGGTAGTGCCTGGGTGATTAGAGGAGTGCATGGGTAGCGTCTGGGTGATTTTATATGTACATGGGTAGTGCCTGTGTGCCTAGAGTAGTGCACGGGTATCGCCTGGGTGATTACATGAGTGCATGGGTAGTGCCTGGGTTATTGAAGGAGTGCATGGGTAGTGTCTGAGTGATTGCATGAGTGCAGAGGTAGTGCCTGGGTGATGGAAGGAGTGCATACGTACTGCCTCAGTGCATGAATGAGTGTATGGATAGTCCCTGGGTGATTGGAGGAGTGCAAGGGTAGTGCTTGAGCTATTGCATGAGTGCATGGGTAGAACCTTGGTGATGAGAGGAGTGCATAGGTAGTGCCTAGGTGATTGCATGAGTGGAAGGGTAGTGGCTGGGTAATTGGAGGAGTGCATAGGTACTTCCTGGGTGAATGGATGAGTGTAACAGTACTGCTTGAGTGATTGCATGACTACAATAGAACTACTTGAATGATTGGATGAGTGCATGGGTAGTGCCTGGGTGATTGCGTGAGTGCATGGCTACTGCCTGAGTAATTGGAAGAGTGTATGTGTACTGCCTGAGTGATTGTAAGAATGCAGGGGTAGTGCCTGAATACATGGATCCATGCATAGGTAGTGTCTGGCTGTTTGCATGAGTGCATGGGTAGTGCCTGGTTGATTGCATGAGTGCATGGCTACTGCCTGGGTAATTGGAGGAGTGCATGTGTACTGCCTGAGTGATTGCAAGAGTGCAGGGGTAGTGCCTCAGTGTATGGATGAGTGCATAGGTAGTGTCTGATTGTTTGCATGAGTGCATGGGTAGTACCTATGTGATTGGAGAAGTGCATGGGTACTGCCTATGTGATAGGATGAGTTAATGGGCAGTACCTGAGTAATTGCATGAGTGCATGGGTAGTGCCTGGGTGATTGGAGAAGTGCATGGGTAGTGCCTGGATGCATGGAGGAGTACATGGGTAGTGTCTGGGTGATATGAGGAGTGCATGGGTAGTAACTGGGTGATTCCATGAGTTCAGGGGTACTGCCTGAGTGCATGGATGAGTGCATAGGTAGAACCTGGGTGATTGAAGGAGTGCATGTGTACTGCCCAAGTGATTGCATGACTGCGGGTACTGCCTGAGTGCATGGATTAGTGCATGGGTAGCACCTGAGTGATTGCATGAGTGTATGGGTAGTGTCTGGGTGCATGGAGAGTGCATGGGTAGTGCCTGGGTGATATGAGGCGTGCATGGGTAGTACCTGGGTGGTTGCATGAGTACAGGGGTAGTGCTTGAGCTATTGAATGAATGCATAGGTAGTACCTGGGTGATTGCATGAATACAGGAATAGTCCCTCAGTGATTGGAGGAGTGCATGGATAATGCCTGGCTGAATGACTGAGTGCAACAGTAGTGCCTGAGTCCATAGATGAGTGCATGAGTAGTGCCTGGGGGAATAAATGAGTGAAACAGTAGTGCCTAAGTGATTTAAGGAGTGCATGGGTAGTACCTGGGTGATTTGAGGAGTACATGGGCAGTGCCTGGGTGATTAGATAAGTGCATGGGTAGTGCCTGGGTGATTGGAGGAGTCAATGGTAGTGCCTGTGTGATTGCATGAATGCAGGGGTAGTGCCTGGGTGATTGAAGGAGTGCATTGGTACTGCCAGGGTGATTGCATAACTGCAGGGGTACCTCCTGAGTCCATGAATGAGTGCATGGGTAGTGCCAGGATAATTGGAGGAATGCAAGGGTAGTGCCTGGGTGATTGTCTGAGTGCAGGAGTGGTGCCTGGGTGATTGCAGGTGAGCATAGGTAGTGCCTGGGTGATTGCATGACTGCAGGGGTAGTGCCTGGGTGATTAGAGGAGTGCATGGAAAGTGCCTGGGTGATTTTATGAGTGCATGGGTAGTGCCTGTTGGTTTGGAGCAGTGCATGGGTAGTGCCAGGCTGATTACATGAGTGCATGAGTAGTGCCTGGGTTATTGAAGGAAAACATGGGTAGTGTCTGAGTGATTGTATGAGTGCATGGGTAGTGCTTGGGTGATTGGAGGAGTGCCAAATTAGTGCCTGGGTTATTGCATGAGTGCATGGGCAGTGCCTGGGTGATTGGAGGAGTGCATAGGTAGTGCTTGGGTAATTGAATGAGTGCAAGGGTAGTCCCTGTGTAATTGGAGGAGTGCATAAATAGTGCATAAGTGATTGCATGAGTGCAGGGGTAGTGCCTGAGTGCATGGATGAGTGCATGGGTAGTGCCTGGGTGATTGCATGAGTGCATGGCTAGTGCCTGGATGATTGGAGGAGTGCATGAGTACTGCCCAAGTGATTGCATGAGTGCATGGGTAGTAGCTGCGTGCATGGGTAGCACCTGAATGATTGCATGAGTGCATAGGTAGTGCCTCAGTGATTGCATGAGCGGAAGGGTAGTGGCTGGGTATTTGGAGGAGTGCATAGGTACTGCCTGGGTGAATGGATGAGTGTAACAGTACTGCTTGAGAGATTGCATGACTGCAATATAACTGCTTGAGTGATTGGATGAGTGCATGGGTAGTGCCTGCGTGATTGCATGAGTGCATGGCTACTGCCTGAGTAATTGGAGGAGTGTATGTGTACTGCCTGAGTGATTGCAAGAATGCAGGGATAGTGCCTGAATACATGGATCAGTGCATAGGTAGTGTCTGACTGTTTGCATGAGTGCATGGGTAGTGCCTGGTTGATTGGAGGAGTGCATGGCTAATTCTTGGGTGATTGAAGGAGTGCATGGGCAGTGTCTGGGTGATTGAAGGAGTGCATGGGTAGTGTCTGGGTGATTGAAGGAGTGCATGGGTAGTGCCTGTATGATTGGGTGAGAACAGGAGACGCATCTCAGGGCATGGGTGAGTGCATTAATACTGTTTGAGAGAATAGATGAGTGCATGGGTAGTGCCTGGGTGATTGCATGAGTGCATGGCTACTGCCTGGGTAATTGGAGGAGTGCATGTGTACTGCCTGAGTGATTGGAGGGGTAGTGCCTGAGTGCATGGATGAGTGCATAGGTAGTGTCTGACTGTTTGCATGAGTGCATGGGTAGTACCTAGGAGATTGGAGGAGTGCATGGGTGCTGCCTGGGTGATAGGATGAGTGCATGGGTAGTACCTGAGTAATTTCATGAGTGCACGGGCAGTGCCTGGGTGATTGGAGAAGTGCATGGGTAGTAACTGGGTGATTCCATGAGTGCAGGGGTACTGCCTGAGTGCATGGGTGAGTGCATGGGTAGTGCCTGAGTGATTGCATGAGTGTATGGGTAGTGCTTGGGTGCATGGAGAGTGCATGGGTAGTGCCTGGGTGATATGAGGAGTGCATGGGTAGTACCTGGGTGATTGCATGAGTGCAGGGGTAGTGCTTGAGCTATTGAATGAATGCATAGGTAGTGCCTGGGTGTTGGAACCGGGTTTACCGAGTCCGCCACGGTAGCATGGCGCGAGGCGGGAAAGCACGCGAAGGCAATGTGTAAGGCAGTTGTGCAGCACACTCTTACTTTGACTCAGGAATGCGAACGCAATAACATGACACCAAACCAGGCTTGTGTATTTAAAATCAAGATCTTTTATATATAAATCAAGTTAGCATCAGATGAGGCAGATTAATTCAGATCTACATTTAAATTCATTGCATTACTCAACTGGTGCACAGTCTTAATAAAGCATCATAGCTCATCAACATTGTAGGCCACTAAGAGGCCGCAGGAATTATCTCTTAAACGTAGCACTTAATAATGATCTCAAGGTGCGTTAATAAAACATGGGCCTAAACATGCAGTTCACTTTAGGAATATTCAATTACTTAAAAGAAGGCTTTTCACGTTACATTTCAATAGGCCTGCATTAATCTAGGCGCGCCCACATTCAGTACAGTGGGCGTCGCAATTCCAGTACACCTGTAACATAAAACACTTCAACTCTTGGCGGTGTACACTTCAGCTCAGTTCAATTAATCACTTTCCCCCTGTGGTAAAGACTTTGCAGTTAAAAGCATAGGCCTAGGCAGTAATTACAATAGGCATCTGCAATAAATTAATAAACACTGTGGGGAACCCCTCAACATGTCCTGTATCCTGGGGCTTCTATGTCCCTTAGGGGTTAATTCCAGGCTAGGCCCACTCCTCTCCGGGGCCTCGCCTCATGGGGAAAGTTACACGGTTAATTTTAGGGGTTAATGGTGGCCCCCGGCCCCCAGTGGCGTTTTGTGTGCCCTAGGGGCCTCCTGGGCTCACCTGGTGCTTGATCGTTGGTCGCGCTTCTTAGCGACTGGCTAACTCCAGGCCCGGCCCGTGTTCTGGAGGGCGGGGCCCGGTCGGGGTACCTCGGCCTTCTGGCCGGAATGACGGGACGTTGCGGGGGCCGGTATCACCCTCCTCCGGCCCCGGGATCAGGGAGTGAGTGTGCGGCACGCTGCGGGGCTGGTATCACCCTCCTCCGGCCCCCGGGATCAGGGAGTGACTGTGCGGCACGTTGCGGGGCCGGTATCACCCTCCTCCGGCCCCCGGGATCAGGTGAGTGGGTTTGGCGGGCTTCAGGGACTTCAGGAAGGGGAGCGGGAGCCGGCAGTCCTCTCCGGCCGGCTCCCCGTCTCCCTCTGCACTGCCGGGGCTCTTCCTCGGCCTCCGTCGGCGCTGGGGGCATGGCGGGAGCCGGCACCCATCGCTGCGCAGCTTTCCTGGGGACGCGGCCGGCGTCCCCGGTTGCTCGGCAACGGCGTCGGCGGGGCCTGGAGGCCTCGCGGATCGCGCTAGGCCGCGGCTGCCTCACGCGGCCCCCTTGGGCTGCGGCGGTGATTTCTTCGGCCGCGACGGCGGCGGTGGGGCCCCGGGCCCAGCGGCAATGACTTGGGCACTTTTTAGAGGCTTCGGTGAGGGCGCGGACGGCGCACCTCACCACATCAACTCAAGGGGCTTCCCTCACCTCAGCGCTTCCTTCGGTGAGGGCGCGGACGGCGCACCTCACCACATGGCCTCGAGGAGGGCCTCTACTCACAGCAGCACTTCTCTTCACGCGGCGGCGGCCGCGGCGGTGATTTCCTCACAAGGTCAGTGACCTGAGGGGTGGCAGTTTCTCCCTTGTGGAGACAGAACGCGGGGCGCACCAGCAGCCTGTGGGCAGGGCTGACTGGAAAAGTACTTGGGGGCAGCCCAGCAGCAGGCAGGAATAGATAGGGGGTGAAGGTCTAGCGCTTAAGGGTACGGCGCTTTACCTGGTGATCCCCAGTTTGGCAGTTTAGGCTTCAGGCCTTGCTGGACGGTCAGGCCCCCTCAAATTAAGGTGTCTTGCGACTGTTCCAGATTGGTTGCTTCTTAGGCGTTTCTTGTCAGGAGTTTCTTGTCAGAAGTTTCTTATTATAAGTTTCTTGTCAAAAGTTTCTTGTCAGAAGTTTCTTCTTATGGGGGGGATGAGTTGGTGGTTCTGGGAGTGCTTGATGTTCCTCCCAGCACGCTGAAGGTGGTTCCCTGGGTCCCCTCACACTGGGCAAGGTCAGTGGGTGGTGGGCGTTCCTCAGCTATCTTACTACAGCAGGGCCTCAGCCCTGTCAGCAGCAGTAGTGTAGGTCTCCCCCCTAGGCCCTAAAGCCTGTACTCCGGCAGAGGTTCTCCCAGGATCAGTGGTGCCCCATCTCAACTGACTCAACTGACTAAAAAGTTTTCCCTCCAAGCCTTTTATACCCCTAGGTCAGGTGACCCTCCCAAAGGCGGCAAAACATAACTCCTCCCACAGCCCAGAAGGTTCTGGAACCTTCTACATGTCTGGCTATGTGGCCCAGAGGCGGGGACGGAATGGATACTGTATCCCTATGTCCCAGCCTGACCCTGGCTACTAGTGTGTATGCGTGTAAGGCCCCTCTGCAGTAGCAGGGGCCTGTGGCAGCCATCTTGAGTGAGTTTCACACATGGTAAAATGGCTAGGGGGAAAAACGAAACATTTCTGGGAAAAAGGGCCAAGTCCAACACAACACCCTCCCAGCCAAAAGCCAGGGTAGACCGATCAATGCCTTGATGGGCTTCCCTGCTTCGGGCGTGAAAACTTGGACGCAGGCCTTTTTCCCAGCTGCAGGAAGGTCCTGCAGGTCCTTCTCTACTCTGGAACCCGGTGGTTCCCTCTCTCAAACCTCCCTGGACCAACGAAGCCACCCCACTGGTGCTCCCTAATTGGCTGCAGCCAGGACCGGCCCCTAGGCCATCCAGATGTCTCTGGCCCTGGCTGTCTCACAGAGTGGGGGGCAGTAGCCCCAGGCCCGTAGTACCCGTTGACCACTCTCCTCCTCCTCCTCCGTCTGGGGTTCCGCACGTTCCTCCTATGTGGGGCACCCTCAGACCACCACTCTCTCACTCTTCCAGGGCCGTGACCCTGCATCCGATCCACCAACCCAGGGTCTAAACCCTTAGGTTGCCCCGGTGCCAGAGGCTAGTCCTCTCCTCCTCTGCACCCCCTCCCAGAGTTCAGCACCCTCCCACCTGGAGAAGCACCCCTGGGAGTCAGCTCCGGAGGGACACTGCTTACAGACGTCCCTCCCGCCAGGTCAGGTAGCCCCTGAACCTGGCACCCCAGCCCAGGATCTAAATCCTGTGGCTGGGCAGACCCCAGAACCCCTGGAGCTCTGAATACATACGCCCCGGGTTCTCCTGTCACTGGGGGATCCCCTTCCATGGATGGCCCATTGGGACAGCCTAGGCTCCCAACCTGGGGTTCCCTTATGGAACTCTCCAGGCCCTGAGACTGCGGTTGGGGTACCTCGGGACACCTCCCCGTCTCACTCCTTCCTATAGATAGGATGTGAGGCCCTACAACCCGCTCACTATCCTGGGACCTAGCTGGGCTATTCTCCACCTCTCCCACCTCACTGGGTTGGAAGATCCCTGCACCACTCCCTTCAGGATCACTCCCCAAACTGGCTATCACCTCTCTTGGTAGATAAAATTTGGGCTCCTGTGGAACCCCAGCAGGTACGCTGCCACCATTCACTTTGCCCTGCATCTCCATCTGCAAGGCTTGGAGCTCTAGTTCCTTCAGGCTAAGCTCATGTGCAAGCTTCCTTTCCTCCATGGCTAGCCTTGCCTGTTCTCGCTCCCTTTTCATCCTAGCAAGTTCTAATGTTAATTGCCTCTCCTCCCTTCTGTCCTCAAATTCCTCTGCCGACAACCTCCCCCTGACGCCCTACTGCCTGCCCTGGAACGTCTTCCTGGCAACACATTCTCGCTAACATCAATGTGCAGTAGGTCCAGTTCTCCTGGGTTGTCTGCCTCCCCTGCTCCTCGTCCCCTCTTCCCTCTGGGTAGGCCATTACCCATGCCCTCAAAGCTTTCTGAAGCACCTCCTTCCTGGCGCTCGCTTGACGGCCACCCCCTCTCTAGGCAGAAGTCCTTGAGCTGTGTCACTGTATACCTTTCTAGGTTGGCTAACTCAAACTCCATCCTCCTAGGTGGGGTCCCAGACAATTTAGGGAAAGGGTTCTAGACTGTAGGTAGCAGGTCTAACGCAGGAATGTACACAATCGGCAATTACAAAAGAATTCCTAGCACTTGCATTACAATAGGTGTCTAATTGCGGCGCACACTGAGTCACTGTAGGGTGCTGCACAAACACCAGTCCTTATCCAACCGCTGAACACCAAATGTTGGAACCGGGTTTACCGAGTCCGCCACGGTAGCATGGCGCGAGGCGGGAAAGCACGCGAAGGCAATGTGTAAGGCAGTTGTGCAGCACACTCTTACTTTGACTCAGGAATGCGAACGCAATAACATGACACCACACCAGGCTTGTGTATTTAAAATCAAGATCTTTTATATATAAATCAAGTTAGCATCAGATGAGGCAGATTAATTCAGATCTACATTTAAATTCATTGCATTACTCAACTGGTGCACAGTCTTAATAAAGCATCATAGCTCATCAACATTGTAGGCCACTAAGAGGCCGCAGGAATTATCTCTTAAACGTAGCACTTAATAATGATCTCAAGGTGCGTTAGTAAAACATGGGCCTAAACATGCAGTTCACTTTAGGAATATTCAATTACTTAAAAGAAGGCTTTTCACGTTACATTTCAATAGGCCTGCATTAATCTAGGCGCGCCCACATTCAGTACAGTGGGCGTCGCAATTCCAGTACACCTGTAACATAAAACACTTCAACTCTTGGCGGTGTACACTTCAGCTCAGTTCAATTAATCACTTTCCCCCTGTGGTAAAGACTTTGCAGTTAAAAGCATAGGCCTAGGCAGTAATTACAATAGGCATCTGCAATAAATTAATAAACACTGTGGACAACCCCTCAACATGTCCTGTATCCTGGGGCTTCTATGTCCCTTAGGGGTTAATTCCAGGCTAGGCCCACTCCTCTACGGGGCCTCGCCTCATGGGGAAAGTTACATGGTTAATTTTAGGGGTTAATGGTGGCCCCCGGCCCCCAGTGGCTTTTTTGTGGGCCCTAGGGGCCTCCTGGGCTCACCTGGTGCTTGATCGTTGGTCGCGCTTCTTAGCGACTGGCTAACTCCAGGCCCGGCCCGTGTTCTGGAGGGCGGGGCCCGGTCGGGGTACCTTGGCCTTCTGGCCGGAATGACGGGACGTTGCGGGGGCCGGTATCACCCTTCTCCGGCCCCCGGGATCAGGGAGTGACTGTGCGGCACGTTGCGGGGGCCAGTATCACCCTCCTCAGGCCCCCGGGATCAGGGAGTGACTGTGCGGCACGTTGCGGGGGCCGGTATCACCCTCCTCCGGCCCCCGGGATCAGGTGAGTGGGTTTGGCGGGCTTCAGGGACTTCAGGAAGGGGAGCGGGAGCCGGCAGTCCTCTCCGGCCGGCTCCCCGTCTCCCTCTGCACGGCCGGGGCTCTTCCTCGGCCTCCGTCGGCGCTGGGGGCGTGGCGGGAGCTGGCTCCCAATCGCTGCGTGGCCTTCTTGGGGGCACGGCCGGCGTCCCCAGTTGCTCGGCAACGGCGTCGGCGGGGCCTGGAGGCCTCGCGGATCGCGCTAGGCCTCGGCTACCTCGCGCGGCCCCCTTGGGCTGCGGCAGTGATTTCTTCGGCCGCGACGGCGGCGGTGGGGCCCCGGGCCCGGCGGCAATGACTTGGGCACTTTTTAGAGGCTTCGGTGAGGGCACGGACGGCGCACCTCACCACATCAACTCAAGGGGCTTCCCTCACCTCAGCGCTTCCTTCGGTGAGGGCGCGGACAGCGCACCTCACCACACGGCCTCGAGGAGGGCCTCTCCTCACAGCAGCACTTCTCTTCACGCGGCGGCGGCCGTGGCGGTGATTTCCTCACAAGGTCAGTGACCTGAGGGGTGGCAGTTTCTCCCATGTGGAGACAGAACGCGGGGCACACCAGCAGCCTGTGGGCAGGGCTGACTGGAAAAGTACTTGGGGGCAGCCCAGCAGCAGGCAGGAATAGATAGGGGGTGAAGGTCTAGCGCTTAAGGGTACGGCGCTTTACCTGGTGATCCCCAGTTGGGCAGTTTAGGCTTCAGGCCTTGCTGGACGGTCAGGCCCCCTCAAATTAAGGTGTCTTGCGACTGTTCCAGATTGGTTGCTTCTTAGGCGTTTCTTGTCAGGAGTTTCTTGTCAGAAGTTTCTTACTATAAGTTTCTTGTCAAAAGTTTCTTGTCAGAAGTTTCTTCTTATGAGGGGGGGGATGAGTTGGTGGTTCTGGGAGTGCTTGATGTTCCTCCCAGCACGCTGAAGGTGGTTCCCTGGGTCCCCTCACACTGGGCAAGGTCAGTGGGTGGTGGGCGTTCCTCAGCTATCTTACTACAGCAGGGCCTCAGCCCTGTCAGCAGCAGTAGTGTAGGTCTCCCCCCTAGGCCCTAAAGCCTGTACTCTGGCAGAGGTTCTCCCAGGATCAGTGGTGCCCCATCTCAACTGACTCAACTGACTAAAAAGTTTTCCCTCCAAGCCTTTTATACCCCTAGGTCAGGTGACCCTCCCAAAGGCGGCAAAACATAACTCCTCCCACAGCCCGGAAGGTTCTGGAACCTTCTACATGTCTGGCTATGTGGCCCAGAGGCGGGGACGGAATGGATACTGTATCCCTATGTCCCAGCCTGACCCTGGCTACTAGTGTGTAAGCGTGTTACACCCGTCTGCAGTAGCAGGGGCCTGTGGCAGCCATCTTGAGTGAGTTTCACACATGGTAAAACGGCTAGGGGGAAAAACGAAAAATTTCTGGGAAAAAGGGCCAAGTCCAACACTGGGTTATTGCATGAGTGCAGGAATAGTCCCTCAGTGATTGGAGGAATGCATGGATAATGCCTGGCTGAATTATTGAGTGCAACAGTAGTGCATAGATGAGTGCATGAATAGTGTCTGGGTGAATAAATGAGTGAAACAGCAGTGTCTGAGTTATTTAAGGAGTGCATGGCTAGTACCTGGGTGATTTGAGGAGTACATGGGTAGTGCCTGGGTGATTGGAAGAGTGCATAGGTAGTGCCTGGGTGATTGGAGGAGTCAATGGTAGTGCCTGCATGATTGCATGAATACAGGGGTAGTGCCTGGGTGATTGAAGGAGTGCATGGGTACTTCCAGGGTGATTGCATAACTGTAGGGGTACTGCCTGAGTCCATCATAGAGTGCATGGGTAGTGCCAGGGTAATTGGAGGTGTGCAAGGGTAGTGCCTGTGTGATTGCATGATTCCAGGAGTAGTGCCTGGGTGATTGCAGGAGTGCATAGGTAGTGCCTGGGTTATTGCATGACTGCAGGGGTAGTGCCTGGGTGATTAGAGGAGTGCATGGAAAGTGCATGGGTGATTTTATGAGTGCATGGGTAGTGCCTGTGTGTTTAGAGCAGTGCATGGGTAGTGCCAGGCTGATTACATAAGTGCATGAGTAGTGCCTGGGTTATGGAAGGAAAACATGGGTAGTGTCTGAGTGATTGTATGAGTGCAGGGGTAGTCCCTTGTTATGTTTCATATAGAGGCCCTAATATAGACATGTTCATATATGCCCTAATATAGACATAATCGTATATGCCCTATTATGGTCATAATCGTATATGCCCTATTATAGTCATGATCTCCTATGTCCTTATATAGGCATGATCTTTCACCTACATTAGTTCCCTACAGTATACAACGAACACTGAGGGTTGAACGTTATCTAGTCTGTGGTTTGAACACTGAAGGGCTTTTCATCAGCTACATCTCCTGCATAATGTGTATGTACAAAGTTCACCCCTGACGTCTTCCTCATGTCTAACAAAGACCAATACACACCATACTGAGGGACGAGACACTTTAGGGTATAAATACACCGCATCTTGCCACGGTAGGATAGAGGGAACCGAGACTTCCATGCCGACACACTGACCAGAGACGCTGAGGCTCCTGCATGCAGTCGCTCCAGCTGACAGCGGTCTAACACAAAGAGTACACCACCTGATGGTGGGCAAGGAAGCAATCCTTTTTGTTTTTTATACCCTCACACACCCTAGTGGTGTCATGCTTCATCATCGGGTCATCCTAAGAATCTTTCTAAATGAATATGCCTTCTTAATTCAGAGAAACTAATCCTCACCTTCATGCCACGTTGGATGATGAGGAAACGACTCACTCACTAGCCATTATTTGGCGTGTTTGATACCACTTTAATTCATAGATTCATTCCATTGCGTGATCTAGAGAAAATAGAAGTGCAGTGGCGGACTATTTCCGCAAACTGACATTAACTGCAATCGTGTGTCTGTGATTCAAAGTGTGTTCCGCAAAACACTCATTCTGTAATTCAACATACGCCAATACTTCCTCGTAATTAGACTCGCATTCACAACCACCCATCTTACCCCTATTATGGTGGAGTAATGCTTCGCGTCGGGCTTCGCAACAGAGGGGTAGTCTTGTAGTCACACACTAGTGTGATAGAAGCCCCGAGTCATGTTGTTACCATTAGTTGATTTTGCAGAAAAATAGAAAAGACGTGAAAGAAAAGGAAGAAATTTGGAAAAAAAGATTAACCAATCTCAATATAAATAAACTCAGATACCATATCATGAAGTATTGCGCTTATGTCTCAGTCGATTCAATCCATTCATCCTTACTCACGTGGCATGAAGGTGAGGATTAGTTTCTCTGAATTAAGAAGGCATATTCATTTAGAAAGATTCTTATACTATGTTTCTCTGTTTCTTTGTTTTCTCTTTACAGATGGAGCGATTAACTCTGTGTCCGAAACAGGAATAGTTTAAGGAGCAGCTATCTGCCCTTATTGTAAATAGGGTAGGGAAATTCCCTCTCCCGTTCTTTCATATTCCAGGGGGTGTTATTCCTCTGCCCTGAAGAAAGTCCAGTACCCGTAGTGGGACTTTTTATGGACTGAAACATGTTGGCATTAGGGTCCTAGGACCATAATATCCCAAAGACCCTAGTTTTACTTTCTTTTAATATTTCAGTGAGATCCAAAATAAAGGGACACCGGGATCTCTCTGAGAATTTTTAATCTTTATTCCCCCTGGCCAAAAACATATTATTAAGAGCTCCCTGAAAGATTGGTCGAGCCCATCCTGACTTTTAGGCGTCAGGATGACCCGATGATGAAGCATGACACCACTAGGGTGTGTGAGGGTATAAAAAACAAAAAGGATTGCTTCCTTGCCCACCATCAGGTGGTGTACTCTTTTTTTGTTGAGGTCGTTTCCATCTACTATCTATATGCATGTGGCATTAGGGGAGTACTTTTTGTGATTTCAGTGTTGTTACACGGGAGATGTACTCTCCATAATATTTTCCTCTTACTCCCTTTCGATAACACGTGTTATCTTTGTGTATAAAATAGCGGTCTAACACAGCCATTGCGGGGTGTCCAACCCGAGACCTGGACGGGGTCCCACACTCTCTCTATTCAGGTAATGGGGTTCGACTAAATCCTAGAGGGATTCTTGGCTCTTAGGCTTTTAGACCTACACACATGCTAGGTACACTTAGGTACATCTAGTTAGACATCGTAGTAGTTTGCGCACTTTTATAATGCATTTTATATATTCATGTATGTACCCATTATTATTGCAATATGGTAGAACTGTACTATCCTTTCACTTTTATCGTACTGCTGATAATATATCTCTGCTACTGTCTGCTGGTTGTTGCAGCACATATATTCTACACTAGAATAACAACTGTTCAATAAATACTTAGTGAAACACCCAGACTGTTTATTCTGTGTAACTCTCTGAGACAAACCGAACAAGTAAGCACGAGTGACTGAGCGAAAAGTAGTACATTGTTTCCACGATTCTGAGGGATCAGGGTTGTCATGATCTAAGGTTGCCAGAAACTAATCTCTCCCCGATAAGAGGAGATTCTAGTGGCACTGTGAGCTAGCTAATGCAAAACAGGCTAACATACACGGTGGGGGTGCACAGAGCCTGTCTGCCCCCAAGCCCACAGTTTATGCTATCCAAACGCACAGGTCCTGCATGGGTACTATAGGAACGACACGACATGGTGCCACCAACGTTGGTTGGGTACTTATTTAACAGTAGAATCTGAGTAGTTCAGTCGTGCTATTCTCAGAGAACCTACTCACAAAACCCCAGAGACGTCTGGAGTGGGTGGGCACAAAATCCGCCGCAGCTCAGTAGTACAAAAATACTATTTATTGGCTGTTGGTTATTCAAGCTTGAAAGGACATAGTGTTCCTAAAATTGTGCATAACACCTTATCTTAGTTCCCTTGGAACACTTCTTCCTCTAAACATGACTGATGCCGAGGTAAGGGCAGAGAGAGTTGAACTGAATTTTTCAGAAGAAGGAGAAGATCCTACGGATGCAATACAGATTGCACCAAAATTCAGAATGACAGTCACCCTAAGACTATTAGAAAATGGTTTACAAGCTAGGGGTGGCATGGTAGTTTTCATGATTGAGGAACACGAATCAAGCAAAACAGAGGTATTCTATTTATGGGTTACATTCCCAGCAGCAAATGCAACAACAAAGACATTTCACTACTATATAGAGGAGTTGCACCACCGGCATATTGTCCATTTGAGGACATAGAGATTCCACTCACTTACCAGGAACATTATTACTGGTTTAATGGCTCCCTACCCCACGTACGAAGAAGAGTAAGGTTAGGCCCACTCGGAGGAGAAGGAGCCACATGGCCAATATTAGCGGCCTACACACCACATCCTGACATTGCCACAATGCCACCAGGAGACTTACTTGTACAACACACAGATTTAATTAAAATCTACAGAAACCTGACACAATTTGTCATGAGGACTTTAACAATCCAACCTGCACCAGGTGCAGCAAATAGTACTCCAGCTCAGGGTACAGGAAATATAATTACTCCTCAAACATTACACGCGGTAATGGGCAAAATGCCCGCAAAACGCGAACAAATACCATTCTGGATAGCTCAGAAAATAACTCAGCTTGAGGCAGTATTCCCGAATACTACCACCTGTGATAAACACAGAATACTAACAATCTGCTTGCCCATGGGGATCACACCACAAAGAGAGGACTGCACCTCTTGGGGTACAGTCTTTGCTGCCATATATACCAGAACGCATGGTATCCCGTCATTAGCAGTAGTACCTGACGTATTAAGACAGATACAAAATGAGTACGGAGCAGAGCCTGCCCTTAACTTAGGAATGAAGTTACTAGGTAACTACGAACAGGTATCAGCCATAATACTAGCTAACATTAAGGGGGAAGCAGCTTCAGTGGCGATCCGCCAATGCCTAAGGGAGTTCAGTCCAGTAGATCAACAACACGAACTACCCAAAATAATTGAAACTGCATATGCAGAATTAGGCAGAGACAGTTTAGGTGGGAAAGCATTAAAACCACAACTAGTGGGCATTTCTGAAAAGGACACTACAAAGCAGACACCTAATTCTTCTAAAAAGAAGTGGGAGAATAAAAAAGCAACAAAAGTCTAAAGACAGCAGATCTCAATCCCGAGGCAGGTCTCCTCAACAGGAGCCCTCTGAAAGGAGGTATAACCTCAGGAATAGGGATAATATTAGGAAACCTGACAGGTATCAGGATACTGATACACGTTCCTCTCATTCCTTTCAGGGTTCATCAAAAAACTCCAAGAGGGAAGGGCGGTCAGAACAAAGACAAGAGGAGCGTACAAAGTCCAGAGACACGCAACGCGCTGCGGACTACGCACCTAAAAAAGAAGATAAACAAAAAACAAAACCTTAGGTCAAAAAGAAGAAGGTAGCAGGTCTCAAGATCAGACATTCCCAAAATTCTGAGGAGACAGCTTTTGAACGGGGAATGGGTTCTGACGATGCTAGACAGCGCGGCAGAAGTAACAATAGCTCGCCAGAACCTGAAGGAATTTCTGGTGACAGCAGAGTTGAGTGAATATATCACGGTGGAAACACCTGATACTCGGGTAAGCGTCCCACATAAGTTACATGAAAAAACACTCCGGATGGAGGCGGACAGACCCAGAAAAATAAAAAGTCTCTTTTGGAAAAATCTGTCATCAGGTTATGACATTCTATTAGCAGAACAAGACTGGCCGCCAGCATTTGTCATGGAGTGCCCAAGGGGAGAAGAGATAATTTTTCCAGCCTTTTCCGACCTCGTTCCCATACATTTAAAACATGCATATGCGCAGGAGTGGGCGGTTTCCCTAGCTCCGTCATTGTACAAAAATCATGCTGGTTGGGATGAGGATTCAACCCACCACGTGATCTCGTTAAAAGTTTCACCAAATGCTCAAAGGCAATATCCTATAAAGCAAGAAGCTAAAAAACAGGTCAGGGAGATCTTAGATCAACCTGAACACCAAGGGGTGATAGAAAATTGCACCTCACCAATGAACAATCCTTTGTTCCCCGTATCAAAACCAGACAACACATATTGTCTAGTTTTAGATTACAGACATTTAAACACTTGCACAAAGACATTCGCTGTCTAAAATGCACACAGTGCCGCATTAATGAATAACATTGTGCGGAAAAAATACAAAACTACAGTTGATTTCTCAAATTGATTTTTCTGCCAAAATATAGCGCCTGAAAGCAGGTATTTGACCACATTCTCAGCGCTAGGGTCCCAACGGCAATTTTGTCATCTCCCCCAAGGGTATAAGAATAGCCCGGGGTTGTTTTCAGCAAGGGTAACAGAGTTACTCCAAAATGTGGATGAAGAAGCATTGTCCTATGTGGATGATATTTATCTGACGGACAATGACTTACCAAGGCACTTGGCCAGGCTGAGCACCATTATTATGGGATTCGCCTCTGAAGGCTATAAATTTAATTTATAAAAATCAAAAATTGCCCATCTCAATGTCCTGTTCTTAGGGTATGAGCTGTCAAGTGAAGGAAAAAGCCTAGCAGCTAGCTTTTTAGAAACGTGTGCGCTGCTCCAACAACCAAAATCATTAAAGAATTTACAATCAATTCTGGGATTCCTAAATTTTGGTCGAACATACATTTTGGATTACGCAGAAAGAGTAAAACCTTTCTACGACTTAATAAAACCTGATTTTTCAGTCAGACAATGGACACAGGAACATACAAACATCCTACGTTCACTAAAAGAAGACATGATAGCTTCAAAACACTTACAGACACACGTAAATGTACGCAACTTAGTAATCCGAGTAATAGCGGGTCAATGCGGGTACACTTACTTAACCTTCAATGAAGGTGAAACGGTACCAATCGCATACAAATCACACCTGTACACAAACGCAGAGATGCGTTTCACTTCAACAGAAAAAATCCTGACAGCAGTGCAGACCGCTGTAGCAAGAGAAAGAGCTCTGGCTCAGGGAAAGCGCATAATAGTTGTGACCCCAGTACCAGCCTTAGAGGCTGTTTCAAAGGCTAGCATTCCAAATGCGAAAGCCTTACATCCCAGATGGATACAATGGGCTAATTCTCTTACTGCAACGGATGTTGAATACAGATTTGATCCAAGTTTAAAAACACAAGCATTTCTGCAATACGAACAAGAATATCCTCTACCATATGAGATTTTGCCTCTAGATCAGTATGAATACATTATTTACAATGACGGATCTGCTCAACCGGCCATAGGGAGTAAGCAAGCTTATAGCGCAGCGTGTGCAATCGTTAAAGGTCGCATGCGCGATGGAAAGTTCCATCCAAGTTGCACTAAAACGCAGGGGCATATTAGCAAGACCCACGTTAAAATTATCGCTGTTTTAGCGGCAGGAAACTGCCGTTAAAACGCCGATAATGGGCTTGCTAATATGCGTTATGGAATTCCAATAGAAGCCCAGGTTAGATGTCCTGCACATCTAACCTGGGCTTCTATTGGAATTCTATAACGCATATTATCAAGCCCATTTTCGCCGTTTTAGCGGCAGTTTCCTGCCGCTAAAACGGCGATAATTTTAACGTGGGTCTTGCTAATATGCCCCGTAATCTCTAGGAGACTGCACCGCTCAGTTGGCAGAATTAAAAGCACTGATACTGGCACTTGTAAATACGGACCACGAATTCCCCACACTAATTGTGTGTGATTCCTTTTACTGTGTAGAGTCATACAATGAATACTTGTATCATTGGGAACAAAACAGGTTTAAAGATGCAAAAGGTGGCACAATTAAGCATAAAATGTTATGGGAACAGGTACTGGAGTTGAAAAACGACCTACCGAGGGCTCACGTGACACATACACTGAGTCATCAGCGTGATGGCATTCACGTTGAAGGGAATTCATTGGCTGATGAAGCCGCAAAGGGGGCTGTACGCACAGCGTCCGTATCTGCAATCACTTGTTCAAAAACGAGGATAGACGGTGAGATTATGGTAGCTGTCATTGCTTCACGCAAAGGCAGCACAGCAGTACCTAAAAAATTTCCACTCAAATACTCCTACAAGTTAGTTGCACACAACATTCCATATGCTCAGATTCCTGGAGTGGGGGATAGAGTAATACCAAATATGGATCGTAGGCAAGGTTTAATTCTAGCAGCACATGAGGGTTTGGGCTCTGCGCATACAGGCGTTACAGCGACTATTTCTTTATTGGAACAGCGCTATTGGTGGCCAGGGTTAACAAAACAAACTAAAGACTACGTCTTGAAATGTTACATCTGCCAGCAGATGAAAGGCTCCACTGCAGCACGCCCAGCGCAGACACCATTGATGAAATCAGACAAACCTCTCGCTTGTGTATATTTGGACCACTGCGGCCCCTTACAGTCAGATGGGGCCAAGAAATATATCATGGTTGCAGTGGATTCCTGCTCTAGATTCCTATGGGTCTGGCCTCAGCGCTCGGCTGACGCTCAAACTGTTATAAAAGATTTTCGAGTCTTTATCGGCACATGCGCAGTTGGCACGTTACATTCTGACCGTGGCCCGGCGTTTAGCTCTTGGGCTTACAAAGAGGCCATGGAAGGAATGGGCATAGCATTGCGGTACTACTCTCCATACCATCCGGAGGGAAATTCGGTTGTGGATAGGAAAAACCATGACTTAAAGCAATCTTTAACAGCTAGGGTATTCGGCAAGGGCGGTAGTTGGGTCAGTCACCATTATGGGGTCCAAAGAGCAATTAACAACCAGCCAAGAAGCTCTCTAGGGGGTGTCACTCCTTACGAGGTCCTATTTGGGAGAAGAATGTGGGTACCTGATCTTGATTGTGAAGGCGCAGTGGCGGATGAAAAATAATTTGATATCCATGATCTTTTGGCTGTTTTACAGGATCCAAATGAATCCAGGACACAGCAAAGCAACGTCCACTTAAAACAGACCGCAAGACCTGTCTGGATCCCAAAAGTCGGGAATCTGGTCAGAGAGAAGATTGCAGACAAGAAAGAATTTGGACCATCTTACAGAACAGCTGTACCGGTCCTAGCAATCCAAGGCACAAGAACTGTACTTCTGCCGCCTCTTGCCGGAAAAAAGGAGAAAAGATTTGTCTCAATCGACTTAATCAAACCACACTATGTGGCTGATACTAAACAGTAGGCCACGTGGACTCCACAGTAGCAGACGCCCTCCTCTTGCTACAATCCAAGAAGTTCAAACAGAAAGACTCATCACGTTTGAAGAGCCACCTGTACTGAATGAAGGACTAAGCAACAATGCTATGGAACTCGTTCCACTTCAACAAGAAGTTCGACTTCAACATGAAAATCAACTTAACCACCAAGTTGCAATCAGACCGACTACAGACGTCTACGTCAACATGCCTCGTCAAGAGCAAAATCCGATTTCAACAAATCCAGATGCAATTCCAACAATTGATCGAACTGCTTCTGGGTACTTCATGAACTTTGACACGTTTTCACTGGATCCAAGCGAGCCGGAAACGACGCCAGCCAAAAAATCACACAAACAAAAACTCATTGACTTTCTGAACTTTTTAAAAAAGACTTACCTAGTGTCACCTTGGATAGAACTATGGTATATCACTGGGATTCTATTTTCCATTTTCTGGCTAGGTTTAATTATAACTTTTAGTATGCTTATTAATGGACGATACCTTCAACAGAGCTCTACAGCCCAAAAGGTTAATTTAATTTTAAAGTCACACCAATCTTCACATCGTGAACCAAGAGACTTGTCTTCAATGAATATCACAGCAGTTCCTATACCGGACGGTATAGTATGGGACAAGATTGATTTCGATATATTCGGTCTGACTGAACTTTTAAAGCTTAAACATGTATTTAAAATTTCTTTAAGTGATATCATTACCTCCAGTACATTTTCTGATGATTGGGACTCTGAAACTGTGAATAACATAATGTCTGATTTAGAAAAAACTGCAGCATTTCCGAACAATGAAATGTTAGAAGGTACTTCAGACTATGATACATTGTACTGTTACCAGCATTATGGTAATTATTTCTTACACAAATCTATAACACCTAGAAATGTATTTGCGTACCACCAGTGGGAACACTGCCCAACACCACCGAAAGGTAGCTCGCAAACCTTTGCACAGAAATTTACATATTTTTCAGGGTTCAACACATCTGTCCCAACTTCATTTTATTACAAAGTGGCAAAAACATCAGCTCCAAAAATTATGTTGACAAACACCAAACAGATTTACTCTGCTTCCTTCATGGCCCAGTTGTCTACACAGGGTTTCGACCTATGGAAGGAGACAATAGATTTAAAAACAATCTGGGGTTCTAGGGACTGGCAAGTCCAGGGAACAGAAGCGCTTTATAGAGCATGTCTCATTCCGCAGCAGATGATATTTCTAAATGAAACTGTGCAACAAGCATCCTGTCTTGGACTATCCAAGAACAAGGAACTGAACTCGGCTGGGTTTCCAACACCATCACAGATGGGCGGGGGGCAGAATTCAACTACACATGGGGTAAGACTATATGATATTATCCAGTACTTATTATCCAGTACAACAGATCAGACCCTGATTGGACAGAATGGCTGATTTGGCCCATTGACACAAACAAATGTCAGCAGAGAATTATGAATACATCCAAAGGGTTTAGTATCCATAGGCCAGATCCACGCTATGTACAAAGACAACACCCAGGGGTAGTGACATCCTATAGTGTTGGGAAGTTGTGCCTTGATTGGCTAGAAACCTCAACACTCACAGAAGTGAAACATCACCTGACCTTATTCACACCTGACATGGATCTTAGGGATTTCTTATTAGGCCCTAGGAAATCACGTCTGAAATGTTTCATATATGCTGGCATTTATGCATATTACAATGAAAACTGGAAAATATCCCAACAAGAGGCCGCAGAGAGGATACGGGAAATAGACCGTATTAAGTTAGAAAAGGCATTAGCTGTGGTAGATAATGGGTTAACGACTTTGACCTCCAGGATTTACTCCTTAGGCAACATTGCATCTTTGGCAATCGACATATTAGAACAAGATTTGGCCTTGTTACAACATGGGCAATCTCAGTTGCGTTTTATTATGATGTTAAGCTGGACGCTACAATCTTTGCGTGCAGGCTATGTGTCCTGGCGTTTTATAAACACCACGTCCCTGTTTTCAGACTACAATCTAACAGATAAACAGACAGAAATGGCACAAAGGGGAGCCAAATATACAATGCTGTGTATTGAGAAACTGGACAGATTACCATTCACTATAGCAGAATCGCCATCGACCGAATGGCTAATTCATGGCCAAATTACTCTACCGGTCACTACTTTTTAGTTTCAATATTGCCTTGAGCAAAGGCAGGCAGGCAGATATGAAAAGATAGGTAAGGGATACATTAAGGAAATCTTGAGAGTTACCCTATAGATATCGATGCCGGAGTGGGGATCGAGAAGTATATCTGAGTGGTACAAACTGCAAGAACGCTTTAAGTGGTTCTCTCATGTGTCAGGATATTTCTCTGCATGGAGCATGTAGTGGTTCAGTAGCAAACTTATCTTGTCACATAACAGGGACCCCAGAGGCCATGATCACGCTGGTTTTCCAGCTGCTCTCGAATGGGAGTTACTTGATGCTAAATGATCAAAGTTGCTGCGGGATGCTTCCGGGCGTCGCCTATCTGGTCACTGTTAACTCCAGGGTTACTTGCTGTATGCAAGTATTGTTTCCGCCACTGAACACAGTCAGGGAGGCGCCGCTGTGGCCTTCGTTGAATGTTTCCTTTATACGATTTGATACTTTGAGCAGACTAAAAGCCATGCTTTTACAGCAACCCGTGCCTTTAACCTCCGCTCGAGAAACCTTTGAATTTCAAGTTGCAAGGACCTTGACTGAGATACAAGCACTTATACGTACAAACTGCCCCTTTCATTTCGCAGAAATGGTGGGTCGTATCTTCAATATGTCCGATATGAGCAGTATTGTACACCTATTTAAGAGCATAGGGTCAGGACTATTAAACACCTTTCAGAGAGTCCTCGGAGTTATCCCAAATTTTATACACTCCGTATTGGGAAGCGTCTTTGGAGGTCTCCCGCTTATCCTGTTCCTAATTGCAGGAGTCCTGATTGTAATATTACTGCTACGCAATGGACGGCCCAATTCCCAAGGAAATGGCGAACACGCTCATGGAGCGGAAATACAGTGAACGCATGGTACAGCTTCTGGGCATACCTTGCCTAAGAGAATTGAACGCCTCTTGGTTTCTATCGTTTAGACCAGTCTGGGTGGACTGCATCTTACCTGTTCTTCGATGCCTGTTTTGCGGAGAAGAATGCGCGTTGGATCTCTGTCTAATGTTTCCATCAGATACGCCTCCGGACATGGATGCTATGCTGGACCCCCTAAAGGCCCATGCTCTGCGTTGTCCCCTGTGTCTTCCAATTCTGATGAACGCATTCCTTGAGAATCCACAGGTGCCGTTTGCTCCTGCTGGGTTAGGTGACTCCTCCACAGGCACCCAGGTAACAACTGCCGCACGAACTGCCACAGCAACGACTGTTGGCAGTGCTGAATTCCATCTATGTGCGATTGACGTTCTCTGTGAGGCTTTGGACTCGTCGTCTGCAGTAGCTAACACCGATAATGCTGTATTTTCCAGCCAGTACACTTAATCTCGAATTGGCTCATCGCGTCCTGGAAAAGAATTCGACCTCTTCACTCGTTTCATAAATAAACTATCAAAATTTGGAACATTTCCTAAATTGAAACTTTCGCTTGAAAAAGCATGGCCTTATTCTGCTTGTATTGATGCAACTTTTATAAGTGGGACAGAATTGACTTTTTCAAGTGGCGACTATGAATAGCTAATTTTTAACATTTTTTAACATATCTTTTTAAACGATTTTTAAAACCATGTTTTTGGCTGCTTTTAAAAAAATATTTTTTAAAGATTTTAAGTATGGTCATTGTCATCCAATTCAAAAGAGGAGTGGGTGTTATGTTTCATATAGAGGCCCTAATATAGACATGTTCATATATGCCCTAATATAGACATAATCGTATATGCCCTATTATGGTCATAATCGTATATGCCCTATTATAGTCATGATCTCCTATGTCCTTATATAGGCATGATCTTTCACCTACATTAGTTCCCTACAGTACACAACGAACACTGAGGGTTGAACGTTATCTAGTCTGTGGTTTGAACACTGAAGGGCTTTTTCCGAACACAGGCCTACAATGTACTCATATAATATGCATGAGCATTCACCAGCTACATCTCCTGCATAATGTGTATGTACAAAGTTCACCCCTGACGTCTTCCTCATGTCTAACAAACACCAATACACACCATACTGAGGGACGAGACACTTTAGGGTATAAATACACCGCATCTTGCCACTGTAGGATAGAGGGAACCAAGACTTTCATGCCGACAACCTGACCAGAGACGCTGAGGCTCCTGCATGCAGCCGCTCCAGCTGACAGCGGTCTAACACAGCCCTTGCGGGGTGTCCAACTTGAGACCAGGACGGGGTCCCACACTCTCTCTATTCAGGTAATGGGGTTCGACTAAATCCTAGAGGGATTCTTGGCTCTTAGGCTTTTAGACCTACACACATGCTAGGTACATTTAGGTACATCTAGTTAGGCATTGTAAGAGTATGTGCACTTTTATAATGCATTTTCTATATATTTATGTATGTAACCATTAATATTGCAATATGGTAGAACTGTACTATCCTTTCACTTTTATTGTACTGCTGATAATATATCTCTGCTACTGTCTGCTGGTTGTTGCAGCACATATATTCTACGCTAGAATAATAACTGATCAATAAATACTTATTGAAACACCCAGACTGTTTATTCTGTGTAACTCCCTGAGACAAACCGAACAAGTAAGCACGAGTGACTGAGCGAAAAGTAGTACATTGTTTCCACGATTCTGAGGGATCAGGGTTGTCATGATCTAAGGTTGCCAGAAACTAATCTCTCCCCGATAAGAGGAGATTCTAGTGGCAATGTGAGCTAGCTAATGCAAAACAGGCTAACATACACGGTGGGGGTGCACAGAGCCAGTCTGCCACCAAGCTCACAGTTTATGTTATCCAAACATGCAGGTCTTGCATGGGTACTATAGGAACTACACGACACCCTGGGTGAATGAAGAAGTGCATACAGAGTGCCTCAGTGCATGAATGAGTGCATGGGTAGTGCTTGGGTGATTGGAGGAGTGCAAAGTTAGTGCCTGGGTTATTGCATGAGTGCATGGGTAGTGCCTGGGTGATTGAAGGAGTGCATAGGTAGTGCTTGGGTGATTGAATAAGTGCAAGGGTGGTCCCTGTTTAATTGGAGGAGTGAATAAGTAGTGCCTAAGTGATTGCATGTGTGCAGGAATAGTGCCTGAGTGCATGAGTGAGTGCATGGGTAGGGCCTGGGTGATTGTATGAGTGCATGGGTAGTGCCTGGATGATTGGAGGAGTGCATGAGTACTGCCCAAGTGACTGCATGAGTACAGGGGTAGTGGCTGAGTGCATTGGTAGCACCTGAATGATTGCATGAGTCATAGGTAGTGCCTCAGTGATTGCATGAGTGCAGGGGTAGTGCCTGGGTGATTGGAGGAGTGCATGGATAGTGCCTGTGTGATTACATGAGTTCAGAGGTAGTGCCTGAGTGATAGAAGGAGTGCATGAGTAGTGCCTGAGTGTATAGATGAGTGCATGGGTACTGCATGGGTGAATAGATGAGTGTAACAGTAGTGCTTGAGTGATTGCATCAGTGCATGGGTATTGCCTGAGTGATTGGAGGAGTGTACAGGTAGTGCCTGAGTGAATGCATGTGTGCATGGGTAGTATGTGGCTGATTACATAAGGGTAGGGGTAGTGGCTGATTATAGCACTGTATGAGTAGTACCTGAGTGCATACATGACTGTATAGATAGTGTTTAGGGAATGGATGAGTGCATAGGTAGTGCCAGGGTGCATAGATGAGTGTATCACTAGTGCCTAGTGAATGGATGAGTGCAACAGTAGTGCCTGAGTTATTGAATGAATGCATGAGTAGTGCCTAGGTGATTGCATGAATACAGGGGTAGTGTCTCAGTGATTGGAGGAGTACATGGATAATGCCTAGCTGAATGGTTGACTGCAACAGTATGCCTGAGTGCATAGATGAGTGCATGAGTAGTGTCTGAGTGAATAAATCAGTGCAACAGTAGTGCCTGAGTGATTTAAGGAGTTCATGGGTAGTGCCTCGGTGATTGCATGAGTGCAGGGGTAGTGCCTGGGTTATTGGATTACTGCATAGGTAGTGCTTGGGTGATTGCATGAGTGCAGGAGTAGTACCTGGGTGATTACAGGAGTGCATGGACAGTGGCTGGCTTATTGGAAGAGTATATGAGTAGTGGCTGGGGACATGGAAGAGTGCATGGGTAGTGCCTGGGTGATTGGAGGATTGTATGGGTAGTACCTGGGTGATTGCATGAGTGCAGGAGTAGTACCTGGGTGAATGGATAAGTGCATGGGTAGTGCCTGGATCATTGCATGAGTGGAAGGGTAGTGGCTGTGTTAATTGGAGGAGTGCATAGGTACTGCCTGGGCGAATGGATGAGTGTAACAGTACTGCTTGAGTGATTGCTTGACTGCAATAGAACTGCTTGAGTGATTGGAGGAGTGCAAGGGTAGTGCCTGGGTTATTGCATGAGTGCAGGAGTGCAGGAGTAGTGCCTGGGTTATTGGAGGAGTGCATAGGTAGTGCCTGGGTGATTGTATGAGTACAGGGGTAGTGCCTGGATGATTGAAGGACTGCATACATAGTGCCTCAGTGCATGGATGAATGCATGGGCAGTGCCTGGGTGATTGGAGAGTTACAGCTGAGACATGTGATGGGTTGCTGCTTTATATTTGACTACCCCCAACATCCTGAGTAGTTGCAGAATAATGAAATTGCATCACAAAAGTGAGGTTTATGACATGGTGTACACTTTTGTACTACAGCGTCACGATTCTTTAACTACTCACGGTGTTGGGCCTTCCCAAATATAAAGTATCAAACCTACACATGAGTCTGTTATAAATCTCACCATATTCCTGAAAGCATGTATGCATGTGTCGGTACCTTTTACTAGTACTACCATATATAAAAGAAACATACAAATAGAGATATATCTATGTTTTATACATCTAGCATCTTCAGATGCATAACACATATGAGAATACATATGCAAGTAGAGACATGCACCAATCACAAGACCAACCAGACCTTAAAACGTGAGAGACCGCACTTCACATTTCAAACAGACACCTACATTTATGCGTCGTACTTTAAATGTACCTTTTCACACACTCATACAAACTAGCCTAATCACTAATATGTTTTCTAACATGTCTTAAAACTCACTTTTGTGCTGCAGCTTCACCATTCTGCAACTACTTAGGGTATTGGGCAGAGCCAAATATAAAGCAGCAGTCTATTACATGACTCAGCTGTAAGTCTCACCATATTCCTGAAAGCATGCATGCATATGTCTCTACCTTTTGAAATCATCATCATATATAAAAGCATTAAACAAATAGATGTATACTGTATTTTATATGTCTAGCATCTTCAGATGCATAGCACACATGAGAATACATGTGCAAGTACAGACATACATCAATCACAAGACCATGCAGACCTTAAACTTAAAACTTGACAGACTGCATTTTACATTTGAAAGAAACACCTACATTTCTGCTGTGTACTTGAAATGTACATTTCCCCAGACTCATAGAAAGTAGCCTAATCACTAATCCCTCTGCCAACATGTCTTAAAACTCACTTTTGTGCTGCAGCTTCACCATTCTATGAATACTCAGAATGTTGAGCCTAGCCAAATATAAAGCAGCAACCCTTCACATGTCTCTGCTGTAAGTCTCACCATATTCCTGAAAGCATGCATGCATATGTCTGTACCTTTTGCTAGCAGCATCATATATAAAAGAAATATACAGATAGATGTATACCTGTGTTTTATACGTCTATCATCTTCAGGCGCATAACACGTACCATAATACATGTGCAAGTAGAGACATACGTCAGTCACAACACCATCCACATCTTAAAACTTCACAGACTACACTTCATATTTCAAACAGACACTGAAAATTATGCAATATATTTGAAGTGTAGCTTTTCACCGACTCATACAAATTAGCCTAATAATTAATCTCTCTGCAAACATGTCTTAAACCTCACTTTTGTGCTGCAGCTTTACCATTCTACAACTACTTAGAGTGTTACACCTAGCGAAATACAAAGCAGCAACCCTTCACATGTCTCAGCTGTAAGTCTCACCATATTCTTGAAAGCATGCATGCGTACCTTTTGCTACCAGCATCATATATAAAAGAAATATACAAATAGATGCATACATCTGTTTTATACATCTAGCATCTTCAGATACATAACACATATCAGAATATATCTCCTAGTAGAGACTTTCTTCAATCACAACACTATGCACACCTGAAAAATTCACAGAATAAACTTCCCATTTCAAGCAAACACCAAAAAGTATGTGGCATATTTCAACTGTACCTCTCTAGAGACTTATAAAAAGTAGCCTAATCACTAATACCTTATGTCAACATGTTTTAAACCACACTTTTGTGCTGCATCTTTACCATTCTACTACTACTCACAGTCTTGAGCCTAGCCACATACAAAGCAACAACACCTCTTTGTTATACATCATGCATCTTCAAATGTATAAGACATATGAGAATACATATACAAGTAGAGACATACTTCAGTCACAAGTCCATGCACACCTTAAAACTTGACAGACTGCACTTCCAATTTGAAAGCGACACCTAAAATTATGCAGTATACTTCAATTGTACATTTCCACACACTAATACAAATTACCATAATCGCTAATCCATCTTCCAATATACACATATTACTATACACAATCTATTTCAAACAACATTTAAGTACAATAAAACAAACTACAATACACATCTCTACATTTAATAATATAGTTCAAACATCACAGTTCATGAATAATTTTTACAGTTTGAAAATAAAGCTAATACAAAATACACCTCACAAATTTATAATTCACCTTCCAAATAGTTTTGTAGAATATAAAATATCAGAAACTCATAAAAGATGTAATGCACCACTCTCAACAAGGTAAAACCAGTAATGGCAAACTGTCCCTCTCTTTCTCCACACAAATAAATGTAAGTAACAAATCACATTGCTTCCTACATTATTTCAAATTGTAAAACACATTTCTATTGGTTAGACATATTAACCCTTACCAACTGACTTCTAAAAGTGCCCAAACTGGTTCTGAAATTTTCTGGAGTTGCGACTCCACCGTGTACCATTGCGATGGAGCCTCAAATTCATACTGGAGTTCAAAAACGTATTACTAATAATACTTGCATTATTTTTAGGAACACACCACTTCTAAACATAGCACTGATTTGGGAAATCTTACTTTAATAACATATCACTTATATATACATTACAATTCCATATTTTAAAACCACAGTTAAGATTCAACCCTTCCCCCATTCTGCTTAATCCCAGTTTCCATAGTAACAGTTTCTGCAGCATTCAACTAAACAGGCAGGTCACAAGTTCACCATATTTTCAAGTTCAGCACACAAAGTTACAAATACAAACAGCAGGTGTGGTTGACTTTTGCGAAATATTACCTTATCCTATCTACTGTACCTTTCAAACATTTTTTAATAACCAATAAAAAACATGCTTTTTAAAGAAAGTAACATGCAACCTATTTTTGAGTGTACAATGTTCATAAACAGCCAATCAATGATCTGCTTTTTAAAAAACAGCATCTTCTCCACCATTTTAGATACCTCTCATTCTACCAACTGACTACCTCAACTACAGACATCTTTTCATTACTTCCAGACATCCCTTCAAATGCTTACAGTATGGATTGTTTGGCACAGCTATGTTTTCTGGTGCAAAAGGTATGCTGAATGCAGAGGTATTGACAAAGACCTAGCTTTTCAAAATGTGGATATTAAATGGATTGCACAGAGAGGATTAAAGTGGCACCAATTGATGCCTTTGGTTAAAACCTTTTTGCATCTCCAACCCCCTGACCTCATGATTGTGCAATGTGGTGGCAATGACCTAGGCACATTGACTGGGGTAGGTCTGGAAATGCTAATGAAGGACACCTTTGCACAATTGATGTTGCTTTTGCCTCAAACTGTCTTTGTATACTCTAATATATGCCAAAGACAGAAATGGAAGTGGTCAAATCAATTCTGTCCACAGATTGAGAAGGCTAGAAAGAATGTCAATAAAGCTGTTTCTGCTTGCCTCAGAGACCATAGAATGGGCTCCATCTATAACAACAATCTACGTTTTGATATGGATGACATCTACAGAAGTGATGGAGTACACTTCACAGATCAAGGAAACAGAGTCTTTCTCAACAACATAAAGCTGTGCATCCGGCCATCCGCACTTACATGTAGCTACAAAAAACTCATAATAAAAACAAGGGCTCTTTTTAGAGCCAACCTATAACACAATAGTGAATCTATTTTTCTTTTTACACATACATACTCTTTTTAAATTGTTTGTGGATTCACGCACCCGTTGTGAATCTGCAAAAGCATGAATTCAATGTACTACAACACAATACACTTTTCAGGTTTAACTTTTAATTTTTAATTTTATATATTTTTACTAACTCTATCAATTTTAATCTTATCATTAACTTCAATCACACTACCTCTATAAAACAACTTCACAAATGCAACACTGCCTTCTAAATGATATACTACTACATTATTTATTTGAGGTGGATCCGCAAATCCAATCCGATGTTACACGGGGGCCACGCTAAGAGCCACGTTGGGGTTGTGACTCCAAAATAGAAAGAAAAAAAACCCACCCCACTTCCATTATTCAGTATCCGCCCTGGGGACCCCATCCCCCTGGGCATTGCCTCATTTATTTTTTATTTATTTTTTTCGGGAGGAGGTCTGTGTGGTCTTCCTTCCCTGGGCCACTTTTGGCCCCGGGGACCCCTTCTCCCGTGGCCTGGCCTCATTTATTTTTAAAAAAACATATTACTACAGGAGAGGGACTGAGTTGCCCCCGTCCCGGGCCACTTCTGGCTCTGGGGACCCAATCCCCCAGGGCCTGGCCAGCCTTGATTTTTTATGTTTTGGACGGGGCCGCGTGGCCCCCCTCCTGAGGCCAATTATACATTGGGGACCGTGGGGGGAGTCCCAATGCCCCTGCGGACCCAGCCGGCTCCCCGCCACCTGCGGGAGCTGGCATTGCTTTTGCACAAGGGTAGCTACTGACATGCAGCTCCCCTTGTCATTTTCTGCAGATGTGTCATTTTAAAAATGGATATGTAAAACAACCTAAGAAAAAGTAAAACACGTATTCACGGGTACGTGGTGTGTGTGTGTGAGGGAGGACCCCAGAGGACTGATATATGATGGTTGTCATCAGAAAGCCTAGAAGCTGATGAACTTCTACAGGTTCTGCTTGCAATATTTAAAGGCATTTAAGTAAACTTTTATGAGATTTTTTCACACTTCCACTTCAGCCTCAGTACAGGCAGACCCCTTCAACCCCAAGTGGCAACAAAAGTGCATGGTTTCCGAATACTTTGACACGTAAATGGAGCTGCCCCCCCTTCTCTCCCTCCTCCCTGGTCTGAGGTGATTGTGTTTTTCATGCAAACCCTTGCACCCCCTCCCTGGCTCCGCTGTGGTAGTAAAATTGCTAGACATGTAACAAGAATGACCCTGCATTCATGCTGCCAGCCCCCCGTTGAATGCACCCTCCCTTGATAATAAGCACCCGCAGCCGGTAGCCCCCGCCCCTCCCTCCTCGGCTGCTTTCTGCAGGTATAGAAAATGGAACAAAAGTAAACACTTGAGCCCGCTCCTGTGTTCAGCATCCTCCCCAATAATAACACGGACTTGGGGCTCCATGGGGGACCCGAAGGAACGTAAATCCGGGGTATGTTCTGCAGCCGCGGCTGAGCTGGCCTCCCCCGCGCACACCTTTTGTCCGGGGCTCCCATAAAAAGCTATTCTTCCTACCTTCCGAGCCCTTTTCAGTGCCGGCCGGCCTCCTAAAATGCCACCTTGCCGGGCCTTCTCATTCACATGCCTTTGCACCGCAACAATAGCGCAGCCTGTGGCACGGCTGCCCTCTGCACACCGCCTGGCCACGGCTTACTAAGTTACAAGAGGGCCGCAAAGCACGGGCTGCCGGGAGAGCTCTCGGACACAAGTGGAACCAGCGTGTGGGGGAGAAAAAGCACCTCAAAACAATGTCCAGCTAGAGGAAAGGGGAGCGCACGCTCCCTGCAGCCGCATTCACTCGGTCACTCTCTGTAGAACTGGCCCGGCGTCCCATGCGGTTAATTGCATCTGAAGTGAAACCCACTCACAGTCAAAACCCTACAAATCCTACGGCAGCCGAAATACATTTAGGGCAGCTTTTGGGACACTCTACATTTTCGTACCGCATTGTATGGAAAAAAAGTGTATGTGATTGAAAGTACCAAACCGTATTATACCAAAGTGTGCGTTGCCCTCAAGAGGCGCACTGTGACCAGAACCGGACACACAAATTCCTGCCACTGTGCTTGGGCACTGAAGTCTATTTACTCATTCACCAAAGAAGATTTATAAACCACACTACAACAAGGGCTCTCCCGCCCTCTCTGCCCATGGGGCTGTTTCTGAAAGACTCCGCCAACTGAGAAGTGCGACCCCGTTTCTGTGAGTTGTAAATGTATATGCATGATCAATAGTACTACTGGTGCAATGTGGCTGGTGTGCAAAAACATGCCATTCTTCCTGTAAGTGGGCACAGTATGAGTCACTTTAAACACTCTAACAACAGAAATGACACGGGATAAAATACTCCCAGCTCCGCATGTAAGCCCGTATGACAAGTCCCAGGTGTTCAAGGCTGCAGGGTCCAGTGCTTCTGAGAGGTATGAACGGTGACATACCATCTATGCACAGGGAAGGGGTACTTTATTCCTTCTAATACACTATATTGTGTAACACTGGATACAAAATATTCGGGTGCCCTGTAACCAAATGAAATCATAGATTCCCCACACAACTGAAACTCTATTTCTCGCCTTACATGCCACACAAGGTGATAAGGTCTGTAGGCGATTTTACAGTCGTTAGAAACCTGGATCCCGTCGTTTAAACCAGGGTTCCTCATTTCATCACACTGTGTGATCCTGAACGAACAAATTTACATCTGCTATGCTGCAGTTCTTCATGTTAAAAAACAGAGCCACCAGGTGATTACATGCACTGTGGAAAAAAAGAAGAAAAACAGAAAATGGACCCTCATGGTCGGTGGCAGTGCATGACGTGTGGACAGACTATTTAAGGAATGGACTGGGGCTCACGTGGACTCCGTATCAGGCGTGCGTGCCCCTTGCGTCCCCTATTTGCCCTACTGAGAATAGATTAATATGTGTGTCACTCTGTGGCCCTAACAGCTGTAAGAGAGACTGAAAATACTGGGAAACTAGGGACGCTAACATTTTACTGTAAATAGTTTTCATTTCAGATGTAGAGTTTAAAAAGAAGCACGCGCACCCTGGAAACAATTTACGAAAATATTTTATCTGACTAGGCTGAGCAGTGACTGCCTGATTAAAAACCGTTTTCGAGTGACATGCCATGACATCAAACCACAATGCTTCATGGTGAAACTTTACAAAACAAAGGGCAGATTAGAAGAACGCGTGTTTTTACAGGTCTTGCAGTTTGAACAGCTTGTTATTGTGCGTTTGGAGGAGAAAAGTAAAAAAACCCAGAAGGGCAGAGCAGATGCAAATGAAAAAAGGGCGGGGGACTGAATGCTGAGGAGAACTTGCCGGCGAGGCTGCGCATCCGCTGCTCGCAGCCCATGAAGAGCTGGCCCTTTGTGCGCAAGCGTCCTTGGGATAATGTTCATCGGCGTGTTTACTTTTGTTGGAAACATGTGTAGAGCATAATAGTTACTCTGTGTTTTTACTTTGCTTCCCACTCCACGAAACAATGTGTGCCTTTTCCACGTCTGAGGTTGTCTGGTATTACTCCATGAAACGAAATACACACACAGATAGCGCTCTGTGTAGAAACGTAGGGGCATTTAGAAAACTAACGTGATGGATAAATATAAGGGCTGTTATCTAAATTGAACTACTCGCCGCATAAAAACGCACTAAGCACAAACATAAAAGTGACAATAATTAAGATTATGAAGGAAACAGAGAACAATTAGAAATTACAAGCGACAAATAAATAACTGTATGTACAAATATACTCTTTATGTAAGACCACAATACAAAAGTGAAACAGAAATTGAAAGACATACAGAAATCACTCTCAGACAGTACAAGTGCAAAAAACACCCTTCAAACAACTGCACTCACAACGACACAAGCAATTTTGATATAAAGTTACATAACTTTGAAACAAAACAAATCATTAAAATCATACATCTGTATAAGCATAACATAAAAAATGACGTATCTTATACTGTAAATGTTATAGGTTTCGCATTTGCGCGAGTTAGAGCTATTGGCATTGTAAATGTAAAAGTGTTTTATTAATATTTCTTGGAGTGGAGTGGATGTAGGTTGTGTGTAATGGAATTATGTGGTATGTTGTGCAGTGAAATTATGTGGATAGAAAGTATGTGGTATTTAGTGTATAGGAATTATGTAGAGTGGGATTATGTGTTATGGAGAGTAATTGTGTGGTATGATAGTCTGTGTTGTGGAGTGGTAACCTCAGGTTTAGTCTTCCTCGTTTCCATAGAAGCTAAACTATAAACTCAATGAGACAAAAAAGAAGGAACCACTGAGGAACTCTTCTGGACCTAGTCACGGGTATGAGCAGGGCCATTGGAATTATGCGACTGTTTGGCTGCACCGACTTTTGCACAATTATACATTTTCCGCATTTGCCATATAATACATCATCTGCTGTATAATCTGCAAATTTGAACAAAAAAAAACCTTGTTTCTAGCTCAAACGGCTCAAACGTTACCAAAAATGCAGCAACAAGTGTTACAGTGTGGTGGAAGGCCCTTTGCAAACCTAGAATGGTCACCTTATTGCTAAATGCGGGTATTAAATTGGTACTAATGGTGTGCAAACCACTCTTGCTTCTTTCTGCGCCTCACTAGCCTCTTTCTGCATTTCTGTTGCTTCTTTCTGCACCTTTCTTTCTTTTTCTGCACTTCTTTTGCCTCGCTCTGCTCATCTCTTCCACTTTCTGCACCTCTCTTGCCTCTTTCTGTACCTCTGTTGCCTCTTTCTGCACCTCACTTGCTTCTTTCTGTACCCCTCTTGCCTCTTTCTGCACCCTTCTTACCTCTTTCTGCACCTCTTTTGCCTCTTTCTGTACCCCTGTTCCCTCTTTCTGCACCTCTCCTGCCTGTTTCTGCACCTCTCTTGCCTCTTTCTGCACTTCTCTTGCCTCTTTCTGCACTTCTGTTGCTTCTTTCTGCACTTCTGTTTCCTGTTTCTGCAACCCTCTTGCCTCTTTCTGCACCCCTCTTGCCTCTTTCGGCACCTCTTTTGCTTCTTTCTGTACTTCTCTCCTCTTTATGCACCCCTCTTGCCTCTTTCTGCAACTCTGTTGCTTCTTTCTGCACTTCTTTTGCCTCTTACTGCCCCTCTCTTGCTTCTTTCTACACCCCTGTTGTCTCTTTCTGTACTCGTCTTCCCTCTTACTGCACCTTTCTTCCTCTTTCTGCACCTCTCTTCCCTCTTTCTGCACTTCTCTTGCTTCTTTCTGCGCCATTCTTCCTCTATCTGTATATGTTCTACCTATGTAGGCATAGTTAGAAATTAGCAATTAAAAAACCTTAGAAATTCACTGAAAAAACCATAGGTTTCAGGGACGTTATAGTTAGAAATTAGCATTTAAAAAACCTTTTAAATTCACTGAAAAAAACATAGGTTTCAGGGACGTTATAGTTAGAAACTAGCAGTTAAAAAACCTTAGAAATTCACTGAAAAAACCACAGGTTTCAGGGACGTTATAGTTAGTAGGACATTTAACTCATACAAAACCAGAGAAATTCAGCCGTTCTAGTTAGTTGAGCTAACTATAACTGGCGCTCCCAAAATGCACTGCTGATGATATCACATATTACATTACTCATGACATGGTCAGTGACATCACTGATGACATCACTGATGACATCTCAAATGATGCCCACTGACATACCCATACATCCACTGACATACCCATTCACAGACCAATACCAGCACTCACACACCCACTCACTCCACCATAGAACCACTCACACACCCACTCACTCATTCACTCGTACAGCCACTCAGGCAATCATTCACTCACTCCTACAGCTACTCATACAACCAGTTACTCACATATATAGCCAGTCATATAACCACACACTCACCCATTCAGCTACTCACACACCCACTTATTTACCTACAAAGTCACACACCGACTCACTCACCCAATTAGCCTCTCAGCACAGCCACTCACTAACCCATATAAGCCCTCATAAACTCCCTCACACAAACACCTACATACCCATTCACACATCCATACAAGCACTCACACATCCCTGTACTCACCCATACAGCCATTCAGATAAGCACTCACTGTCTAATACAGTCACTCACACATGAAGTCACTTAACAAAACACCTACTCAAACAACCATTCACTCACCCAAACAGCCACTTGTGATCCCAGTCACTCATTCATACAGCCATTCTGACACCTACTCACTCACCCATACAGTCAATACACACCCACTTACCCACTGATAGAGCCACTTATACCATCACTCACCCACCCATACAGCCACTGAAACCCACTCACTCACCAATACAGCCACTCACTCAGCATCTCAATCACCCACACAGCTACTCACACAACCATGTATATACCCATAAAGCCACTCACACACCCATACGCAAAATGATACATACAGTCACGCAGCCAGTCACATGATATATATTAAAAGTAGTATCCTTCATTAGTAGTCCACCTAGTATCCTACTTTAACTTATGTAGAACCTTAGTATATATGTTTAAGAAACATAAACTCTTACAAAATACTTACACTCACTGGATGGTGTCATCAGTGATGTCATTTGTGACATCATTAGTGATGTCACTGACCATGTCATGAGTGATGTAATATGTGAGGTCATAAGCAGTGCATTACAGGGACATAAGTTCTAGTTAGCTCAGGTAACTATAACTGCCAAATTTCTCTGTTTTAGTACAAGTGAATTCTAACCCTAACTATAACATACCTGTAACCTTTGTTTTTTTCAATGAATTTCTTCGATTTTTTTAATTCTACATGTGCATATATATGTAAATATGTTTTCACGACTCCATCACTCAAACTCTTCGGTGTCAACAGGAATCAGAAACGGCACCGCGGGGTTGAATTTTTTTTTATTTTTAATATTAATTCACCAGTGCATTACACATAGGGACAGTCGACGAGTTTCGGCACTTGCCTTCCACAGGACCTACATATGGATCACTGATACAATATCGACTCCTAAAACCTCGCCCTACAGAAATATCGCTGAAAAAATATCTTATACAAAAATATCGACACCCTATACTTAAAAAAGAAATTACACAAACATCGATAAAAATATATGGTATAAAAAATATCGATGACAAAAATATCGACAACAAAAATGTAGCTTACAAAAATGTCGATAACATTGAAATAAAATGAAACACACCAAAAATATCGATATTAATAATATCGACTACACAAATATCGATAAAATACATATAAACTATATCGAAAATAACATTTAAACTTAAAATATACTATTACAATTATATAATTAAATTACATGTACCAACTATTTAAAATAAAGTATAACAATATTTAAAAAACATTATTAAAATTAATTAAATCAAATACAATAATAATACAAACACAAATAAATATATACATTAAAATACAACTTTAAATAAATATCAAACCGACCGAAAATAAACTAATATTAATATAAATCAAATATAAATAATTTAAATTACATTTATTTACAAATATATTTAAATAACAACAATAAATAAAATAAATACAAATATTAAATAAACATTATATATATTAAACTAATTAAAAGGTAACTGCTAAAAAATTGAAAAAGCTATCTCGACCAATAAATTTTAACTAAAGGAACACAAACCAATAGAAAACTCTACCTAATTAAATAAACACTATAAAAACAATGAATTAATGAACACCAATTTTACCGTATATCGGCCAAAAAAGGAGGAAGAGCGATGCTTTGCAAGAGAGAGAACACAGAAGGAAGAAGAACTACATAAACAACTATATAGAAAATCCAACAATACAGGTAAGAACAAAACTTTATAACAAAATATAAATACTTCGCCTTTTTTAATTTAATTAACTAAAAACATTACGTGTTTTTCTTTAAATATCACAGATTAAACTTCATTAAAAATCCACCTAGAAAATACAGGAGAAAGATTTTCTTGCCCACAATATTTAAATCAACATCATTAAAAATATAACAAAGTAAGTATATAACTTAACCTAAAAAGAAAGTAAAATATTTCAATTTTTTAAACGTATTAAAATACAAAATATAGCTAACAAATACTTTTCTTTTTACAGCTTGCACAAAATTAATCAAAGCAACAACATCAACGAAAGACACTTCATCAACGAAAAATAGTAAGTAAATAATTTTTATTACAAAACGTTTGAAAATAAAGACGAATGAGCACATGCATCAAGCTTATTACAGATCGCAAACAAGCCAATTCTCAGGATAGCCTCATTTGAGACCGGTAAAAGTACTTTTAGGATACATCAACTCAAAACGCAATAGGAAAATAGGTACTATCAAACTGCAAATAGTTTCCAATTCATTCTTATGGCCCTCTAGTCCCATAGGAATTAATGACAAAAGATTCTACTCCCTATTACAAATATGTATAAATAGCAAATTATTTATCAATTCCTACATGCATTAATAATTGTGACTCCTAAATAGCGATTCCTAAAAAATCGCTATTAAAGATTCACAATTCTTTAGCTTCATACATGTGCTCGTAAATTATGAAAGTAATCCAATTATCTAAAAATGTAACCTTTTCTCTTTTATTTCACAGCTTACACTTCACTACAACTGCACCAAAAACCGTGACAACAAACAACTACAAAGAAAACTACAAAATCTACATTAAAAAAATTATCAAAATAAGTAAGTATCTAAATTAACTAACAAATAGAACAAACTAATAAATGATACATTAAATAAAAAAACAACTTTAATTAATAAATACTTTTCTCTTCTCAGCTTCTACAAACTGCACCAACAAACATCAACGAAATTAAGTTCATCAACTACAATTAGTAAGTATTAATTGTTATACTACTAAATACAAAACGATGCAATAAAATTAAAAATATATGTAACATTTTAATAACAAACATTTTGCTTTCATACCAACAGAAAATATAACAGTGAATAAAACAACGACCATCAAAACATACCATCAAGAAAATTAAAGCAACACTAATGTAAGTATGTTTTCTATTATATTAATTATACTAACATGTTTATTATTCAAAATTGCATAATTATTAAACATATATATATATATATATCTTTACAGATATACGAATAAATGGCAGAAGGAGCAAAATTCATTACATCGCAAAAGGGGAAACCACTGCTTTGCTACATGGGCTACACAATAAAAAGTTAAGTAATATAAAACCCATTGGAAATGTAGCAAATATTACTCTAATGCTTGTTATGGGAGAGCCACTACAGTAGAAACCAATGTAGTCAGTGTTAGAGAACAGAACCACCCCCCCAATGTAACTGAAGTTGAAGAAAGGGGGTCATTACGATGGCATAACGATCGCCACCGCCAGGCCGGCGGTGGCGACCGTTACGCCATTGTAACGTGAATTACCCACCGCCATATTACGATGGCGGTGGGTATCGCGGCAGACGCAAAGTGCATCCGCCGCTTTTCCGCCGGTCGGCAATCGTTACGATTGCCGGCCGGGCGGAGCAGGGGCCCAAATATGGTGGCGGTGCCTAGCAGGCACCACCAGCCATATTAGGATGTGAGGTTACGAAGGCCTTTCCATGGCGGCGATGCTGCCATGGAAAGGCTGGCGGGGATTTTCTTTGGGGGCCCATTGCGGGCCCCCGGGGGAGTGGGGGGGGTGCACTTGGGGGGTACCTATGGTACCCCCCTGCATGTCCATGCACAAGGTGGCAGGCACCGCACCTTCCACGTAGCGCGACTACGCAAATTCCGCCCACCCCTAGGTCATGAAACCCTCAATGTAAAGTAACTTGTTATCAAACCAAAAAAACATTTTCCTTTCTTAAAAAAAAAATATGCGTCCACCCGTTCACCAAAGACAAGACCTGTAAATAAAAAAGAAAACAACACCCGCCCACAACACAAATACAAACCCACAAGCATTAATATCAACATTAAATACACAATGATAGATTTAATAAACACATAACTAACACTACATAACATTCTAATTATATCCAACACTACGTCAAACACATAGAAACACTAAACTACCAAAACAACACCTAACAACACCAAATAACGCCCTAACAAATCTATTTACACTACTACTACCTTACCCCTACACTAAAACTAACTTAAAAGTATATAAAATTTAACTTACCTGAACGGACAAAACGCAGCGCCTAACCGCGAGGTTCCGTCTTCCAAAATGACCTAAAAATGAAACAGATAGAAAGAAAAGTGAGGAAAAAGGTAAAAAAAATGGCCATGTAATAAAAATGAAAAATAGACTAACTCCCCATAGACAACGATAGAAAAAATTGAAAAAAATGTTAACAATTATATGTATAACTTTATTTATTGCAATGTTTTTTCCCAATCTTTAAAAAATATTTAAAAAATTGTAAAATGTACAATAACTGTTATATTAGCCAAAAAAGCACAAATGTATTATTTAATGTTTATTAAAAGATATGTTTATTTCATACACTGTAAATGTACAGCAAATATAAAAATGGGATAAAAAATATATATGTGGTACAAAATATTTCTGTTAAACATATTGTACATTATTTAACATATTAAATATTATTGTATTAAAAATAATATTAAAATTAAATATACTAAATAAAATATAGAAAATATAACCTTGTCAAATACATATTATACAATTTTGCAAAAATCAAAACATTATATGAAATGTATACATATGTTTTCTTTTTTGTACTAAAAAACAATAAACAATACGAATGAAACAGTTCATAATTAAAGAACTAAAAATATTTTACTTTACTATTACATGACTATGCTACCAAAAAATGTACTATTTTTCCAAACTTTAAAAAAGAAAATCATAAGTATAAATATATGATTTATTTAACATTTAAACATGAAAAATGAATGTTACAAATATATTATACATTATAATAAAATAAGAACAGCATCAGAATTTATAATTTCTGTTTTTAATATTATAGAAAATTTGATAAAGGCAAATGAAAAGAATGTAATTGTGAATAAAAGTATACATAAAAAAACTCTTGTCAATAAAAACTAACAGACATCTATTTACTTATTTCAATATACATATAAACTATACAAAAAATTATACATAAAAAATAAAAAATAATTACTATTACTAACTTCCAAATAAACTAAGGGGCCCATTACGAAGGCGGGCGGACAAAGTCCGCCCGCCACTGTAACGGTAAACGGGCCCGACCGCCAGAGGTGCGGCAGTCCCGCTGTGCCCATGAGGATGCGACCACCACCGTGGCGGTCGCATCCCGCATTGTTTACATTGCAGCGGGCGGTGCTGTCAGCAGCACCTGCTGCAATGTAAAAAAATGCATGCAGTGCATTGGCATGCACAACATGACAGGCACCGCGTGGTGCCTGCCACCTTGTGCATGCCAATGTAGGGGGGTACCATAGGTACCCCCCAAGTGCAGCCACCTACCCCCCCGAGGGGTGCGCAACGGTCCCCCAAAGCAATTCCCGCATGCCTTTCCATGGCGGCGATGCCGCCATGGAAAGGCCTTCACCGCCAGGCATCCTAATATGGATGGCAGTGTCTTCCAGACACCGCCACCATATTAGGCCCGAGTTCCGCCCGGCAGGCAATCAGAATGATTGCCTGCCTGCGGAAATGCGGCAGACGGTCTTTCCGTCCGCCGCTGTCCCCCGCCATTGTAATATGGCAGGGGGTAAATGGAAGGCGGGTGGGGAAAGATGTCGGGCGGATCGCCACCGCCGGTCAGGCGGTGGCGATCCGCCCGACATCATAATGACCCCCTAAGCACTGAGAAAAAGCTGAATAATACCCCCCAAAAATTACTATTCCAACTCCAAATACAACTAAACTCAATAAAAGTGCTAGATAGTAAACCATAATAATTTCCTATTCCAAATCCAAATAAACTCAGGGAAAGTGCTGGATAATACATCAAAATAATTTACTATTCCAACTCCAAATCCAAGTAAACTCAGGAAAACTGCTGGATAATACATAAAAATAATTTACTATTCCAACTCCAAATCCAAATAAAATCAGGGAAAGTGCTGCATAGTAAACCATAATAATTTAATATCCCAACTCCAAATCCAACTAGTCAGGGAAAGTGCTGGATAAAAAATCAAAATAATTTACTATTCCAACTCCAAATCCAAGTAAACTCAGGGAAAGTGCTGGATAATAAATCAAAATATTTACTATTCCAACTCCAAATCCAACTAAACTTTAGAAAAGTACCGACTAACCCCCCCATATTTTCATTTGTCTAACTCCCAAAAATGTATTATTAACAAACATTTAGGGGCCGATTACGATGGCGGGCGGTAGCACATCCGCGGTGCTGGGGGTGGCGGAAAATGCCCTTTTCCGTACTCCATCGGCGGTCCTTGCGTCCGCCGTATTACGATGGGCAGAGATAGCCCATTTCCCGACCGCTGCGGTGTTTCGGGAACCGCCAGGAATCCCCTTCCGCAGCGGTGGCGGACAGAGCCAAAAGGGAGGGACCGCCGTGCGGAATACGGTTACACCGGTTGTATTACGATGCCACAAACAGCCCATCACACCGCTGCGGAGAATCTGGCCAATCGAGGATGGCAGTGGCAATACTGCAGATAGCTCCATGTTTTCCAGTCCGCTGGAGAAACGGCGGTCTTTCCGCAGCAAATCCGACTGCCGCGGACGGATTTTCCGCTTTTCCGCTGCTGAATCCTGGAATCTGACCGCCGCGGTAGGGTGTTTCTGGCGGTGCATCCTAATCTGGCCGGAGGTTTTGCCGCGGTACCTGCGGGCGGAACTTTCCCGCAAGCACGGAGGTCAGAATGCTTTTCCATCTGCCTTTGTAATGAGCCCCTTAGTTATTTTTAAAAAAATAAAAAAGTAATGCTATTTTTAAATTTAAGAATTTACACATTCATAATTAATTTTTTTTAAATATTTTTAAAAAAATTGACTTATTCACTTACTTTTTAAAAAAATATTTAAAAATACAGCTTGATGAAAATAAATTGTAGAAGATAAAAAAATAAAAAATGTGAAAAAACACGTCACAACAAAAATCAATATTTAAAACTACACTATAAATTACATATAAACATACTTATTTTATAATCCAATATTAAACCCTTTGTCAACTCATTTTACACTAAGGGGCCGATTCCGATCTCGGCCGGTAGGGCTCCGAATCGGATTCGGCTTAACCGGATCCGATTCGGAGCCCTATTTCCCGACCGATTCGTACGCGCGTCCGGGCGAGCGAGTACGATGCGAAATCGCCTACCGACTCGTCCGGGCGTCCCGACTGCTCCGACCAACTCGTTCCCGGGTCTAACCGCACCGACCGACTCGCTCGGACTCGACTCGCACCGCGCAATAGAGACGTTCCCCGGCCGGGTAAGTACGATGAGCGCCGCGAGCAGGCCGACCGAGCCGCGCACTCCGGCTCCAAAGAGCAGTCGGAGCCGGACTTTGGGGGTCCGTGTCGGACCCCCCTGTAAGCGTAGCCGCGCGAGTCGCACACAGGGGGGACACATGGGTCCCCCCTACACGTGCATGTACGGCGCGACCCGCATCGACGCGCACATGCTGTAGGGGGCGCCCTTGTTCGCGTCATGCCCATTGAGTCAATGGGAGCCCGTGTACGCGTCGAATTTTACACAAATTTAAAATTTTTAATTTAGAAAGTTTTATTAATAATTGTACATTTCTTAGTTTAAATTAATTTTTTTAACCAACCTTCTTAAATTACTCACCACCCATATCCCCGATAAACCCAATATCCCACTCCTAAAATTTAATAAAATTTAAAACAATTTTTTATTTTCCCCACAATGTTTTTAAATTACTCCCCACCCTTATCCCCTATAAACCCAGCATAAATATATACAAATTTGAAAATATTGTAATTTTTCTGCTAAAATTATAAATTACTACCCATCCATATCCCCTAAGAACCCAACATTCCGCTCCTAAAAAATATTTTAAAACCAAAATGCAATTATTTAATCATAAAACAGTTATGTAAACATTATAAAATTACTAATACCGAATTGCTAAAAAAAAAGATCAGAAAAAAAACATTCAATATTATTTACATCGATATTTTTGCCATCGATATTTACAAATTCGATATTTCTAGATAACAATAAAATCGATATTTTTAACAACGAGAAAACTTACCTTGATATTTTTGACTCGATATTCTTGCAATTCAGTATTTTTCCGTTGATATTCTGTCCCTGCACCCCTATATATGTGTTTGATTTTTCACATACGTAAAGTTTTGGTATGAATTTAAAATCCCACAAATACCTCAGCCTGGATGATGATTTTTCTTTCCTGGATTAGTAAAATAATGATTTATGAATGGATAAGGTTACTCAGCAGGTTAATACAAATTGTTTTTTGGTTTTATAAAAAAAAAGAAAAAAACCTATGCTGTTTTAACTTTTTCAAAATGCTTGTGATTGATTTCTCAAAATTGGTCTAAATCAATATTAACAAACGAGAAGTCACAATTTTTTTCATTTTTTTTCATTTTTTGTATCCATTCAGGTCAACTCCCAATAGAAGAAGGAGATATTGAAGGCTATCGCCAAAAAGGTGTGGACCCTGGGGGTACACAAACGGAGCAGCATCAACTGCCAAGAGATATGGGAGGACCTACAACGCTAGACGAAGAAGCCCGCAGAACTCAAGCTCGGTCAGTCCTCCCAACATTCAGAGCATATGCGCTGCACTATGACCCCCCCAATGGCCTCATACTTGTTGTGGCCTATCCCCAGCTTGATGGGCAGTTGAGACAAAGACAGCAGCATGAAGGGGGTACTTTTTTTTACTTTTTCATTACAAATAACTATTATTTGTTACAGCGACACATTTTGGCATCAACGTAAAGGTTGACACATGACCAATGCACACGAAGAGTTCTTGAAGGTGTAAGTTTTGCACAAGGTGAATCATGATATGTTTTTTCCATAAATTTGAGGAAAATGATACCAATATATTTCTGATCAGTTTCAAAGGACTCTTTTGAGCACACATGCCTGCTTGAAAAAAAAAAAAACATGAGTTAGTTTGATGTTATAAGGGACAGTTGTACTAAATAGGGCAAACTTTTTACTTGTGTCAGGTGTGATGCACCATCACAATTATGAAAGATGTTACATTTCCCCTGCTTCAAGTGACATAGCATAAAATGCACTAATGATACAGTGGATGTTCTAAACGTCACATTTGTGGGTTAGTATTATAAACAAACAATAGTAAGCATGTGAGCCAAAATGACTAGAAACATAAGATTAACTGGCTGCATTTTTGACTAAAACGTAATACAATGATGTTTTTAATAAAAATATACAATTTAATTTATTTTGAAAATGACAGATTGCATGATGTCTTACTCATTCACAAATGTGCATGTAAGCCAATCAGTTTATTGAAAATGATTTTGTAGGCATATATTTTTTTTAAAAGACAGGAATGTGAACACATTGATGACAGAGCAACACATACCCAAAAACATTATTTTCATGTCCGTTATGTCGCCAGTAGGTAGTTTTCATCGAAAAATAGTTTTTTGAATTTCCTATGTCTTTGGTGTCGTTTTATGAATCTTCACAAAATTTTCCTAAAAAAGTGCCCCTGTATTTCTTGTGGCACATGGAAAGTTTCAGGGTGATATGTCAAGTGGGGGCCGAGAAAATGTGGAGTCAAAAAACGTTTGTTTCCTATGTTAATGTCTATAGGACCTTTAGACACGGCTACAGCCCAAACTGCAGCCGCAACATCACTGATGACATCTCAAATGGCATCACTGATAACATCGTCTACAGAACCACTCACATACCTACTCACACCCAATACAACCTCTCGTATGCCCACTCACACACCCACACAACCACTCACATACCTATTCACAGACCCATACCAGTACTTGCACACCCACTCAGTCCTCCATAGAGCCACTCACACACCCACTCACTCACTCACCCATACAGCCAATCGAAGCAACTAAATAACTTTGCCATGCTATGCGGAGTTCAGCAAGCAGCAGAGTGCATTTGGCCATGCCGTTTGCAATGATTTCAGCACCAGGTGTTTGTCCCATGCTGTAAAATATGCATGAATGGCACCATGAACAGCACAAGAGGGCGCTGCTTCTTTTCTTGCCATTCCAGTAGATTTTCTACCCGAGCAGCAGCTTTCTCAACGTGAACAGAAGGTTTCTCAACACAAGCTGTTGCGACCACATGTGACCGCCTGCGTTGAGAAATCTCACCGGAATGTTGATTTTCCTCCCTCCCCAATTTGACATTAGCGAGCGCGTGCAAGGAAAAAACTCCACTTCGTGCAGTTTTCAGAACTCTGCATGTTCCGCGGAGTTGGGTAAACTACACAAACTCCATGAACAGAGCAGAGTTCGCTGCCCAGGCCTACACTTATAAACCTGTCACTCACCCGTACAGCCAGTCACATAGTCACACACTCACCCATACAGCTACTCAAGCACCCACTTATTTACCTACAGAGTAACTCACACACCCACTCTCTCATCCATTCAGCCTCTCCACACAGCCACTCAGTCACTCATACAAGCACTCAGAAACTCACTCACAAATCCACACAACCTCTTACATACCAATTCACACATCCATACAAGCACTCATACATTTGCTCACTTACCCATACACCCATTCACACAGACACTCAGGGGCCGATTCCGATTCAGGCCGGAAAATGTACCGATTGACTCGGTACGGGAATGTAGTCCGACCGACACGT